>CM075978.1:194806820-194847692 GCA_038087875.1 Malacoraja senta
CTCTCGTTATAAAAAGTGTGAAGTAGCCTTTATTCATAGATTCTAATAACCACTTAATTTGGATCGAGTGGATGTGGAGAGGATGTTTCCACCAGTAGGAGAGTCTAGAATCAGAAGGCACAGCCTCAGAATAAAAGGACGTACCTTTAGAAAGGAGACGGGGAGGAATTTCTTTAGTCAGATGGAGGTGAATCTTTGCAATTCTTTGCCACAGAAGGCTGTGGAGGCCAAGTCAGTGGGAATTTTTAAGGCAGAGATAGATGGATTCTTGATTGGTACGGGTGTCAGGGGTTATGAAGAGAAGGCAGGAGAAATGGCGAGTAGACTTGATGGGCCGAATGGCCTCCTTCTGCTCCTATGACATTTGAACATGAACTTAAATAAAGGGGAGGGGTACAATCTCACTATGGGCAGTCCCATCAAATGCAAATTTATTAACAGCAATGACTAAAATTCACCAATTTTGATGCACTTGTTACAACGCTGTAACAACATGTCCAAAGGCAAAGCAACATCAATGTGTTAAAGGATGTCATGTCATTGATATTGGATTGGTGTGGACACCATTGATCGACACAAAAATCCAGAGTAACTCAGCGGGTCAGGCAGCATCTGTGGAGAGATGGAATGGGTGACGTTTCGGGTCGAGACCCTTCTTCAGATCCTGTCTGAAGAAGGGTCTCGACCTGAAATGTCACCTAGTCCTTCTCTCCAGAGAAGCTGTCTGACCCGCTGAGTTACCCCAGCATTTTGTGTCGATCAATGGTGTAAACCAGCATCTTCCTCCACGTGGTACTAAGGACAACTGGAATGTGCTCCAGAAATTGGATTCTTCAACCTGGTGTTGGAAGAAATCCCAGAATGAGCGAGTTTGGAAAGGGAAATACTTTCAGTAGGGACTAAAAGTCGTGTTTAGTTTAGTTTAGAGATACAGTGCGGAAACAGGCCCTTCGGCCCACCGAGTCCGCACCGACCGGCGATCTCCGCACACTAACACTATCCTACACACACTGGGGACAATTTTACGCTTACACCAAACCAATTAATCTACAAACCTGCACGTCTTTGGAGTGTGGGAGGAAACCGAAGATCTCGGAGAAAACCCACGCGGTCACGGGGAGTACGTACAAACTCCGTACAGACAGCACCCGTAGTCGGGATGGAACCCGGGTCTCCAGCGCTGCAAGTGCTGTAAGGCAGCAACTCTACCGCTGCGCCACCGTGCCACCCTTGCTCTTATCTATCTCGGTCTGTCTCATCCGGCAATCCCCCACTTACAGCGCTTGCGGGGAAAGACCTGAAATTGGAACAGAACACAAAGGAGAGACCCTTCTTCACCCATACCTTCTCTGCAGAGCTGCTGCCTGTTCTGCTGAGTTACTCCAGCATTTTGTCTCTATCCTCGGTGTAAACCAGCATCTGCAGTTCCTTCCCACGCACATCCTTCCTCGAATATGGGTCCCAAAACTGCTCACAATATTCCATATCCAGCCTCACCAGTGCCTGAGAAAGCCTCAGCATTCCATCCTTGGCTCCCAGTGCTCCTCCAGCCATGTCCTGGACACCCTAACCACCCACCCATCCATCCAGCACGAAGACCAACCAGAACCAGGGGCCACAGTTTAAGAATAAGGAGTAAGCCATTTAGAATGGAGACGAGGAAACACTTTTTCTCACAGAGAGTTGTGAGTCTGTGGAATTCTCTGCCTCAGAGGGCGGTGGAGGCAGGTTCTCTGGATACTTTCAAGAGAGAGCTAGATAGGGCTCTTAAAAATAGCAGAGTCAGGGGGTATGGGGAGAAGGCTGGAACGGGGTACTAATTGGGGACGATCAGCCATGATCACATTGAATGGTGGTGCTGGCTCGAAGGGCCAAATGGCTTACTCCTGCACCTATTGTCTATTGTCTATTGTCCACCACACCCAGCCATGTGTGGCCCCAGCCATGTCGATCCTCTACAATGTTGGATCCTCCATCTCCAATCCCCACCACTTCTTGTCCCCAGAGCTCCAGGGCTTGGTCTCTCCTCTCACAACTGTTCTATCATCTAATGGGCAGACAGTCTACAAATCTGTCTCTTAGGGGAAATGTATTGAGAACATTTTTAAAGCTCTCCTGTAATTAATTTATCTAAGATGCATGGGAGATCCTTCCTTCAGGCTTTCCTATCCCAAAGTCCCTGGACTGTCTTCAAATGTCCACATTACTCTCGTCAGTGAGTAATTAATTAGTTGTGATTGTAGCAGCTTTGAGAGCTGCCGTTTAACTGTGAGTCCATTCTTCCCTTGTCGAAAGTAACATCAGTTTTACTGAATGGGGAATTGGAATTGACTTTCAGTGATGCTACACGATAGACTGTCCATTCCACATTGTTTAGTCTCGAGACACAGCATGGGAAACAGGCCCTTCGGCCCACCAAGTCAATGCTGAACACCCGTTCACACTAGTTCTATGTGATCCCACTTTTCCCATCCACTCCCTACACACTAGGGGGCAATTTACAGAAGCCAATTAACCTCCAAACCCACACGCCTGTGGGATGTGGGGGGAAACCGGAGCACCCGGTGGAAACCCACGCGGTCACGTGGAGAACATAGAAACATAGAAAATAGGTGCAGGAGGAGGCCATTCGGCCCTTCGAGCCAGCACCGCCATTCAATATGATCATGGCTGATCGTCCCCTATCAATAACCCGTGCCTGCCTTCTCCCCATATCCCTTGACTCCACTGGCCCCTAGAGCTCTATCTAACTCTTAACCCATCCAGTGATTTGGCCTCCACTGCCCTCTGTGGCAGGGAATTCCACAAATTCACAACTCTGGGTGAAAACGTTTTTTCTCACCTCAGTCTTAAATGACCTCCCCTTTATTCTAAGACTGTGGCCCCTGGTTCTGGACTCGCCCAACATTGGGAACATTTTTCCTGCATCTAGCTTGTCCAGTCCTTTTATAATTTTATATGTTTCTATAAGATATCCCCTCATCCTTCTAAACTCCAGTGAATACATACATAGATACATAGAAAATAGGTGCAGGAGTAGGCCATTCGGCCCTTCGAGCCTGCACCGCCATTCAATATGATCATGGCTGATCATCCAACTCAGTATCCCGTACCTGCCTTCTCTCCATACCCCCTGATCCCCTTAGCCACAAGGGCCACATCTAACTCCCTCTTAAATATAGCTTAAATACAAGCCGTCTTTTCAATCTTTCCTCATATGGCAGTCCCGCCATCCCAGGGATCAATCTCGTGAACCTACGCTGCACTGCCTCAATCACAAGGATGTCCTTCCTCAAATTAGGAGACCAAAACTGTACACAATACTCCAGATGTGGTCTCGGAACGTGCAAACTCCTCACAGACAGCACCTGAGGTCAGGATCGAGCCTGGGTCTCCGGCGCTGTGAGGCAGCGGCTCTACCGCTGTGTATTCATTGTGCCAGAAGAGAACACACGGTGGGCTGCCAATCAGCCCTGGTTGTTTTGGCACCTCGGCAGAAGTTGACTTTCACCCCGATGTCTCGGCAGTATTTATGGCAAAGTACAAAAGCTGCAAAGTGCAAGAGAAATAAAAACATCACCATCTGCTCTGAAGCATCCGTTCAATCACCAATTATAATTATTTCACTGCTAAAGTACATCATTACTCCTTCATTGGAGAAAACAACTGTAAAGGTTTATTATTAAAAAAGCAAAATCACATTCAAAGATTCTGAAGTTACTTGTGGTTCTGTGATCCCATATCTGATCAATGGACATTCATTGTTCCCAACCACACTGCTCAGGGGATCTCTTCTGCAAACTCTCCTTGTCTTCCTGTTTCCACGAGATATTCTTTACTGGGGTCTCATGTCCTGCTGTGACCTCCCTTCATATTAATATTAGGAACACGGCTGTCAAAGTCCATTTTTGCAGAATTATCCATTTCTGAGATTTGTAAGCAAAGTTTGTGTGACCCTCGGACTATCCTTTGATCGGACTTTGCTGCCTTAACCTTGCACTAAACGTTATTCCCTTATCATATCTCTTAGAAACTGTAAATGTCTCGATTGTAATCATGTATTGTCTTTCCGCTGACTCGATAGCATGCAACAAAAGCTTTTCACTGTACCTGTTTATTTAGTGACAATAAACTCAACTCAACTAAACGCAATAAAGGACATCAGCACTTTAGAACGATTAGTTCCCTCCAGCCTTTCACGACCTAGGTTTAGGTTGCCGGCTGTACTTTTTGATAAATAAAGTTCTCTCGCATCATACCGTAGGCTTATTATTGTCATGTGTACCGAGGTACAGTGGACAACAATGTTTTGCATGTTAACCAGACAGGTCAGATAATACAAAAGATACACAGATCAGATCCCAGTGGCTCAACACTTCAACTCCCTCTCCCATTCCCAATCTGACCTTTCTGTCCTGGGCATCCTCCATTGTCAGAGTGAGGACCAGCGCAAATTGGAGGAACAGCAACTCATATTTCACTTGGGCAGCTTACATCCCAGCGGTAAGAACATTGACGTCTTCTAACTTCAAATTGCCCTTGCTTTCTCTCTCTCTCCACATCCCTCCCCCTTCCCAGTTCTCCCACCAGTCATACTGTCTCCGACTACATTCTATCCCTATCCCTGTCCCGCCCCCTCCCCTGACATCAGTCTGAAGAAGGGTCTCGACCCGAAACATCACCCATTCCTTCTCACCAGTGATGCGGCTTGTCACGCTGAGTTACTCCTCCATCTTGTGTCTATCACACACCAGATAATGTTATACATAAATACAATACACATGGATGATACTTAACGCAAGCAAAGACAGGCTGTCTGCTTTTCCCATATTGGGATGAGGAAGCTGGAACATATCTGGTTTACTCCATTGTGCCAGCTCTTCCCATTTGTACAATTTCAATTCCTTGATTCTTCACAGAGTACGCACCTGTTGCTTCTTTTATAACTGTAGCTGCTTGGAGACCAGAAATCAATGTGCCACTTGTCGAACAATTCTTCCCACTCCCCCCACTCCCCCCACCCCCCCCACTCCCCCCACCCCCCTCACTCCCCCTTCTCTCTCTGCCCCCACACTCTCTCTCTCTTAATTCTTGCTTTGAACTAACCCGCCTTTTCTCTGCTACCTGGACAGATGACAGCAATTATCTTCATCAGTGCTCTCGTTAATAGTTAGCCACAGTCTCAGAATCAAGGGGTGCACCATCACTGTATTATCTGCCATGGCAGTGGGTGATTCAGGTTCAGGTTGGTTACTGCACAAACACCTCATCAGTGGTTATCTGGCGCAGGTCGGAGTGAGTAGAATAGCGATTACATTTTGAAGTGGGCCTTTTCCACCAAGTTGAGGAGACCCAGTTGCTCAATCCCCTTTTTAAATGACTTAACATCAGGAGCAGCACGTGTGTTAGAAACATAGAAACATAGAAAATAGGTGCAGGAGGAGGCCATTCGGCCCTTCGAGCCAGCACTGCCATTCATTGTGATCATGGCTGATCGTCCCCAATCAATAACCCGTGCCTGCCTTCTCCCCATATCCCTTGACTCCACTAGCCCCTAGAGCTCTATCTAACTCTCTCTTAAATCCATCCAGTGACTTGGCCTCCACTGCCCTCTGTGGCAGGGAATTCCATAAATTCACAACTCTCTGGGTGAAAACGTTTTTTCCCCACCTCAGTCTTAAATGGCCTCCCCTTTATTCTAAGACTGTGGCCCCTGGTTCTGGACTCGCCCAACATTGGGAACATTTTTCCTGCATCTAGCTTGTCCAGTCCTTTTATAATGTGGGTCAAGTCAAGTCACATTTATTTATATAGCACATTTAAAAAACAACTCTCGTTGGCCAAAGTGCTTTACATTTGTTATAAGAATAGCATAAACAAAACAAACTACATACATGTAGCCCTCACTCAGAGGACGTCAGGAAAGCCTTGGGAGTATAGATAAGTCTTTAGTCTTGACTTAAAAGAGTCGATGGAGGGGGCAGTTCTGATGGGAAAGGGTGGTAACATATTCCATTCCCTTATCGTCCTTGGGTAAAGGGAATATTGGCAGCAAAGTTTATTGAAATGTAGCCGGTTGATGATGTAGGGACCGTTATTTGTCTTCTTTCATGGCAGTTGGTGATGTGATGAGGTCAGAATGAAAAACAATCCCAAAGCTTGCAATTAAGGTGAAGGAGAAATGATTTAATAGTAATCTGAGGGGTCACTTTTTCACATAGAGGCTGGTAGGTGTATGGAACAAGCTTCTTCTTATTGCAAGATAAGTTGTTCAGCCAGAGCAGAACACACTTCTGGGCATCTGCATACAATGGTGTCTATCTTGCACATCTTGTGCTTGGTGGTGGAAAGATTGGTGGAAACAGGGCCGCGATCGACGTGAACGCTCTTTCCTTCACCCCATGGAACGAGCTGCCAGAGGAGGTAGTTGAGGCTGGGACTTTCCCAACGTTTAAGAAACAGTGTAATAGCCCTGTCCCACGGTGCAAATTCATTCCAAGAGCTCTCCCGAGTTTGCCCTGATTCAAACTCGGAGATTTACGGTAATGGCCGCTCGTCGGTACTCGGGGCTCTCGTGGACATTTTTCAACGTGTTGAAAAATCGTCACGAGTCTTCCCGTGCTCACCTGCCGTTAGCGAGTCTTCCCGAGTAACAGCCGTTAGCGTTACGAGACGTCCCCGAGCTCCGACGTACCCGCTACGTTCATTCTCCGTGCTTACCACGAGTTTGATTTTTAAAAATCTTGGAATTAACTCGCACCGTGGGACAGGGCTATAAGACAGGTACATGGATACGACAGGTTTGGAGGGATATGGACCAAACGCAGGCAGGTGGGACTAGTGTAGCTGGGACGTGTGGGCGAGTTGGGCCGAAGGGCCTGTTTCCACACTGTATCGCTCTATGACTGTAAAATGATGTGGTTTAGATGTATGGACATTGCGGGTAGACGAGTAGTGTGGGTAGTGTGAGTCATGCCTGCCTTCACTGTCCACCACTGAACAAATATTCAATAACTCCATAAAAAGTTTTCTTCAAAGGATCAACAACTCACTACAGGTCGTTTGGCTATTTAAGTCCCACTGGCCGTTGATGCCATCATACTTGAAGGTTGCTGCCTTTTAGAGTTTGAATTGATTTGACGGAGAGATACAGCGTGGAAACAGACCCGGTTGGTCTGCAACAAAGAAGGGTCTCGACCTGAAACGCCACCCATACCCACTGAGTTACTCCAGCACTCTGTGAAACGTCACCTATCCATGTTCTCCACAGATGCTGCCTGACCCACTGAGTTACTCCAGCACTCTGTGAAACGTCACCTATCCATGTTCTCCACAGATGCTGCCTGACCCGCTGAGTTACTCCAGCTTTTTGTGCCTCTCTTCGATGGAAACAGGCCCTTCAGCCCACCGAGTCCATGCTGACCATCGATCACCTGCTCACACTAGTTCTATGTTATCCCACTTTGTCATCCACTCCCTACACACTTGGGGCAATTTACAGAGGGACCGATTAACCTACAAACCCACACGTCTTTGGGATGTATATGGAGAGGAAAGGTTTAGAGGGATATGGGCCAAATGCAGACAGGTGGGGCCAGTGTAGATCTTGGTTGGCTTGGGCAAGTTGGCTGAAGGGCCTGTTTCCATACTGTATGACTTTGACTCTATGACTCCATGTGGGAGGAAACCAGTGCCCCCACATGGTTACAGGGAGAGCGTGCAAACTCCACACAAACAGCACCCAAGATCAGGAGTAATCTCTGTTCTACCAGCTGCGCCACTGTGCCCATTTGATAGAGGGAGAGACGGTGCAGCTTGAGGGGTTGGAAAAGTTTAGTTTAGTTTAGAGAGACAGCGCGGAAACAGGCCCTTCGGCCCACCCAGTCCACACCGACCAGCGATCACCACACACTAACACTATCCTACACACACTAGGGACAAGTTTTCATTTATACCAAACCAATTAACCTACAAACCTGCACCTCTTTGGAGAGTGGGAGGAAACCGGTGATCTTGGAGAGAAACCCACGCAGGTATGGTGAGGGGGGGGGGTGGGGGGGGGAACGTGCAAACTCCATACAGACAGCACCCGGGTCTGTAACCACGGTAAGGCAGCAACTTTACCGCTGAACCACCGTGCCGACCAAGGGCTTGAGGGGACTGGCCGCGTTGGAGAATGTTGTTCATTGTTCACCTCTGGCAGGGCAGTATGCTTTGCCCAGCCGGACTGGCCTTGAACTAATTGGCCATGGGAGAGGGTAACTGAATCAGCTACATTATTGTGGACTGCGTTGACATTGAAGCCAGATTAGGAGAGGATGGCAAGCTTCCTGCCCCGAAATACATTAGCAAACAAATTGCCTCCATACAACAAACAGTACAGTGGTTTTCTTGGTCATTACTGATACTGCAATTACAGAATGTATTTCATTAAGTGGATTAAAGATCTCCAGCTGCCCTTCAGACTTCTGCACACTTGCACGCTATTTTTTCCTTGGGTTTCCTGTCTTTCCCACCGGTTATATATCCATGGCATAACCCTTGGCTATTAGGGGTGGCACGGTGGCGCAGCGGTAGAGTTGCTGCCTCACAGCGCCAGAGACCCGGGTTCCATCCTGACTACGGGTGCTGTCTGTGTGAATGTGGTACGTTCTCCCCGTGACCTGCGCGGGCTTTCTAAATTCTTAAGGGGTTGGACAGGCTAGATGCAGGAAGATTGCTCCCAATGTTGGGGAAGTCCAGGACAAGGGGTCACAGCTTAAGGATAAGGGGGAAATCCTTTAAAACCAAGATGAGAAGAACTTTTTTCACACAGAGAGTGGTGAATCTCTGGAACTCTCTGCCACAGAGGGTAGTCGAGGCCAGTTCATTGGCTATATTTAAGAGGGAGTTAGATGTGGCCCTTGTGGCTAAAGGGATCAGGGGGTATGGAGATAAGGCAGGTACGGGATACTGAGTTGGATGATCAGCCATGATCATATTGAATGGCGGTGCAGGCTCGAAGGGCCGAATGGCCTACTCCTGCACCTATTTTCTATGTTTCTATGTTTCTATGTTTCTCCGGGTGCTCCGGTTTCATCCCACACTTCAAAGACATACAGGTTTGTAGGCTAATTGGCTTTGGTAAAAATCGTAAATTGTCCCTAGCGTGTAGGGTAGCGTTAGTGTGTGGGGTGATCGCTGATTGGTGCGGACTCGGTGGGCTGAAGGGCCTGTTTCGGCGCTATATGCCTAAAGTCTAAAAGATAGTGAGCATTTGTATAGAGCAGTAATATGATTATGACACACTGAACACAGTATAGTGTAGGAAAGAACTGCAGATGCTGGGTTAAATCGAAGGTAGACACAAAGTGCTGGAGTAACTCAACGGGTGAGGCAGCATCTCTGGAGAGAAGGAACGGGAGACATTTCGGGTCGAGACCCTTCTTGAAACGTCACCTATTCTTTTTCTCCAGAGATGTTGCCCGGCCCACTGAGTTACTGCTGCTTTTTGTGTCTCTCTTTGGTATAAACTAGTATACACTTTGCCCATCTCACCTCAAAGCTGAAGCCCTCTAGACTTTAACATTTCTACCCTGGGGGTAAAAATGTTCTGACTGTCCACCTTAAATATGCTCTCAGGTGGGGTACTGTTCAATTCACCTCGACCCCATTGTGGACATTGGACTTGGTCTCTGGTACTGGTGTGCTACAATGCTGAGAGCTGTATCTTCCCCTTTGCTCTACCCTTTGACATGAGTTTGAACTGATTGTATTTACATGTGGCATTATCTGATCTGCTTGGACAGCATGCAACACAAAGCTTTGCACTGTACCTTGGTACACGGGACAGTAATAAGCCTATAGCAAGTCTGCTATGGCACGAAGGGCCGAATGGCCTACTCCTGCACCTATTGTCTATCGTCTACTGTCATTGGGGCACAGAGATCACGGCCAACGATGCTTGCCTTCTTACTTCCCTCCCGCCACAGCCCACAACAATGTCAGGGGCTGGCACGGTGGCACAGCGGTAGAGTTGCTGCCTTACAGCGCTTGCAGCACTGGAGACCCGGGTTCGATCCCGACTATGGGTGCTGTCTATACGGAGTTTGCAGGTTGTCCCCGTGACCGCGTGGGTTTTCTCCGAGATCTTCGGTTTCCTCCCACACTCCAAAGACGTGCAGGTTTGTAGGTTAATTGGTCCGGTATATCCCTAGTGTGTGTAGGATAGTGTTGGTGTGCGGGGATCGCTGGTCGGTGCGGACTCAGTGGGCCGAAGGTTCCGCGCTGCATCTCGACACTAAAATAAAACTGAACCAATGTGAATGGAGCAGTGTTCAGATGCACATGTACGCGTTCATGCTTCATCTTTAATGCACTCTGCAAAGCTTCTTGAAGTAATTGTGTAATCCTATTTACAGTTAAAAACAAGATGCAGCTGAAATATCCACTCCAAGCATTAACCTTTAGCAGTTGCCTGAGTTACATTATCATTAAAGAATGCATTTAATATAATTTCATTTTAACAGAGACATTCTACATGTACTTTCTAAATCTTGCTGTATATCGAGTTGCTCATTGACAGGAGAAAGTATGCCAAGCACAAGGATGATACATTTAATAAATGTTTTACTTTTTCATCTTCATCATCATCATCATCATCATCATCATCAAGGCACTAAGAATAAGTTCATCAAGTTAATGGGTAAAACCTTCTTCTTCTTGCGTATGGCGTGCACAGCCTAAAGTTGTAGGACACCATGTTCTATTTGATCTTATTTGAATGTGCACGCCAGGTTGATTGCATTGGTCGAAACAAGGGCGGACCACGTGAAGGTTGCAATCTCCCACCACAATGGGTGAAATCTCCTGGGACGAGGTCCCTCTGGTCTGCACTCTCTCCGGAGCACCCCGACATCTCGAGTACCCCCGCATCCCTCATTTGCCGCTGTATATGGGGGTACATTGACAAAAATAACAATTACACCCAGTAAGTTCGCAAATTATTTGTTCAGAAATGAAAACACCAAATTCTGGAGTAACTCAGCGGGTCAGGCAGCATCTCTGGAGAGAAGGAATAGGTGACGTTTCAGGTTGAAACTCATCTTCAGTTCCTTCCAATACAATTATTTAATCTGTTTGATTGATCGAAGGAAACAGCACGGAAATAAGCCACCATAATCCACGCTGGCCATCGATCGCCCTGTTCACGCTAGTTCTATGTTATCCCACTTTCTCATCATCCACTCCCTACACACCGGGGTCAATTTACAGCGGGACGATTAACCTACAAACCCGCACATCTTTAGGATGTGGGAGGAAACCCGTGCAGACACAGGGAGAACATGCAAACTCCACAGAGACGGTACCCGAGGTCAGGATCGAACCCGGGTTTCCGGTGCTGTGCACCACTGTGTTGTATTCCAAGTTTGAATGCAGGGTTACAACTTGTTACAACTGTTGTCATTAAATCATCTGACAGCGTTCGGGGACTTCTGTCCATCCTTCCTCAGCAGTTTGGGAAAATGAAATCTAATGAGACCAAGCTGATGGGTACGATAGTGTCTGAGGATTAAACCCTGATGGGTAACTACCGGGACATGTGGTATATCTGCCCCTTCCCTCCCACAGCCATTCTTGGCAGTGAAAACATTTCCAAAGGACTCAGTTCAACTTCACTCCAATCTACTGAAGGTGCAAGCAGGCTGTATCCTATCAGTTCACAGGGCCGGCACAGTGGCGCAGCGGTAGAGTTGCTGCCTCACAGCGGCAGACACGCAGGTTCGATCCTGACTACGGGTGCTGTCTGTGCGGCGTTTGTACGTTCTCCCCGTGACCGCGTGGGTTTTCTCCAGGTGCTCCGGTTTCCTCCCACACTCCAAAGACAAACAGATTTGTAGATTCATTGACTAAATTGGTTTATTAGTTGTTTAATTGGTCAACTTGTAAATTGTCCCCAGTGTGTATTATGTTGCTCGTGTACGAGTGATCGCTAGATGGCATGGACTCGGTGGGCCGAAGGGCCTGTTCCAAGGCTGTATCTGTAAAGTCTCTAGATCATGCCTTCAGCCATTCCGTGTACGTGTTTGACCATGGGGATCTCTACACATGTTTGCATGTTTGTATGTGTATGTTGGTACATGTTGGTATGTGTTTGTTCAGGTATGTTTGTGCGTGTTTGACCATGGTAGTGCCCACTCATGTTTGCATGTTTGTATGTGTATGCTTGTATGTATTTGTACTTGTTTGTATGTGTTTGTATGTGTTTGTACATGTGTGGCTATGCAAGTTTGTACATGGAAATCTCTACTCATGTTAGCATGTTTGTATGTGCATGTGTGTATGTGTTTTACATGTATGTCTGTGCATGTTACACCATGGTGGGGCCCACTCATGTTTGCACATGTATGTTTGTATGTGTATGCGTTTGTACATGTATGTGTGTATGTATGTGTACGTGTTTGTACGTGTATGTTTGCACGTATGTGTACGTGTTTGTACATGTATGTTTGTATGTATGTGTATGTGTTTGTACGTGTATGTGTGTATGTATGCGTACATGTTTGTACATGTATGTTTGTATGTATGTGTACATGTTTGTACATGTATGTGTATGCATGTGTACATGTTTGTACATGTATGTGTGTATGTATGTGTACGTGTTTGTACATGTATGTGTGTATGTATGTGTATGCGTGTGTACATGTATGTTTGTATGTATGTGTACGTGTTTGTACATGTTTGTACATGTATGTTTGTGCGTGTTACACCATGAGCGTCTCTACTCATGTTTACACATCTAAGGCCCGTTCTACCAAACACAACCGGTGAGACTGCGTGCATGTGGAACATCCACACACTGCTGGCATGGCTTCACCACCCTGTTTCAAGACCATGGATTTACAAACCAGGCTCGCTGTGAAAAACGTACTGAAAATGTAACACGTATCTGCAGAGGTGGAGCTGAATCTTTAACAGTATACATGTACTGAGCCATAATCATTGTTGAATAATCTCACCGAGTTCACGCAACCGGACCACGGATGGATTGCCAATCCCGCAGATAAATATTGCATTTTTACACAACAGAAATCCATATTTCATGACTCTTTATTCTAATCTGAATCTTGTGTATATTCCAATCCTCATTTTATATTCTGCAACAAATGAGATGTGCTTTTCACTGCCTGGCTTGCTATTTGTGATTATTCTTCAGATTGGCTTCTCAGCCTTCATTAAAACATCCCTGTTACCGTAAACACAAAGTGCTACAGTTACTCAGAGAAGATGTTGCCCCTCAGGTTCCTATTAAATCTTCCCACCCCTCACCTATTGTTCAGGGAACCTGTGGGACTCTTTCCTCCACTCTCACTTCCACCCAATGCTTAGAGCCATCATAGAGTCTTACAGCATGGAAACAGGCCCAACCTGCCCACACCGGCCAACATGTCCCAGCGACACTAGTCCCACCTGCCTGCGTTTGGTCCATATCCCTCCAAACCTGTCCTATCCATGTACCTGTCTAACTGTTTCTTAAACATTGCAATAGGCCCAGCCTCAACAACTTGTTCCATACACCCACCACCCTTTGTGTGAAAAAGTTACCACTCAGATTCCTATTAACTCTTTTCCCCTTCACCTTAAACCTATGTCCTCTGGTCCTCGATTCACCTACTATGGGCAAGAGACTGTGCATCTACCCGATCTATTCCTCTCATGATTTGATACACCTCAATAAGATCACCCCTCATCCTCCTGCACTCCTAGGAATAGAGTCCTAGTCTACTCAACCTCTCCCTATAGTTCAGACCTCTAGTCCTAGCAACATCCTCGTAAATCTTCTCTGTACCCCTTCCAGCTTATGGATACAAAATGGGATGTGGGCCAGATACAGGCAATTGCGACTACTTTGGTTGGTCAACTTGGTCTGGCATGGACTAGTTGGGCTGAAGGGCCTGTTTCCTTGCTGAACAGGTCTATGAGTCTATGACCCTGTGCACAGGAAGGATTTAGGGATATCTCCAATAGTAATTCATACTTCAATCCTTACTAGAAATGAGCCAAGAGGTTTTTAGAGATATCTAGAAGATCAGTTTAACTTGGCATTATTTTTGGCACAGACATTGTGGACATTCCTAATTGTCACTGTATGTCATAGAAACATAGAAACATAGAAAATAGGTGCAGGAGTAGGCCATTCGGCCCTACGAGCCTGCACCGCCATTCAATATGATCATGGCTGATCATCCAACTCAGTATCCTGTACCTGCCTTCTCTCCATACCCCTGATCCCTTTAGCCACAAGGGCCACATCTAACTCCCTCTTAAATATAGCCAATGAACTGGCCTCAACTACCCTCTGTGTCATGTTGTCACTTGTGGGCGGAGCACCAAGGCAAATTCCTTGTATGTGAATACTTGGCCAATAAACCTATTCATTCATTCATTCATTCATTCAAATGGCCCGTTCCTGTGCTGTACTGCTCTATGTCACCCTAAATATTTGGTCTGTTGTGTTCTATAATGGAACATAGATTTACGCTGGGTGGCACGGAGGCGCATGGTAGAGTTGCTGTCTTACAGCTCCAGAGACCCAGGTTCGATCCATACTGAGTTTGTATGTTCTCTCTGTGAGTGCGTGGGTTTTCTCCAGTTTCCTCCCACATTCCACAGACGTACAGGTTTGGAGGTTAATTGGCTTTGGTAAAAATTCAAGAGTCAAGGGTGTTGTATTGTCACATTTCCCAGATAGAACAATGACATTCTTACTTGCTGCAGCACAACAGAATATGTAAACATGGTACATAACCGGAGAAGAAAAGTTCAGTGTGTGTATACACATGCACACAAACTCAAATATAGTGCAATAATAATAATAATCTGTTGTAGTTCAGAGCTTATATGTTGTAGTGTTTAATAGCCTGATGGCTGTAGGGAAGAAGCTGTTCCTGAACCTGGACATTACAGTTTTCAGGCTCCTGTACCTTCTTCCCGATGGCAGGGGTGAAATGAGAGCGTGGTCAGGATGGCGTGGGTCTCTGACGATGCTGGCTCCCTTTTTGGGGCAGCAACTACGATAGATCCCTTCGATGGTGGGGTGGTCAGAGCCGGTGATGGACTGGGCAGTGGTCACAACTTTTTGCAGTCTTTTCAAATAGAAAATTGTCCCTATGTGTGTAGGATAGTGCTAGTGTACGGGGTGATCGCTGGTCATCCTGGACTCGATGGGCCGAAAAGTCTGTTTCCACGCTGTATTTCTAAAAACTTTTTTGAGGTACCACTTCTTTGAGTCTATCTCGTGGAAAATAATAATGTTCTGGTAATAAAGGTTTAAGAAGGAACTGCAGATGCTGGAAAAATCGAAGGTAGACAAAAATGCTGGAGAAACTCAGCAGGTGAGGCAGCATCTATGGAGCGAAGGAATAGGTGACGTTTCGGGTCGAGACCCTTCTTCAGACTGGAAGGTGAGAAGTTTGAAACTTGGTCAACGAGGCCATTGAGTCACGGCCATGAAAACAAAGGAATATTTAGACTATTTCTAAAATTTATCTCTGGGACGGTTTCAGAATTCCACCTGGCTTAAGAGATTACACCAATATTTTGGTTGGACTTCAAAGAGAAGCATGTGGTTTGTCAGAGTTATGTGAGATTCTGTCCGGAATTTCCTCATCTTCCTGAGGACGTGCTGCTTAGTGAGAGATGAAGGATATCAAGAACTGCAGATGCCGGTTCATACAACAATACACAAAGTGCTGGAGTAATTCAGCGGGCCAGGCAGCATCTCTGGAGAACATGGATCGGTGATTTGGAACGTTAAATGTTATTCTTATGATTCCCTTTGTGTCAAGTGGATGGGTAGAATGAATGTGGGGAGGATGTTTCCACGAGTGGGAGAGTCTGGGACTAGAGGTCACAGCTTCAGAATAAAGGGACGTGCCTTTGGGAAGGAGATGAAAAGGAATTTCTTTAGTCAGAGGGTGGTGAATCTGTAGAATTCATTGCCACAGACGACAGTGGAGGCCGTCAAAGGATATTTTTAAGGCGGAGATTGACAGATTCTTGATTAGTACGGGTGTCAGAGGTTATGGGGCAATGGCAGGAGAATGGGGTTGAGAGGGAAAGGTAGATCAGCCATGGTTGAATGGCGGAGTAAAATTGATGGGCCGAATTCAGTTTTGATATTACTGTGGACCAAATTACAATATACGATAGACAATAGACAATAGACAATAGACAATAGGTGCTGGAACAGGCCATTTGGCCCTTCGAGCCAGCACCACCATTCAATGTGATCATGGCTGATCATCCACAATCAGTACCCCGTTCCTGCCTTCTCCCCATATCCCCTGACTCCGCTATCTTTAAGAGCCCTATTCAGCTCTCTCTTGAAAGCATCCAGAGAACCTGCCTCCACCGCCCTCTGAGGCAGAGAATTCCACAGACTCGCCACTCTCTGTGAGAAAAAGTGTTTCCTCGTCTCCATTCTAAATGGCTTACTCCTTATTCTTAAACTGTGGCCCCTGGTTCTGGACTCCCCCAACATCGGGAACATGTTTCCTGCCTCTAGTGTGTCCAAGCCCTTAAGAACCTTATATGTATCAATGAGATTCCCTCTCATCCTTCTAAACTCCAGAGTGTACAAGCCCAGCATATGACAGTCCCACCATCCCGGGAATTAACCTTGTAAACCTACGCTGCACTCCCTCAATAGCAAGAATGCCCTTCCTCAAATTAGGGGACCAAAACTGCACACAATACTCCAGGTGTGGTCTCACTAGGGCTCTGTACAACTGCAGAAGGACCTCTTTGCTCCTATATTCGATTCCTCTTGTTATAAAGGCCAACATGCCATTCGCTTTCTTCACTGCCTGCTGTACCTGCATGCTTACTTTCATAGACTGATGTACAAGGACCCCCAGATCCCGTTGTACTTCCCCTTTTCCCAACTTGACGCCACTTAGATAGTAATCTGCCTTCCTGTTTTTGCTACCAAAGTGGATAACCTCACATTTATCCGCATTAAACTTAATCTGCCATGCATCTGCCCACTCCCCCAACCTGTCCAAGTCACCCTGCATTCTTGGGATTGTTGTCTGGTTAGTGACTGAGGCAAGAGGGGTCATGCATGGATATGCAGGGAATGGAGGGACATGGATCATGTGTAGAAGGCAGAGAGCATCATGTTCGGTATGGACATTGTGGGCCGAAAGGCCTGTTCATGCGCTGTACTGTTCTATGTATTCATAGTGAGAGGATTTTAGTTTAGGTGCAAGGAGGTCCTTCTGCAGTTGTACAGGGCCCTGGTGAGACCGAATCTGGAGTATTGTGCACAGATTTGGTCTCCTAATTTGAGGAAGGACATTCTTGCTATTGAGGGAGTGCAGCGTAGGTTCACCAGGTTAATTCCCGGGATGGCGGGACTGACATATGTATATGGGCTTGTATACACTGGAATTTAGAAGGATGAGAGGAAGATCTTATAGAAACATACAAAATTCTTAAGGGATTGGACATGCTAGATGCAGGAAAAATGTTCCCGATGTTGGTGGAGTCCAGAACAAGAGGTCACAGTTTAAGAATAAGGGGTAGGCCATTTAGGACTGAGATGAGGAAAAACGTTTTCACCCGGAGAGTTGTGAATCTGTGGGATTCTCTGCCACAGAAGGCAGTGGAGGCCAATTTACTGGATGTTTTCAAGAGAGAGTTAGATTTAGCTCTTAGGGCTAATGGAATCAAGGGATATGGGGAGAAAGCAGGAACAGGGTACTGATTTTGGATGATCAGCCATGATCATATTGAATGGCGCTGCTGGCTCGAAGGGCCGAATGGCCTACTCCTGCACCTATTTTCTATATTTCTATGTTTTTATGATGAAACATTGGGTGATTTTGGAGGGATAATGTATGAGACCGATTATTCTGGTTAAAGACTTGAGTGGCTTTGACTTTTCCACTTGTAAGGATAATCGAGCAATTCTCATTTGAGTTGATCAACTGGAAACTCTGCAGACAAACAGATCACATTGCTGTAAATGTACAATGTCAAGTGTTAAAAATTTGGCCTGAAACACACAACACTACATCATAAATTAATGCGGAGAAATTCAGCGCCGATCTGAATGAGGCTGAATTTTAAAAATCAATAAATGAAAGATCAGATCAATACTGTTGTTTCATCTTGTATCTGAAAACTCAGCCGGGAGATCGCCAGTCTCCTCTATTTGGAGAATATTCTCGTTGAAGAGTTGTGGGCAGAGGCAGCATTTTGGTGGATATTTGTTTGAGCATAAAAGATGAAACAGACCCGGGCATGTCGTAGTTCCATGATCAACTCACAGCCAGAATCTCACACAGTGATTTCAGCAACATCATGTGTGTTTGTGCCCAGATTGAGAATGTATCTTTAGTCTAGGCATTAGGAAAAATAAAACCAACCTAGAGGTAATTTTCGATAAGAGAGCAAATTTTGATTGATAACTTACATACAGTAAATTTGCGATTATATTAATTATACTGCGGATAATTGTGTAACTTAAATACGAGACGCCAATGAACATTAACAGAGCTCCTTTAATTTGTGGCTCAGTCCCTAATTCGTCGTTTGGACGAGGAATGCATCTTACTCTTTCTCTTTCTCTCCGCACATCAGTTTTGCGTTTGTGCAGATATTTCTATGTCAGAGGTGCTTGAGAAAAATGTTGTCATTAAAAGCTTGCTCTTTGTTTTACAGTCCGTGACCCAGTCTCTTTAGTAAGCTATGGTTCAATAAACTGGAATGCAAAGGACAATGGAAAATTATGTAACAGATGGGAGCTTCTGCATTTTGGTTGAGTTTTTTTAATGAGTTACTTTACAAATGATTTTTAAAACAAAAAATGACATGCATCACATTGTTTGTATTTGAAGTTGTGCATTGGCGATGTTTACAGTATAGGATGATGTTAAGGGGATTTTATAGTTTGTGACATCGTGTCTATTGGCAGGAAAGGAGATATTTTGTTAAGATTAGTACGATGTTAGTGCCCCTGAAATAACTTATGTGTTTCAATAAATATGTCCAGTATATTGGAAACTACAAAGTAACCCAAACAAAACAACACAAGAATGAATTGCTGTTTAGTGAAATCACTTCCTTTTCTTAATCAAAAGATGACAGATACAACCTCTGAACTGTATAGTGTTATGATATGTGGGAAACAAAACTAACCTTTTATTCAATATTGTATTGAGAGGGATAAACAGTGACAAATAACACATCAGTTGAAATACAGCAACGGATATAGAAATCATGGCAGTGAAGAATTCTTTAATGGCCACTGTATCAAGAATGATCCCAGGAATGAGTAGGTTAAAAATATGATGAGCGTTTGCCGACACTGGGTTTATATTCGCTGGAGTTTAGAAGAATGAAGGGGGACCTAAGTGAAACGTACAGAATAGTGAAAGGCTTGGATAGAGTGGATGTGGAGAGGATGTTTCCACTAGTGGGAGAGTCTAGGACTAGAGGGCACAGCCTCACAATTAAAGGACGTTCTTTTAGGAAGGAGATGAGGAGGAATTTCTTTAGCCAGAGGGTGGTGAATCTGTGGAATTCTTTGCCACAGATGGCTGTGGAGGCCGTCAGTGGATATATTTAAGACAGAGATAGATAGATTCTTGATTAGTACTGGTGTCAGGGGTTATGAGGAGAAGGCAGGAGAATGGGGTTAGGAGGGAGAGATAGATCAGCCGTGACTGAATGGCTGAATGGCGGGTCTCTGGCGCTGTGAGGCAGTAGCTCCACCACTACGCCACCGTGCCGCCCTTTAGTTTAAATCTTTAAAGTAAACTTATGGGCCTGTCCCACTTAGGCGACTTTTTAGGCGACTGCAGGAGACCATGCGGACGCCACATGTTCGCGGGTGGTTGCAGGGGAGTCGCCTTCATGGTCGTGAGGAGTTCCCGCATTCTGGGAACTAGTTGCGGCCTCATTATGGTCCCCGTGAATTGTTCAACATGTTGAAAAATTAGCGGCGACTAGAATGAAGCCGCCATGGAGAGTAGCGAGAATTCTCGTGCCGTAGGTGGGTCGCCAGGAGGTCCTAGTGGGTTGCCAGGAGGTCGGAGGATCTCGTAGGTTCTCGTAGGTTGGAGCCGGTGCTGACCGGTGGATTGCATTGGTTCATTGGGGGGGAAAAAGGTAAGCAGTAGTTTTCAGAACCAAGGATAACCGACCGGTAATGTTAAATGTCCGCCGGGCTTCACAGCCTTGTATCTCTGGCTTCTTAAAGGTTGTCTCCACTCCTTCTCCCCCCTTCTCCCCCCTCCCCCCCTCTTTTAAAGGACACCGTACACTGTACTTTAGCCGTCTTTTTACAGCGCCAACCTTCCTGTTCGTCGCGGTGTGTGTCTGTATCACCTTGGCTTTGCACCGTGGGAATTTTTTAGACAGCGCTCCCCCCGCTTGCCCTGTCCCCCTCCTGCATAACAGGTTGGTGAAGGAAGCAGTGTGTGTGTGTGTGTGTGTGTGTGTGTGTGTGTGTGTGTGTGTGTCTGTGTGTCTGTGTGTCTGTGTGTCTGTGTGTGTGTGTGTGTGTGTGGGTGTGTGTGTGTGTGTGTGTGTGTGTGTGTGTGTGTCTGTGTGTGTGTGTGTCTGTGTGTGTGTGTGTCTGTGTGTGTGTGTGTGTGTGTGTGTGTGTGTGTGTGTGTGTGTGTGTGTGTGTGTGTCTGTGTGTGTGTGTGTCTGTGTCTGTGTGTGTCTGTGTGTCTGTGTGTGTGTGTGTGTGTGTGTGTGTGTGTGTCTGTGTGTGTCTGTGTGTCTGTCTGTGTGTGTCTGTGTGTGTCTGTGTGTGTCTGTCTGTGTGTGTCTGTGTGTGTGTGTCTGTCTGTGTGTGTCTGTCTGTGTGTGTGTGTCTGTCTGTGTGTGTGTGTGTGTGTGTGTGTCTGTGTGTGTGTGTGTGTGTGTGTGTGTGTTCCACTCTGACAGTCGCCGTTCCAGTTGCAGGTTTTTCAGGCGACTGCCACCAACTTGTCAGTCGCCGGCAGTCCGCTGAAAAATCGCCTAAGTGGGACAGGGCCCTAAACTAAACCAAACTAAACTAAACTCTGTACAAGTTCATGTGCTGGTGGTAATTTGTGATGTACGGGTTTCCTCACTCCGCTCCTGCGGAAGGCACAGTAAAGCCACTCGCTGAGTACCAGGGCAACGATTCCTGTCGTCACAGTGCTCACCTTACAGTGATCAAAGTGAAGGAGAGCAGAAAGAGTGGCAATGATGCTGAGTTGGAGTTGGATTGTGAAGCATCCACGGGCCTTCAGCTATGAAGACGGATCTGTCACCACCAATGTAACCGTTGAGTAGATTTTAACAGCACACCAGTAAGCAGATGGACATGTTTTCACATTCCTTTATTCTTATTGAAGTGGATGGAGATCGCAAATTCCCACCAGCACCTTGCACTTGTACAGAGTTTAGTTTTGTTTAGTTTCGTTTAAAGATACATAGATACATAGAAAATAGGTGCAGGAGTAGGTCATTCGGCCCTTCGAGCCTGCACCGCCATTCAATATGATCATGGCTGATCATCCAACTCAGTATCCCGTACCTGCCTTCTCTCCATACCCCCTGATCCCTTTAGCCACAAGGGCCACATCTAACTCCCTCTTAAATATAACCAATGAACTGGCCTCAACTACATTCTGTGGCAGAGAGTTGCAGAGATTCACCACTCTCTGTGTGAAAAAGGTTTTCCTCATCTCGGTCTTAAAGGATTTCCCCCTTATCCTTATCCTACAGAACGGAAACATACTAGTCGGCCCTCCGAGTCCACGCCGACCATCGATCACCCGCTCACACTAGTTCTATGTTATCCCACTTTCTCATCCACGCCCTACACACCAGGGGCAGTTTCCAGAGGGCCGATTGACATACAAACACACACGTCTTTGCAATGTGGGAGGAAACTAGAGCATCCGGAGAGGGGGGGTGGGGGAGGGGGAGGGGAGGGACATGTTTGTAGAAGTTACCTAAAATTGGTAATTCAATGTTCATACTGTTGGGTTGTAAGATGGCCAAGTAATAGTTGAACAAGTAATAGTAAGTACGTAAGTTTATTGGCCAAGTATTCACATACAAGGAACTTGCCTTGGTGCTCCGACCACAAGTAACAACATGACATACAGTGACAGTTAGTAGAAATAAATACTTGTCATTTCCCCTTCATTCATCCACCAATCTGCTGATATTGCAGTTGTTTGCGTGGCCTTGGATGGAACTTGCCCAGCGACACACTCTAATGCCTGGTGGAACTGCTGTGGTGAGGTAGAATAGAAGGAGACTTGTTTACCTGTGTTTGACCCAAGGCGTTGGCGTTTGGAAGGTTGACGTCTCTCAGGGCTACGGCGTTGTATGTTCCGCCAATGTCCTGCCCGTGGGAACTGAACTCAGCCGGGATAAGCCAGAGCAGCACGGTGGCGCAGCGGTAGAGTTGCTACCTCACAGCGCCAGCGACCCAGGTCCCGGTTTCGATCCTGACTGCGGGTGCTGTCTGTACGGAGTCTGTACGTTCTCCCCGTGAGCTGCGTGGGTTTTCTCCAAGATCTTCAGTTTCTTCCTTCACTCCAAAGACGTACAGGTTTGTACGTTAATTGGCTTGGTGTAAATGTAAATTGTCCCTAGTGGGTGTGGGATGGTGTCAATCTGCGGTGATCGCTGGTTGGTGCGGACGCGATGGGCCGAAGGGCCTGTTCCCGTGCTGTATCTCTAAACTAAAAAAATAAAATAAACTAAACTCGCAGTGATGGAATCTGAAGAAGGGTCCTGACCTGAAACGTCACCTATCCATGTTCTCCAGAGATATTGCCTGACCCGCTGAGTTACTCCAGCACTCTGTGACTATATCACAGTGAAGGAGTTGAGCGTGGTGTGTGTAGCTGAGCTTCTGTGAGCGTTGTGGGGAAAAGTTGACTTTGACACTCTTCCATATTCTCCTCGCTCTTCCTAACTTAACGCCGCTGACAGAGGCTAACGCTGACCTCCCGGATCCATCCTTTAAAACCGAGATTAGAGGAACCTTTTTCTCACAGAGAGTGGTGAATCTCTGGAACTCTCTGCCACAGAGGGTAGTCGAGGCCAGTTCATTGGCTATATTTAAGAGGGAGTTAGATGTGGCCCTTGTGGCTAAAGGGATCAGGGGGTATGGAGAGAAGGCAGGTACGGGATACTGAGTTGGATGATCAGCCATGATCATATTGAATGGCGGTGCAGGCTCGAAGGGCCGAATGGCCTACTCCTGCACCTATTGTCTATGTTTCTATGTTTCTATCTTCAATCCAGTTTATCCCTTAGTTATCTTAGTTATGTTTTATTTGGCCACACATCTGAACGTTAGCCAGTACTGTCTTGTGAGAGGCCCAAGCTATTACTGAGGGAATAAAGACAAGGAGAGTGTAGAAGAGAGGCAGCATGGTAGAGGAACCGGCCCTCTAAGAATATTGAAAGGCCTGGATAGAGTGGATGTGGAGAGGAAGTTTCCACTAGTGGGAGACTCTAGGACTAGAGGTCACAGCCTCAGAATTAAAGGACGTTCTTTTAGGAAGGAGATGAGGAGGAATTTCTTCAGTCAGAGGGTGGTGAATCTGTGGAACTCTTTGCCACAGAAGGCTGTGGAGGCCAAGTCAGTGAATATTTTTTAAAGCTGAGATAGATAGATTCTTGATTAGTACGGGTGTCAGAAGTTATGGGGAGAAGGCGGGAGAATGGGGTTAGGAGGGAGAGATAGATCAGCCATGATTGAATGGTGGAGTAGACTTGAGGGGCCGAATGGCCTAATTCTAATCCTATTCCTTATGACCTTATGACCTCTGGCCAACATGATGCCAAGTTATGGCCATCCCTCTGCTTCTCGCCTGCAACCCCCTAAACTGAGTATGTGTAGGAAGGAACTGCAGATGCTGGTATACACCAAAGTTAGACACAACGGCGTTCTGCAGCACCCTCTCTTTCTGCTCCCTCTCTCGCTGCTCCCTCCTGCTCTCCAGCTCTACGCATCGTCTGCTTTGATCTGTCCTTTTCACACCTTACATTCTCTTTGTTCCCTTCCATACCTCTACACTCCCTCTCCCCTGACTCTCAGTCTGAAGAAGAGTCTTGACTCGAAACATCACCAATTCCTTCTCTCCAGAGGTGCTGCCTGTCCCGCTGAGTTACTCCAGCGTTTTGTGTCTATCCCCCCTAAAACGGAGTTTCCAGCTCAACCCCAGTACGGTGAATGTTAGTGGGAGTCACTTGCTTGACACAATTAATTTGCCTTATAGTAAAACATGATCTTAACCCATGAAAGGGTTTTCTCTGACAATTATTCATCAGATCTGTTGTTCATATTTCTGAAGATAGGCACAAAGTGCTGGAGTAACTCAGCGGGACAGGCGGCTTCTCGTGAGAAAAGGAATAGGAGATGTTTTGGGCGGAGATCCTTCTTCAGAGCAAAGGGAAACGAGATATTATAGATGGTACATAGAACAAATGAATGGAAGATCAATGATGATCAAGGAAGGGTAGAGCCCACAATGGTCCATTGTTGGCTGTGGGGTAGATGATAATGAGTAAATACAGACAGAGAAACTCAACAGGATGACAGTCAAACTAGTATAACAACTAGGGTGGGGGAAGGTCTGAGAGAGAGATGGGATGCAAGGGTGACTTGAAGTTAGAGAAAACAATATTAATATTTCTGACTTTGAAGGTAGACAAAAATGCTGGAGAAACTCAGCGGGTGAGGCAGCATCTACGGAGCGAAGGAATAGGTGACGTTTCGGGTCGAGACCCTTTTTCAGACTGATATGGAGGTTCGGGGGGGGGGGGCGGGAAGAAGAAAGGAAGAGGTGGAGACAGTGGGCTGTATGGAGAGCTGGGAAGGGGAGGGGAAGGAGTGAGAAAGCAAGGACTACCTGAAATTGGAGAAGTCAATGTTCATACCGCTGGGGTGTAAACTACCCAAGCAAAATATGAGGAGCTGCTCCTCCAATTTGCAGTGGGACTCACTCTGGACATGGAGGAGGCCCAGGACAGAAAGGTCAGATTCGGAATGGGAGGGGGAGTTGAAGTGCTGAGCCACCGGGAGATCAGGTTGGTTAATGCGAACCGAGCGCAGGTGTTGGGCGAAGCGATCGTCAAGTCTGCGCTTGGTCTCACCGATGTAGAGCAGCTGACACCTAGAGCAGCGGATACAATAGATGAGGTTGGAGGAGGTGCAGGTGAACCTATGACTCACCTTGAAAGATTGGTTGGGTCCTTGGATGGAGTCAAGGGGGGGAGGTGAAGCGACAAGTGTAGCATTTCCTGCGGTTGCAAGGGAAAGTGCCCGGGGAGTGGGTGGTTTGGGTGGGAAGGGTCTTCCCACATTGACAATGTGTCAATGGAACTTTATAGCTGTTGATGTTCAAGTTATCTGGGTTTTGACAAATGATGCAAGAATAGGTCGACTGGATTCTTGTATTCACTGGAATGTCGAAGGATGAGAGGAGATCTTATAGAAACATATAACATTCTTAAAGGATGGACAGGCTAGATACAGTGAAAATGTTCTCGATGTTGGGGTCACGGTTTAAGAATAAGGGGTCGGCCATTTAGGGCTGAGATGAGGAAACACCTTTTCACCCAGAGAGTTGTGAATCTGTGGAATTCTCTGCCACAGAAGGCAGTGGAGGCCAATTCAAGGGATGTTTTCAAGGGAGAGTCAGATACAGCTCTTAGGGCTAACGGAATCAAGGGATATGGGAAGAAAGCAGGATTTTGGATGATCAGTGCTGGCTCAAATGGCCTATTCCCGCACCTATTGTCTATGTTTCTATGTTTCCTGGGTTGG
The DNA here is from genome assembly GCA_038087875.1 of Malacoraja senta. Classification (NCBI taxonomy): domain Eukaryota; kingdom Metazoa; phylum Chordata; class Chondrichthyes; order Rajiformes; family Rajidae; genus Malacoraja; species Malacoraja senta. The sequence goes on from CM075978.1 coordinate 194,832,643, forward strand.
AAGTTTCCTGGGAGACCACATTCCCACTTTGGTTCGCGTCACTGTGAACCACACTCACCTCCATGTTTCAGTGTGGACAAAAATGCTGGAGAAACTCAGCGGGCGAGGCAGCGTCTATGGAGCGAAGGAATAGGTGACGTTTCGGGTCGAGGCCCTTCTTCAGACTCAGTGTGGACGCTTCACCATCCACAGTCACCGCTTTGTCTTAGCCACTGCAAGAAGCAAATTAATGTTTTGCTTATTCCATTGGCGGAAGCCTTTTGTGACAATAATGCACAATGACGATTTGCTCACCATATAAAAATGCAAATTGTGAGCTGGGAATTTTTGAAGAAAAAGAATAAAAATTAATTGGATTCAGATCAGAATGAAAATGGTTTTCTGAGACTCTGTTTAGGTCAGAGTGCCATATCTATCATCTTCTGGAAGGTTAGTTACACAGTCTAAACTGAATTCAGAGTTGCTTGAATAAGATTACCTGATTCTACATATTTCCGCACTACATTTCCACCACACTTTTTGTTATTTACGTGTCCTATTTCAAGTTATTGCAAAGCTCCGCTTATTTAGCACAAGAAGTGACTTTGAATTATCAGATGTAGATGATAGAAGATTTATCATAAAATGTTTTATTAGGCAGCATGCTCAATGGAACTAGCATGGGACATTGAAGGTGATAATGCCTGAAACAGGCATCAGGAATATGCATTTCTGCAAAAAATCTCCCACATCTAAAGAAACAGGAACAAAGGGTGGTAACACCTGTGGTAGAGTCAGTCATTGGGCTGTACAGCACGGAAACAGGCCCTTCGGCCCAACACGTCCAAGATACCACAACTAAGCTAGCCCCATTTACCTGCGTTTGGCCCATATCCCTCTCAACTTTCCTATCCATGTAAATGCTGTTATAGTATCTGCCTCAACTACCTCCTCTGGCAGCTCGTTCCATCTTCCCATCATCCTTTGTGTTAAAAAAGTTGCCCCTCAGGATCTTAATCATTTTTTTCCCTCTCACCTTCAACCTATGCCCTCTAGTTCTGGACTCCTCTACTCTGGGCAAAACACTGTGGATTCACCTTATCGATCATGGTTTTATACAGCCCTACAAGATCACTCCTCAACCTCCTGCCTCCCAGGGAATGCAGTCCCGGCCTGCCCGACCTCTCCCCTGTAGCTCAGGCCCTCGAGTCTTGGCAGCATCCTCACAAAACTTCCCTGCGCTCTCTCCAGCTCCATGACGTCTTTGCTGTCGTGAGCTCTGTTCATCCCCTGGAACTTGAGGAAGGAATCAATTCTTCCAGATCCAAACCAGTTAGTGCCACCTTGTTTGCACGTCTGGTGAAGATTTTTTACGAATCTAACGTTGACGTTTATACATTTACAACCACAGCTTTTCCCTGTACCTCGGGACACACGACTATAATATATCCTCGATACTGGTGATAACAAGAGAGAGAAAAAAAGCTTCAATTGTTAAATTTAAATCTGGAATGGATAGTAAAGATGATTTGTATTTTATTGTGTGGATGGCAGAGTTGTGAATTACCACTGGATATGTTACCACTGGACTCTTGTTCCCACGTGAAGAAGGGAAACCCAGTGCTTTATCTCATCATGTTTGGTAAGATTCAGGGGGGAAGATTTATAGTTTTTCTATTTATTCTAGTTCTATTAATACTCCTACTCTCAATAACCATTTTATATTCCAATGGGTTTTTTAATGGCAAATTGGCATGTTGGTGCCAGAGGATGTATTAGGCATGGAGCTGGCTATGTCAGCTATGTTTGACCTGTTAGGATGGCCTGGGCTAGACATGTCCACTGCTGGGATGGGACAGGGCTCAGACTCCCTTCTTCAGTCCCTTCGGCCCATCCGGCCCATCATCAGAGCAGACACAAGGAACTGCAGATGCTGGAATCTTGAGTTGAACACCAAGTGCTGGAGTAACTCGGCGGTTACTCAGTCTGATGAAGAGTCCTGATTAGAAACTTTGTTCAGCATATATAAAAATACAAATAGACAATAGTAGTGTATAGTCAAAAATAATGTCCCCAAGTCTAAGGTAGACACAAATGCTGGAGAAACTCAGCGGGTGAGGCAGCATCTATGGAGCGAAGGAAATAGGGAACGTTTCGGGTGGAAGCCCCTTCTTCAGACTGATGTGAGGGTGGGGGGGGGGGGAGCGTGGGAAGGAAGAGGAGGAGCCAGTGGGCTGAGGGAGAGTTGAGAAGGGGAGGAGAAAGTGGGGACTACCTGAAATTAGAGAAGTCAATGTTCATACCACTGGGGTGTAAACTGCCCAAGCAAAATATGAGGTGCTGCTCCTCCAATTTACGGTGGGACTCACTCTGGCCATGGAGGCCTTGGACAGAAAGGTCGGATTCGGAATGGGAGGGGTAGTTGAAGTGCTGAGCCACCGGGAGATCAGGTTGGTTATTGCGAACCAAGCAGAGGTGTTCAGCGAAGCGATCGCCAAGCCTACGCTTGGTCTCACCGATGTAGAGCAGCTGACATCTAGACTAGTCCCCAAGTCTATGTAGACCGGAGTGTGTTTGGAGGTTGTAGTGTTTAATAGCCTGATGGTTGTTGGGAAGAAGCTGTTCCTGAACCTGGACGTTGCAGTTTTCAGGCTCCTGTACCTCCTTCCCGATGGCAGGGGTGAGATGAGAGCCTGGCCAGGGTGGCGTGGGTCCAAAGATGCACTACTTTTTGACTAAAGAAGTTTATCCTTATGTCCAGTCTAAATGCCTGAATCCTTGAAGTGAGATGACAGCTCATATTTGTAACGTTCTCCGTGGGGGAAAGAGCTGCCAGCACGAACCCTGCCGAACCCCTTGAGAAGAAATCTCTCTGTTTGAATGAAACCACTGTTCTCCAAGATGTAAGGAATATGGAACTGAGTGTTCACCAAAGAACAACTTGCCCCAACTACTGTCTTGGAGCGGTGGACCATGTTAAATCAGACATGACATCTACTTATGTTAGCATTGTTTCATGTTCTCACAAAAAATCCATTGGACCTCACTGGATGCTCAAGTTGGAGGTGCAAATGAGTGTGTTGTTCACAATTATAGGAATGGAATCTGAAGCACAGCTTTTCAGTAAGGGGGTGTTATTGAAGGAGAAATATTAAAAAAAACCTGAACCCCTCATTAGTTTTAGTAATGCTTTCCGAAGGGCCGAATGGCCTCCTCCTGCACCTATTTTCTATATTTTCTATGTTTCCTTGTGATGGAATGCACCAGATTCTCTGGATACTTTCAAGAGAGAGCTAGATAGGGCTCTTAAAAATAGCGGAGTCAGGGGATATGGGGAGAAGGCAGGAACGGGGTACTGATTGGGGATGATCAGCCATGATCACATTGAATGGCGGTGCTGGCTCGAGGGGCCGAATGGCCTACTCCTGCACCTATTGTCTATAGTACAGCAATCCAGCATTTAAAAAAAGGTTAAACCTCATTATTTTGGTTTTTGGCCACGTGATACAAATGTTTATTGTAGACCCACCCCGGAACCTTCTAGTCTACAAAGGAGACACTGATTGGGCACAAGATGCTGGAGTAACTCAGCGGGTCAGGCAGCATCTGTGGAGAACATGGATAGGTGACGTTTCACAGAGTGCTGGAGTAACTCAGCGGGTCAGGCAGCATCGGTGGAGAACATGGATAGGTGACGTTTCACAGAGTGCTGGAGTAACTCAGCGGGTCAGGCAGCATCTGTGGAGCGAAGGAAATGGGCAACCTTTCGGGCCGAAACCCTGAAGGAAATAGGCAACGTTTCGGGCCGAAACCCGGAAGGGTTTCGGGCCGAAACGTTGCCTATTTCCTTCGCTCCATAGATGCTGCCGGAACATGGATAGGTGACGTTTCACAGAGTGCTGGAGTAACTCAGCAGGTCAGGCAGCATCTGTGGAGAACATGGATAGGTGACGTTTCACAGAGTGCTGGAGTAACTCAGCGGGTCAGGCAGCATCTGTGGAGAACATGGATAGGTGACGTTTCACAGAGTGCTGGAGTAACTCAGCGGGTCAGGCAGCATCTGTGGAGAACATGGATAGGTGACGTTTCACAGAGTGCTGGAGTAACTCAGCGGGTCAGGCAGCATCTCTGGAGAGAAGGAATGGGTGACATTTCAGTCGAGACCCTTCAGTTTTGTCCCACTGAGTTACTCCAACTTTTTGTGTCTATCTTTGGTTTAAACCAGCATCTGCAGTTCCTTCCTGAACACTGGTTTGGGCTGATTCTCACTATACTTGTGCCCCAATGAGATGGTTACAAATGGCCTCAGTAGGAGAACCTGTTTCAAAACCCAATCTTCCAACCTACCTCATTGCTGCTGTGGACGTTTTCTCCGGACCTGTTACTCTACAATGCTGAGAAACTATTCTGCACTCTGGTATTTTCTCTTCACTCTTCCCGTCATACCTGTGTTTGGTTTGATTGTCTTCAAGTACAGTATTATCTGATTGATTGGGTGACAGGCAAATAAAAGCTTTTCAGTGACAAGACCACAAGAAAATGCAGAGAGTTGTGGACGTAGCCCAGACCATCACACAAACCACCCTCCCTTCCATTGACTCCATCTACACTTCATGCTGCCTCAATAGACAATAGACTATAGATCCAGGAGTTGGCCATTCGGCCCCTCGAGCCAGCACCGCCACTCGATGTGATCATGGCTGATCGTCCCCGTTCCTGCATTCTCCCCATATCCCCTGACTCCGCTGTCTTTAAGAGCCCTATCAAGCTCTCTCTTGAAAGTATCCAGAGAACCGGCCTCCAGCGCCCTCTGAGGCAGAGAATTCCACAGACTCACAACTCTCTGTGAGAAAAAGTATTTCCTCATCTCCGTTTTAAATGCCTTACCCCTTATTCTTAAGGCCAGCAGCATAATCAAGGACCAGTCTCACCCTGGTCACTCCCTCTTCCCCCCTCTCTCCCATCGGGTAAGAGGTACAGAAGTGTGAAAACGCACACCTCCCAATTCAGGGACAGTTTCTTTCCGGCTGTTATCAGGCAACTGAACCATCCTATCAACAACTAGAGAGCAGTCCTGAGCTACTATCTATCACATTGGACTATCTTTAATCGGACTTTACTGAACTTTATCTTGCACCAAACGTTATTCCCTTTATCCTGTATCTGTACACTGTGGACGGCTCGATTCTATCCATGTGTAGTCTTTGAAACATATAAGATTATTAAGGGTTTGGACACGTTCGAGGCAGGAAACATGTTCCCGATGTTGGGGGAGTCCAGAACCAGGGGCCACAGTTTAAGAATAAGGGATAAGCCATTTAGAACGGAGATAAGGAAACACTTTTTCTCACAGACAGTTGTTAGTCTATGGAATTCTCTGCCTCAGAAGGCAGTGGAGGCCGGTTCTCTGGACACTTACAAGGGAGAGTTAGATAGAGCTCTTCCCTCTGGAAGTTGACTCCGGACTGTCAAAGCTGCCACAGCCAGATATAAAAACAGTTTTTATCCACGAGTAGTTGCTCTACTCAACAGCCAAAAATCTGTAGCCTCCCTTTGATCTGGTATTTTGTTCCTTCACACGCTTGATCAATGGTGTTTTATCATTAATGTTTTATTATTATTAATGTTTGGTGTTTTCTGAGTCATTCATAACTGTCACTATGTCATGTTGTTACTTGTGGGCGGAGCACCAAGGCAAATTCCTTGTATGTGAATGCTTGGCCAATAAACTTACTTACTTAAAGATAGCGGAGTCAGGGGATATGGGGAGAAGGCAGGAACGGGGTACTGATTGGGGATGATCAGCCATGATCACATTGAATGGCGGTGCTGGCTCGAAGGGCCGAATGGCCTACTCCTGCACCTATTGTCTATTGTCTTTCTGCTGACTGGTTAGCTCACAACAAAAGCTTTTCACTGTACCTCGGTACACGTGACAATAAACTAAACTCAACTGAAGAAAACAATGATGAAACTAAATGTAAACATGGTGTGTGTGAGTGTAGCCTGGCTGTGTGATGGGACACCAAAGACCCTGTGAGATGGTGTTCTTTCCTCTGGGCACCACAAGCATCGTCACTGGGCTGACTCCGCACTCTCACTGCATGGAGCCACGAGACGCCGCTAACTCCTCATCTACCGTCTTCGCCCTTGCTTTAAGATGTTCACAGCATCTCCGTCATTGGGCATTGCAACTCGTACAGTTTCTTTGTTGAGCAAAATAGCAAAAATAACTTTGCATCTTGGCGGCCCGGTGGCACAGCGGTACAGTTGCAGCTCAAGAGGCCCAGGTTCGATCCTGATTATCAGTGCTTATCTGTAAGGAGTTTGTACATTCTCCCCGTGACCCGTGTAGGTTTTCTCCGGGATCTCCGGTTTCCTCCCACTCTCCAAAGACGTACAGAATTTGTAGGCTAATTGGCTTCTGTATAATTGTAATTTGTCCTTAGCGTGTGTAGGATAGTGTTAGTGTTTGGGGATCGCTGGTCGGCATGGACTCGGTGGGCCGAAGGGGCCTGTTTCCGCGCTGCATCTCTAAACTTAGATCAAAGTCAAAGTATCCTTTATTGTCATTCAGACTTTTCAATCTGAACGAAATGTCGTGCCTTGCAGTCATAACAATGAATAAAATAACAAAACATACAATAAACACAGATTTAACATCCACCACAGTGAGTCCACCAGACACCTCCTCACTGTGATGGAAGGCAAAAATCTTAAAGTCCTTGTCTCTTCCCTCCTTGTTCTCCCTCTGCGTTGAGGCGATCCAGGATTTCAATGTCGGGCCCCCCGCCGGGTGATGGTCAGTCCCGCGGCCGAATCCGAGCTCCGCGAACGGGCCGGTTCAAACTCCGCGTCCCGGTGGAGGGCGGTCGAAGCTGACGAAGCTGCCGCCCTCCAGTCCAGCGGACGAAGCTGTTGTTGCCGGAGCTCCGGAGGATCGGTCACCAACCTGGGACCTGCGAGCTCCCGATGTTGTCGTCCACTGGAGCCTCCGAGGTTCTGAAGTCGGGTCGACGCCGCCGCAACGCCACCACAGCCCCGAAGTTGGCCACCCTCGCATTGGTAAGTCCTGGCTCTACCTCCGGAGCCTCGAGGTCGGACCCAGTTGCAGGCCGCCAGCTCCACCATCAGAGGCCTCAGCACAGACGGAGACAGAGACGGGGGATACGACAAGAAAAGGTTGCATCCCCCCGAAGGAAGAGACTAAAAACAAGTTTCTCCCCACCCCCCCTCCCCCCCACACACACACACACACACACACACACACAACTAAAATAAACTGAATAAACTAAAACAACAGGACAAAAGAAAAGAAAAACAAAAAAAGACAAACGGACAAACAGATTCCCCAACAAGCAGTGCAAGAGAGCGATGGATGGTGCTGGTGGGGTAATTATTCCAGCGTGGAGTTGGAGGGAAACAATGTTTTTGTGGCCAGGAGAGTGGGCACTTGGTCCAAACCTGCCATCTGTTCTTCACCCAAAATTGGCAAAAACACATCGCTCTGCAAATACTGGTCCTTCCCGTTCCAAAATCAAGTCATTATTCTCAAGGATGGAGAAAAACAATGCAATTATCCGGCTGATAAACCAACCTGACTCTTTGATGGGATTTGTAGTCTTTTGTTAGTTTCACTGTTGCCATTTGCATGTGTGGATAAATGCCACCTAGTGTGGTGTAGGCTCCTTACCACCATGCCACCGCACTCACCGTGGGCAGCACAGAGACGACCACACAATAAATAGACTTCCCTGTATAATACTCTTCTTTAGAACATGCAACAGCACAGAGCAGGAACAGGCCCTTCGGCCCACAATGCCCGTGCTAAACATGATGCCAAGACCTGCCGTTGTGTACTCTCACTCGAAACTCAACCTCATTTGCTCTTCTTCTTATCGAGTCCACACACAAGATTAGAAGTTGTTCAGCCAGAGCTGAACACACATCTCGGCATCTGCACACAATGGTGTCTGTTTTTGCGTTTCTTGTGCGTGGTGGTGGAAAGATTGGTGGAAACACGGCCGCGATCGACGTGAACGCTCTGTCCTTGACCCCAGCTCATTTGCTTATTCCGTTATTGAACTTCAAAGACCCCTTGCACGACTCCAACATTGCACTAACATCGTGCAACACACTGCTGCTGCTTTGCACTCATCATTATGTTTATTGTACCATCACGTGAGACTCTGTGGGTTTCATGTGAATTAGGAATCTTACTGCACCATGGTGTATATGATCTAATATCATCTAATCTACTTTGAAGCTCTGTCATTGGAAGAGATTACCAGACAGAGCGGGTAGGTACAAAGCCTCCTTGCAAAAGGAAATATCTGCATTGTACGACACAGAGTGCTGGAGTAACTCAGTGGGTCAGGCAGCATCTCTGGAGAACATGGATAGGTGACGTTTCACAGAGTGCTGGAGTAACTCAGTGGGTCAGGCAGCATCTCTGGAGAACATGGATAGGTGACGTTTCACAGAGTGCTGGAGTAACTCAGCGGGTCAGGCAGCATCTCTGGAGAACATGGATAGGTGACGTTTCACAGAGTGCTGGAGTAACTCAGCGGGTCAGGCAGCATCTGTGGAGAACATGGATAGGTGACGTTTCACAGAGTGCTGGAGTAACTCAGCGGGTCAGGCAGCATCTCTGGAGAACATGGATAGGTGACGTTTCACAAAGCGCTGGAGTAACTCAGCGGGTCAGGGAGCATCTCTGGAGAACATGGATAGGTGACGTTTCGGGACCCTTCTTCAGACCCAACATCTTCCTGTTCTGAAGAAGGGTCCCAACCTGAAACGTCACCGATCCATGTAGTCCAGGGATGCTGCCAGACCCACTGATTCACTGTGGCATTTTGTGTCTATCCTTGATAAACCAGCATCCGCAGTTCCTTGTGTCTACGGAGCGGAACCCAAGTCGCTCTGAGGACTCCCTCAGAAGAAGAGAGAACTTCTGAAACCAGAGCCACCTGATGAGGTTCCTTCAACGTTAGATGCATTCTTAAAGAATATTACGGAACAAAGTCTTGGCAATCAATGCCAACTGGGTGAGATGCAAATCCCTGTAAACAAACATCACTTTAGATACAAGGAGAAATTTGCTAAAGCCTGATAGACTTCATATTGTAATTTCCTGAGTGATTTATCGTTCTCGGTTACAACAGAATGGATTGCATTTGAAATATATCAAGCGTACCAAACTAGGAGCATTAATACTTTAATAGATTTCTACCTAGAATTCTAATCCATGGCTGCAATCGATCTTGTTAATTTTAGAATGCAGGTGAGGATAATACTGGAATTACTCAGAATAAAGGGAGGGGGAGGGGGTCGGTGGGGGGGGGGTCACAGCAATGTCTACAGAGTTGCTCCACAATTTATATTTTAACTAAATAATGCTAAAGCCTGTGAATACCAGCCATGCTCTGAATAGCAAGTGTCATAAAACTTAATGCAATTTATCAGTGCGTCTGGACATTCTGATGTGAGAAAATAAGATGAGATGCTAAAGATTTTTGTTTTTATTAAAGCTCAAAGCAGTGTTGGCACATTTGAGTAGATTTGGTTTTACACCACAGATATAAGGCTGACCCTTTCACAGAACGATGCCTATAAGACCCAGCACAATCATTTATTATGTGTGTTTCTATTAGTATGTAACGCTGTTCACCCTCTGTACACAATACTGCCTGGTATCTACTCCTTATGTCTCTGAATGCTTGCGTCCAGGAGCTGGGAAGCTGGTCACTAATACATTATCATATACAGGGTGGTCGCCGGGCTCGGGACAAAAGACCCTTGACTACAGTTTAATGTTATGCTGCGAAGAAGTGAAAACTAAAGGCAGAGGATAAAAAATGGCATCTGTTCTTCACAATGCACTCACACACAAACCTGAGCCTAAGACATATGACATTCTGGCTCCAAAGGAATACAAGGCGGGCATCAGTTATAAACTGCCCCACACTGCTGCATTTTCCAAATGCTATTAAGTTATTGATTTACACAGTCTCATGATGATGTCATCTATAAGAAAGAGAATGCAGATGACAGTGAGAAATACTGTGACCTTGTTACAGCGTCTCTAGAACCCTGGCAGGTTCATTTCTGGTGTAGTATTTCAGAGATGCACTTTTAAGGTGATATCTAGTTACGCTGTTGAGTATTAATGCAGTAAAGGGTTCAGCGGCAATTCACATATAGGTCAATGAAATGTACTAACATCTGCTCTGTGTTTATCATTTGCATATGGTATTCATATGTTAATGCGCCTGTTTTATACACTAGTAACATATTTATGTAAATAACTTGGATGTGGATGACTTGTGATCCTCTTTGATTATCGCTGGGGAAAGAATTGGAATAAAATGGAATCTAAATCTGTGGTTTGCATGCTTGGGCTTCAAGTTCATTTAGAAAGTAAAGGCTGCGGTGGCAGAGAGTAGCTCTGATTTGTACACGCAGCTCCTCAGTGAAAAAAGCTTCCATTCCGAAGAAGCTTAAAGCCTTATAAATCAATAATGACATAGATGCACTGCTGATAATCTATTTAGAATGCCTGATAGCAAATATTGTCGTCGAGATGATTAGAATGGCCACTGTTTTAGCAGCAAGCTTTTTCCCATTTAACTTGGACAGAACTGAACAAAAAAAAGTACTTTCACTTTTGCTGGAGTTTGTGTGTGACTGGGGAGGAAAGAACAAAGGGCGTCTGAAACCCCATCTGATATAATGATATCAGTCCCGGGTTAGTACAACATAGATATTTTAAAAAACCACACAGCTCTTAATCGAATAGTGTGGTCAGGTGTAAGCAGCATTGAAGGTTGCTTCTGTTTTTATAAGTCTTCGGCCTGATTTAACATGAGAAGTGGGAAATAAAGAGGAGATTGTCAGAAATGGCAGCTGCCTGGAATCTTGATAAATATAAGCCTTTATTGATCTGATGAAAATGAAAGATCCCAATGCTATGCAGTATTTAGCTGCTAGTCTCAAACACGTCACCAGTGGCCTTGCTTGAGGTTAGATTTTCATTCTCACTTGCCAGATTTTATTTCATCTTTAACCTTTTCAGTTGGATTTCCTTGACCTCTGAATATTGCCTTTTGTTTGGGGGCTTTTTTTTGTTTATTGCTGTGATTTGAAGAATTTGTTGCCGTTCACTTTAAATCAAAACCTTCCATGTGTCTTTCTTTCAGTGGGAGCCAAGTGAAAAACCCTCCTGTCAAAAGCCCTTCGGCGTGCATTGCCCAGCGTTCCAATCACTGGTGATCTCCAACCAGTCAGACTGTCCTAACACAAGTATGCAGCCCCCTTGCTAAGGTAAGACTTCTCTACTCTGGCATGTCTATCTTTATATGTGAATGAGCCATGAAAAGACTAGCAAGCCTGTGAAGTTTGATGTGGTATACGACTCTGGAGTAGAAAGGAATTATTACATGTGAATGCTAAGGACTGAACAATATCAAATAAAGTAGCGTGAATATTGTTAGCATTTCAGAGCAAAGTAAGATATTTTCAATGAAAGGGTCCCATTATTAGAAGAGTTTCATGCCGATGAGTTTTCTGGACATTTATATATTGGACAGTGCATGAAACATTTGCAATAAGTCCCTTTCTCTTTCAGAAATTATCAGAAGGGTTTCTTTTAAAAATATTTCTTTACACATCTAGCAAACTCTTTAATGCAATTTAAATCAGCCACTTCTTGAAAGATTATTATCTGTCTACCAAGTCCAACAGGGCAAGTGAATAAATCTACAATAACAACATTACGTAACTTCTGCAGCAATGAAAACGATCCTGAAGGGCAAAACCGGGCCAGAATTTTACCAGGAAGTTGCTATTACAAGGGATTAGCTGAGTTAAAGAGGTGAGGTTCAAGGAATGCCTTAGGCAGGAGAGAGAACTTGGGCAGGGTGAATGAACACCAGGGTTTCAGGAGCAAAGAGTTGATGATAGACACAGAGTGCTGGAGTAACTCAGCGGGTCAGGCAGCATCTGTGGAGAACATGGATAGGTGACGTTTCACAGAGTGCTGGAGTAACTCAGCGGGTCAGGCAGCATCTGTGGAGAACATGGATAGGTGACGTTTCACAGAGTGCTGGAGTAACTCAGCGGGTCAGGCAGCATCTGTGGAGCGAAGGAAATGGGCAACCTTTCGGGCCGAAACCCTGAAGGAAATAGGCAACGTTTCGGGCCGAAACCCGGAAGGGTTTCGGGCCGAAACGTTGCCTATTTCCTTCGCTCCATAGATGCTGCCGGAACATGGATAGGTGACGTTTCACAGAGTGCTGGAGTAACTCAGTGGGTCAGGCAGCATCTGTGGAGAACATGGATAGGTGACGTTTCACAGAGTGCTGGAGTAACTCAGCGGGTCAGGCAGCATCTGTGGGAGAACATGGATAGGTGACGTTTCACAGAGTGCTGGAGTAACTCAGCGAGTCAGGCAACATCTGTGGAGAACATGGATAGGTGACGTTTCACATAGTGCTGGAGTAACTCAGCGGGTCAGGCAGCATCTCTGGAGAAAAGGAATAGGTGACGTTTGTGATCGCTCCAAAATAAAAGTGAATACAGTCAAAGACAGCTATGGAAAGACGCTTAAGTTGAAGGGGTAATGAGGACTCTCTAGTCAAGAGTAACAGGGTGCTGGACACTCACTGGTGACTCAGCGGTGATTCAGTGTCAGAGGAGGTTTACAAGAATGATCCCAGGAATGCGTAGGTTAGCCGATGATGAGCGTTTGTCGGCACTGGGCCTGTATTCGCTGGAGTTTTGAAGAATGAGGGGGGACCTCATTGAAATGTACAGAATAGTGAAAGGCTTGGATAGAGTGGATGTGGAGAGGATGTTTCCACTAGTGGGAGAGTCTAGGACTAGAGGTCAAAGCATCAAAATTAAAGGAAGTTCTTTTAGGATGGAGATGAGTAGAAATGTCTTTAGTCAGAGGGCGGTGAATCTGTGGAACTCATTGACACAGATGGCTGTGGAGGCCAAGTCAGTGGATATTTTTAAGACAGAGATAGATAGATTCTTGATTAGTACGGGTGTCAGAGGTTATGGCGAGAGGGCAGGAGAATGGGGTTAGGATGGAGATCAGCCATGATTGAATGGCGGAGTAGACTTGATGGGCTGAATGGCCTAATTCTTTTTCTATCCCTTATGACCTTTTGACCTTATGTTGAGTTTTAGCCTTGACTGAGATCACAAATTATCTTCTGAAATAGTGTATCTATCCCTTCTAGTAAAGCTGTTTTGGAAAAATGGGAAACATATCCTTTCTTGCTTCTCCAGTCTAGATTATAAACAGCTTTGGATCAATCTGCAGAATGAACAACCTCACTTGCAAACTGGGTATGAACGAAGGAAGCATAGATACATAGACAATAGGTGCAGGAGTAGGCCATTCGTCCCTTCATTCATTCTATTGTCTATTGATATTTATTAAAGCAAATGCCTGATTCTGTAGGTGAAGTGTTTTGAGAGTTGGGGTGATAGTTTTGAAATAAAGAGCCTCTGCTTGCTTCATCTTGCTGCCGCAGTCCTCACTGTGTCGGGGAGATTGTACGGGGATGTGTCTAATACTCGATTGTGATTTGAAAGCAAGGAAACAGCTGTTTAGTATCTAACAGCGTGCACACTGCACTGGTGGAGTTCCTCTCCCCACCTGCATCTCCAAATCGGCAAGCATCTGTTTGTTTTTTATTGCAGCTCACTCAAAAATAAAGACCTGTTCACGTTCAACCCAGCACTGAGTTAGGGGCTCTCCAGATTCAGAGTCTCCCATGAGTGGAGAGCAGGTTAACCTCCACACAATGCACACACTTCAGCAGCAAGATGCCACTTGGATAATATGTTGGACACAGCCCACCTGGAAGAAATGAGACTCCTCCTAATAGACAAACAAGACCAATTCTTAACGAGTTGGTCTCTATTTATTGATTTTTTGGATTCATGTGGTGCAACAGTATCGTAAAAATTAAACGTTTCAGGATGGGTGAAAGATGATCAAAAATATAAAAAAGCATCTCCATGTGGCGAGTGGATAATCTCCCTCCTGCTTCACTTCCCTACATTTCTTTTCTTTACCAGCTCTTTTTCTCTCCTTTTTTTTCCCCCACACACACTAGACTTTCCTCTATTCTTTACTAGCTCTTTCTTTCTTATCTCTCTCTTAAAAAAAAAAGGAAGTTGTACAGAAGAGAATGTATTATGTTAACTTAATTTTGGGAACCTGTAAAAGGTACCACTGTGTTGTACTTACTTCTAATAAATAAAAAAATTTAAAAATGCCACTTGGAGCCTCACGGCCACCACGATAGCAGGCTGTGCAACGCTGCAACAGTCTGCGGAAAGTGCAGTTACATGCAATGTGGCAACATTCTGAACCCATCAAAAATGCAGCTGCCTTCCAAATCCTGTGAAGAATACTGTGGATATAGACAATAGACAATAGACAATAGGTGCAGGAGTAGGCCATTCAGCCCTTCGAGCCATTCAATGTGATCATGGCTGATCATCCCCAATCAGTACCCGTTCCTGCCTTCTCCCCATATCCCCAGACTCCGCTATTTTTAAGAGCCCTATCTAGCTCTCTCTTGAAAGCATCCAGAGAACCTGCCTCCACCGCCCTCTGAGGCAGAGAATTCCACAGACTCACCACTCTCTGTGAGAAAAAGTGTTTCCTCGTCTCCGATACAAGGATATGGGTGGGGGAAATGGGTGTGGGTCCAATGTCCAGCAATGGTGTCAGAGGTTATGGGAGAAGGCAGGAGAATGGGGTTAGGAGGGGGAGATAGATCAGCTATGATTGAATGGTAGAGTGTAGATGGGCCGAATGGCCTAATTCTGCTCCGATCACTTATGTCCTTATGATCCAGCTGGGGCCCAGGGGAGGAGTGGGGGCAAGAAAAAAGAGAGAGGGTGGAATTTTAGGTAACTAACCAACAGCAACCCCCATCCCTTTGTCTCCCCTCTCTTCCCTGGCCCACAGCTAGATGGTCACCAATTGTTCCCCCTATCCCAGCCCCTTTCACATTTTAGTGAGTCCATATCTCACTCCCCCT
>CM075978.1:194847892-194877825 GCA_038087875.1 Malacoraja senta
AACATTCTTAGAATTTCAGTCTGAATAATGGTCCCGACCTGAAAAGTCAACTGTCCCTTCTCGCCAGAGATGCTGCCTGACCCGCAGTTAGTCCAGCACTTTGTGTCTATCTTCGGTATAAACCAGCATCTGCAGTTCCTTCCTACACATTCTTAGATTTATGATACAATTCAATACGATAGAACTTTATTTATCCCAGGAAGGAAATTGGTCTTCCAACAGTCATAAAACACAACAAGATCCATGAAATTAAAGCGACGAGTGTAAAGGATTGGGGATGTGCAAAGATTAGGGTGGGGGGGGGGGGGTTGTAGTCAGTCTCAATGACAGAAGGGGGAGGAGTTGTACAGTTTGATAGCCACAGGGAAGAAGGATCTCGTGTGGCGTTCTGTGCTGCATCTTGGTGGAACCAGTCTGTTGCTGAAGGTGCTCCTCAGGTTGACCAGTGTGTGTCATGGAGGGGTGAGCTGTATTGTCCAGGATGCTCCACAGTTTGACGAGCATCCTCCCCTCCAAGACCACCTCCAATGAACTCCGCCCCCAGGATGGAGCCAGCCTTCCTGATGAGTTTGTTGATCCTATTGGCGTCCGCGGTCTTCGACCTGCTGCCCCAGCGCACGGCAGCGAAGAAGATGGCACTGGCTACCACCGATTGGTAGAACATCTGCCGCATGTTACTGCAGACGTTGACAGAGCGGAGCCTAAAATGGAGCATTCGCCTCTAAAGCTCATTTGGTGGTTATGACTAAATGGTTTGCATTTATGATTGGCTCTGTATCTTTGCTCTCACAGGCTATTTGCATTTCTCATAACTTGGTTGTAGTCTCACCAACTGCCTACTTTTCAGATTCCAGAACACAACTGACCGAGAATATTTATTGATTGATTGATTGGAATTTGTCTTTTGTCATTTTTAATTTATAATTTTCATCCCAACAAACAGTATGAAATATGAATAAATCAAAAGGTAAGCAGAATAAACAAAACTTGGCAAGTTTCACAGAAACTTCTTGGGCTGTCAAACCTGGCAACTGGACCAGTTGCCAGTAGAACATGCGGCAGATGTTCTACCAATCGGTGGTAGCCAGTGCCATCTTCTTCGCTGCCGTGCGCTGGGGCAGCAGGGCGAAGACCGCAGACGCCAATAGGATCAACAAAGTCACTAGTTGTCACTTGCGGGTGGAGCACCAAGGCAAATTCCTTGTATGTGAATACTCGGCCAATAAACATATTCATTCATTCATTCATTCATTCATTCATTCATTCATTCATAAGGAATAGGAGCAGAATTAGGCCATTCGGCCCATCAAGTCTACTCCGCCATTCAATCATTGCTGAACTATCTCTCCCTCCTAACCCCATTCTCCTGCCTTCTCCTGATGTGATGCATGCTGGGAATTTCCTTTCATCAATTTCCCCAGAGTAGGGGAATCAAGAACTGGAGGATGTAGGTTTGAGGTTTGAGGTGAGAGGAGAGAGATTTAATAGGAACCTGAGGAGCAACTTTTTTCACACAAAGGGTGGCGTGTGTACGGAATGAGCTGCCAGAGGAGGTAGTTGAGTCTGGTACCATCGCAACATTTAAAATCCATTTGTACAGGTACATGGATGGGAAAGATATAGAATGATCTGGCTCATATAAATGTCAGCTGGGACTAGTGTAGATTGGGCATCTTGGTCGACATGGGGAAATTGGGCCGAAGGGCCTGTTTCTGGGCTGTATGACTGTGAGTCTAAATTAATTTGATATAACATTGAGATATTGTGTAATCTCTGTTATCAGACAAGATGGCCATTCCATTACTGGGATAATGAAGAAGGAGATTTCAGCGTTTTATGGTAGTAACATTGGAACAGTGGCATTATTGATTCTTGTTGGAATTATTCTGAAGGGTTTGTCTATGCTGAGCTGTTGTGGGGGGTGGGTGTCTTCAGGTGAGATTGATAAATTACCTGAGAGTCGCTCGAATTGGCAACCAATGCAAACTACCATAATTCAATATTGCTTTGAAATATGAAGTAGACAAAAGTACTGGAGAAACTCAGCGGGCGAGGCAGCATCTATGGAGCAAAGGAAATAGGCAACGTTTCGGGCCAAAACCCTTCTTCAGTCTGAAGAATAGATGCTGCCTCATCCGCTGAGTTTCTCCAGCACTTTTGTCTATTTTCGATTTTCCAGCATCTGCAGTTCCTTCTTGAACATTGCTTTGAAATATTATAATCACTTTCTAGTAAAATGTATTTCCCTTCTCAGTCTCCATGGACAAGCCTAAAGTTCCTGCAACTTTTGTGAACTTTAGTTAAGTTTTGGGATTGTGTCACTGCAGGGTGAATGATCCGGTTTTCATTGTTGAGTTTGCAATAAATATATTGGATGAACAGGAGTTGACTAATGAGGGAATTGAATGTCATGTTGGGTATGTAAATAGAGATGGAGTGGGAGAGAAAGAGTGGATGGAGAGAGGAATAAAAGGGAGAGCAGGACACTAATGCATCTTAGCCTTGAGCGAAAGACTGCTTCGTGTGTGTGGACCTGGTATTTCAAACTTAAAGAGAGAGGAGACAAGAGGAACTGCAGGTGCTGGACATTTGCATAGAACACAAAGTGCAGGAGTAATTGTAGATTGGTTACTCCACACCACCCAATTGTAGAAGCTCAGCCTACTACACATTTTATATTATCACAACCCAGCTCGTGCTGGCAATCTAATCATCGCTACACTGCTATAACAACACGCTGAAGTGGTCTTTAATAAAACAATGTTGTACCATGTTGTGACAATGATGGGTCATTTACATGGTGTCAGAAGTGGGATTCGAACCCACGCCTCAGCGGCTCAGGTGGCATCTCTGGAAGACGCGGATAGGTGCATTCGAAATTTCAAGCTTCAAGACTTGGGAGACATAACCCATTGACATTACCCATTTTTGCTTTTGTAGACGTTACCAGGGATGAGGTGTGGTGTGAGGGCCTCAACTCAGTGGGAAGTTCAAGGTTCACAGGCTGAGGAAAGGCCTTGAGCAGCTTGAGTAGATGAGATAGATACTGTACGTGACCGATAGAGAAGAATCATCTCCCAGCCACGAGGAAGCTGGAGGAAGGGACGTAGAATGAAGATCAGAGTCTGGGCTACTTGCAGTTCATCATGTACCTTCCCATTCGGTGTCATTTAAGCTGAGATGACAATGAATATGACCAAGCTAGTGACCACGGTGTGAGGAGACTGCACCTCCATCATGGGCTTTGGAATCCAGAGCAAGTTTGTGGAGGTTGCCTTCTGTTCCTTGGGTTTGATGGTCAGGTCCATGTGAATGAGAGCTCGAAAAATATAGGAATGACACAGAGTGCTGGAGTAACTCAGCGGGTCAGGCAGCATTTGTGGAGAACATGGATAGGTGACGTTTCACAGAGTAACGCTGGAGTAACTCAGCGGGTCAGGCAGCATCTGTGGAGAACATGGATAGGTGACGTTTCACAGAGTGCTGGAGTAACTCAGCGGGTCAGGCAGCATCTGTGGAGAACATGGATAGGTGACGTTTCACAGAGTGCTGGAGTAACTCAGCGGGTCAGGCAGCATCTGTGGAGAACATGGATAGGTGACGTTTCACAGAGTGCTGGAGTAACTCAGCGGGTCAGGCAGCATCTGTGGAGAACATGGATAGGTGACGTTTCACAGAGTGCTGGAGTAACTCAGCGGGTCAGGCAGCATCTCGGGAGGACAAGGATAGGTGACGTTTCGGGTCGGGACCCTTCATCGGTTTAAACCAGCATCTACAGTTCCTTCCTACAGGGTTATAGGTTAACTGGCCCTCTGTAAATTGCACCCAGTGTATAGGGAGTGGAGGGGAAAGTGGGATAATATAGAACCAGTACAAATGGGTCGGCATTGACACGGAGGGCCGAAGGCCCTGTTTCCGTGCTGTATCTCTAAACTAATAAACACTGGGACAGGCGCTTCTATCCACCCTGTGTGGCAGAAATACAATGACAATCAAACTAATCAGGACAAGATATATTTTTTATTTCCCAATTTAAAGTTTGACATTTTTAAAGATTGCTTGAAAAATGTAAAACCCCAAGGAATGAAACTCCCCCCATGTAATCATTATTTTTTGCCGTCTAAATGGTTGATTTGACAGTAATGAACAATTATCGCCTTGTTAAAAAGATAGTAATGCTTCTATTACCAGCTCCCAATATCAGTTGTATCTTTAGTTCACAACCACTGCGATGGTGCAGCCACTTTGTGACATTCAATTTCCAACACAAATTGAAATATCCTTTTCCCAAAGCTGACTGCAAATCATGAAGTCATAGGGTCATGCAGTAGGGACACAGCTCTCCGCCCAACCCATCCATGCCGAGCAAGATGTGTCCCATCTGAACTAGTCCCATCTAATCCCTCTGAACTTTCACAGTCTCTTTCACATCTTGTTATTGTAATGTTGTAACTTGTGCAACTTGGTCAGCAGCTTCTGAACCATTACATATTACCATAAACCTCTCCCTTTTCTGACATTCTTGCAATAGACAATAGGTGCAGGAGTAGGCCATTCGGCCCTTCGAGCCACATTCACTGTGATCATGGCTGATCATCCCGAATCAGTACAACCTAATTGGCGACCTCTGCCAAGTTTGCCCTTGACTCGTACTCGCAGCATGGTCGCCACAAGGTGGTAGGAGGTCTTCGTAACTCTTCCTCATGCTCGTGAGTGGTCTCCGCGTACTCGTGGCCACAAGTAGGTCGTGGCGTTTTTTCCAGCCTGATAAAAAATGTCCACGATTTTAAAAAAAGGTCGGCATGGAAAAGATTGATACTTTTTACACGTAGGCAGGTCGTAGGCAGGTCGTAGTAGGTCGTGATGGTAGTCGTAGATAGTCGTAGGTCGGTAACTGGCCCGAGAAAAAAAATGCAAACATGACATTATTTAATCATGTGATAATTTTCCACTCGTAGCTAAGTCGTAGTTGGTCTTAAGTGTGGAAGACTGAGGTCCAGGGGGGTCGTAGGAGGTCGTAGACATAGTTGTAGGAGGTCTTTTACTCCGGCGAGTCAACACGACCTTGACATTTTTTTCAACTCGTCTAGGTCTTCTAAACTCGTGGATTAAGTCGTCCATGTGGGACAGCCCCTGTACTCCAGTACTTTGTATTTTAAACAAAGGAATGTCCGTCTTAACCTACCTGATCTCCTGGTGGCTCAGCACTTCAACTCCCCCTCCCATTCCCAATCTGACCTTTCTGTCCTGGGCCTCCTCCATTGTCAGAGTGAGGACCAGCACAAATTGGAGGAGCAGCACCTCATATTTCGCTTGGGCAGCTTGCACCCCAGCGGTATGAATATTGACTTCTCTAACTTCAGATAGCCCTTGCTTTCCCTCTCTCTCCCTACCCTCCCCCTTCCCAGTTCTCCCACTAGTCTTACTGTCTCCACCTACATTCTATCTCTCTCCCGCCCGCTCCCCTGATATCAGTCTGAAGAAGGGTCTCGACCCATTCCTTCTCTCCAGTGATGCTGCCTGTCCCGCTGAGTTACTCCAGCATTTTTTGTCCACCAAAGGAATGTAGTGGATGGAGCATCTCAAACCTGTTCTGCCTTTCACAGAGGACAAGGCTGATCTATATCCTAAATCCATTTATCCCACTTGTTTGTGCTGTATTCCTAATATCATAGACGAGTAAAAATGTATTGATCTTACATTCAGATCATCAATTGAGTTAGCATCTAATTTTATGAGGTGGAAAAATCTCCATTTCAATCACGCAACATTGTCACACCTCAAACACTCCTACTCCTCCGACATTTAACAAGTATCTGTTTCCCATTTCTGATTTCCTGAAGTGAATCTGCCACAGTTTTGCCTGATAATTTTATCTATCTGTGTCCCTGCAATTTTTCATTCCCATCTAAGCAACATTAGTTTCGTTTGCAGATACAGCATGAAAACAGGCCCTTCGGCCCACTGAGTCCACGCCAACCATTCTGTCTTACACACGAGGGATAATTTACAGGTGGCCAATTAACCTTCAAACCTGCACATCTTTGGGATGCGGGAGGAAACCCACGCAGGTCACGGGGAGAACGTGCAAACTCTGTACAGACAGCACCCGGTAGTCAGGATCGAACCCGGGACTCTGGTGCTGTGAGGCAGCAACTCTACCGCTGCGCCACCGTGCCGCCTGTAGAACATGAAACATAGACTAGTCTGAAGAAGAGTCTCGACCCGAAACGTCACCCATTCCTTCTCTCCAGAGATGCTGCCTGTTCCGCTGAGTTACTCCAGCTTTTTGTGTCTATCTTTGGTTTAAACCAGCATCTGGATTTATTTCTTATGCATAGAACAGTAGAGCACAGGAACAGGCCCTTCGGCCCACAATATCCATGCTGAATCTCCTCTGCCTGCTTGTGATCCATATCCCACCCTTTCCTGTGGATCTATGAGACTGTTTAGGAGCCTGACAAACACCTCTATCAAACCTTCCTGGAGCAGCATGTTCCAGGCACCCAACACTCAATGCTGCCTTTTATATAATTCATGCCATCAGTAAGATATTTGTCTCTCTATAATATTGTATGTGACATTGAGATACATGTACTAGATAGGGTGGGACGGTGGCACAGCGGGTAGAGTTGCTGCCTCACAGCGCCAGAGACCCGGGTTCGATCCTGACCACGGGTGCCGCCTGTACAGAGTTTGTACGTTCTCCCCGTGACCTGTGTAGGTTTTCTCCGAAATCTTCGGTTTCCGCCCACACTCCAAAGACCTACAGGTTTGTAGGTTAATTGGCTTGGTATAAATGTGAAAATTGTCCCCAGTGTGTGTAGGATAGCGTTAATGTGCGGGGATCGCTGGTCGGTGCGGACTCGGTGGGCCGAAGGGCCTGTTTCCGTGCTGTATCTCTAAACTAAATCCGAGATCCCACTCCAATCCTTGGTCTCTCCTCCTGATTCCAAGACAGGTCCCAAATTCCATTCTCAATCACCACCTCATCCATCAACCAACCAAGCCACCTTTACAACTTGCGTTACATAATAATAACATCTCTATTGCCTTAGCAATCTTCTTAAGTATATTTTGACCATAAATCTACGATGAAAACCTTTACTCACAAGCTCTGGGTTTTCTCATTGAAACATCCTGTATTACGGCAGAGTTAGCGGGGAAACTGATGCGTGAGTTACAGCTGTGAGGCTGACTTCTCTAATCTCTGAGCTTTATTTCAGATAAAAGCTTATGATTTATCCAGAATGTTTCATTTGAGAACATTTCCTGCATTAGCAGGCTGGAGACAAAAGGAATCCACAAATGCAAACAACTTCAATATACAACAGTAAATCAAGCAGGATTTGACTTCAATGGCATTAGGTTCCAGATTGATGTGCTGACTGCAGTATCGCCCCATATAATTAAAATCTCCATTGTGTATCAGAGTTTCCAGCCAGTCAATGTATGCATTAGTTTACCACCACATTCCTCCACTCACAGTAAACATAAACCACACACGTACAAACAAATTAAGAAAAATGTAAATATATTTTTGTGAATTGAAAATGGATGGTAAAAAAGTAGATTATTTAGTTTAAAGATCCAGCACGGAAACAGGCCCTTCGGCACATTGAGTCCGACCAGCGATCCCCGCACACTAACACTATTTCTACACACACTAGGGACAATTTACAATTTTTAACGAAGCCAATTAACTTATAAACCTGGACGACTTTGGAGTGTGGGGGGAAACCGGAGCACCAGGAGAAAACCCACGCAGGTCACAGGGAGAACGTACAAACTCCGTACAGACAGCACCCGTAGTTGCATTTGGACACGGGTCTCTGGCGCTGCAAGCGCTGTAAGGCAGCAACTCTACCGCTGCGCCACCGTGCCGCCCTGATCTCATCTGCCTGCACGTGACCCACATCCTTTCAATCTGGTTTTACGCTGAGCAGGAAATGTAAAGGAGTGCGCAGTGGCCAAGCTTGGTGAAGGCCCCAGCTCAGACCCCGCGCTGATTCCAGCGCTGACACGGAAATGTTTAAGACCCGCACTTAAACAGGCAACGAAACTTTTTTAAAAAATGAGATGTTGAAGCGAATCAAAATTCCTAGTTGGGAAAGTGACTGGAGAATTGCAGCTCGCTGTTCCATTAAAGTATAGTTGTCAATATGATATCAGTGTTGGACAATAATAACCCAACATACGTATACATAAGCTGCACTTTAAATAACAGTGGAAGGTGTCGATTTGCCTCTGCATGATATGATTTCATATTGCCCAGTCAAAGATCCATTTTGAGATAATTAGGGAGCAGGGAGAATTGCAGCCTGGTAATAAATAAGCTGATTATTGGGACTGTGAAAAAGTAATACCGACATGTTCACCCGTTGGCGAAAAGGCCCCTGGATGAAATAGGATGTTGTCTGATATGAAGTGCATGCTTGCGATTTGTGGCTTGTGACACTGTGATTTATAGTATGTAAATGTCACAGTTTTTAAAATTGCATTAGGTAATAGATTAATTGCATTTTAACTGAAAACTAGAATATTTACCCTTGCCAGGGTAAAGGGAAATCCAAATATGTTAAAAATCGCATTGAAATATCCAGTGTCAAGGTTATTCTATGGTTTTATTGTCTGACAGAATTCTTCTACAGCTTCAGAAATGGTTTATGGCAGATTATTCCCATTACTGGTAACAAGACAATCTGCAAAAGTGGATATGATGCATTATGCATGCCTGGCCTCTGCTGTCAATCACTGTTTTTGCCATTTGTGAAAAATTATAGTTTGCTTCTTATTGTTTCTCCCCTCTCTGCGATTAACATATTTATCAATGAATATGCAGTCCATCGATAGATTTAATTTGCAGATTTTTCAACTATTTTTTTTAGACACACTGCCGCTCTGTGTCTATCTTGCAACTTTGGCCTGCCTTGCGGGCGGCCACGGTGGCGCAGCGGTAGAGTTGCTGCCTTACAGCGCTTGCAGCAACGGAGACGATCCCGACCACGGGCGCTGTCTGTACAGAGTTTGTACGTCCTCCCCGTGACCTGCGTGGGTTTTCTCCAAGATCTTCAGTTTCCTCCCACACTCCAAAGACGTGCGGGCTTGTAGGTAAATTGGCTTGGTGTAAATGAAAATTGTCCCTCGTGTGTGTAGGATAATGTCCGTGTGCGGGGATCGCTGGTCGGCGCGGATTCGTTGGGCCGAAGGCTCTGTTTCCGCGCTGTATCTCTAAACTAAACTAAACTAGGCTATTGTTTATCCCTTTTCTTTCGATACATATTTATCAATGAATATGCAGTAAATCAATAGATTTAATTTACAGATTTTTAAGTAATTCAATTTTTTGCCACTCTGCATGTTTCTGCCAAACACATATTGCATTCAGTTCACATGCATTCGACATCACCACAGGAGTGTCCTGTGAAGTTTGAAGGGTTCAGTTTCAGTTTGGTTTATTGTCACGTGTACCGAGATACAGTGAAAAGCTTTTGTTGCCTGCTAACCAGTCAGCGGAAAGACAATACGTGATTACAATCGAGCCGTCCACAGTGTTCAGATACATGATAAGGGGGTAATTAACGCAAGGTAAAGCCAGCAAAGTCCGACAGATCGGAGAGGAGTTTAAGAATGTCATCGTTAAAGCAAAAACAATGTTGCTGTGGGAATAGGAATGGAAGAGTGTGCATTTAATCCAAGAGCAGCTCATTTCTCTCACATTTGTGCTCTGAGTTGTGATATTTTGGCAATGAATAACAAGCATTTCCTTGTTGAATGTTAATAACAGCAGGCAAGTACCTAACTCCCGAAAATATTGTCTGACTGCCATTAAAAATGTAAATCGCACATCGGGAACTCAGTTTGTGATCACAGTTGCTGAGCATTCGTGTGATGTGAGCTTTCACCCACTTGCTTTAACTGTGAAATGTTGACTGGACAGAAAACAACGTTTTTCTTGTTGTTTTGTGTTTGAGATACAGCGCGGAAACAGGCCCTTCGGCCCACCGAGTCCACGCCGACCAGCGATCACACTGGTTCTAAATTATCTCACTCCCTACACACTAGGGGCAATTTACAGAGGGCCAATTAACCTGCAGACGCCGCACGTCTTTGTGATGTGGGAGGAAACCGGAGCACCCGGAGAAAACCCACGTGGTCTCAAGAAGACGGTGCAAACTTCACACAGACAGCACCCGAAGTCAGGATCTAACACAGGTCTTTACCAACTGCGTCACTGGGCCACCTGTTTGATAATAAATTATTTGCTACAAGACCATGAGTTATTTTTGAATGTATGTATAGGTTAGATACCCAGAGTAACAGTACATATGCAAAATGTGCTGGTGTGAATATGTTGCAGGTCCAATTATTGCAGGTAGACAAAAATGCTGGAGAAACTCAGCGGGTGAGGTAGCATCTATGGAGAGAAGGAATAGGTGACGTTTCGGGTCAAGACCTTTTCAAGACTGATGTTGGGGTGGGGGCGGGAAATAGAAAGGAAGAGGCGGAGACAGTGGGTGTGGGAGAGCTGGGAAGGGGAGGGGAAGGAGGGAGAAAGCAGGGACTACCTAAAATTGGAGAAGTCAAATGTTCATAATGCTAGGGTGTATAAACTACCCAAGCGAAATATGATTTGCTGTTCCTCCAATTTGTGGTGGGACTCACTCTGGCCATGGAGGAGGCCCAGGCCAGAAAGGTCGGATTTGGAATGGGAGGGAGAGTTTTGAAGTGCTGGGCCACCGGGAGATCAGGTTGGTTATTGCGAACTGAGCGGAGGTGTTGGTTGAAGCGATCGCCAAGCCTGCTCTTGGTCTCGCCGATGTAGAGAAGTTGACACCTGGAACAGCGGATACAGTAGATGAGGTTGGAGGAGGTGCAAGTGAACCTCTGCCTCATCTGGAAAGACTGTTGGGTCCTTGGATGGAGTCCAATTATTGCAGTGGTTTTGGTTCATAGCTGTCTCTTCCAATGATCCGTGGTCAGAGATGTCAAGTCCCGCACAAGGATGAGGGAACATCCATCAAAAGGTCACTACTCATCAGATGAGGTGCTGATCCGTGTGTGGTTTATGACGGTCGGCAGATCAATTTCCCTCCTGGGATAAATAATGTTCTATCGTATCGTATCGTGTGGTACTCAGCAAATGTTTTCAATCAATGATACTTTATTGTCACCTGTACCGAGGTAGAATGAAATGCTTTGTTTTGCGGACAACCTTGGACCAACAGAGTGCTTGGTACGATGCGATACGATAGAACTTTATTCACCCCAGGAGGGAAATCGATCTGCCGACAGTCATAAAACACAAGATACATGAAACATGAAATTAAAGTGACGAGTGGAAAGGATTGGGGATGTGCAAAGATTGGGGGGTGGGGGGGGGGGGAGGTTAGTCAGTCTACCCCACGACAGAAGGTGGAGGAGTTGTACAGTTTGATAGCCACAAGGGGAGAAGGATCTCCTGTGGCGTTCTGTGCTGCATCTTGGTGGAATCAGTCTGTTGCTGAAGGTGCTCCTCAGGTTGACCAGTGTGTTACGCAGTGCAAGGTTAACCTCAGCACACTGGACATAGACCAGTAAAGCACGAGAACAGGCCCTTCAGCCCACCATGTCAGTGTCAAATGTGATGCCCAGACCATCTCTCCACCGCCTGCACGCGATCCATATCCCTCCATTCCCTGCATATCCACGTGCCTGTCTAAAAGCTTCTTAAACACCAGCCTCCACCACCACCCCTGTCAGCGCGTTCCAGGCACCCACCACCCTCTGTGTAAAAAAACCTGCCCCGTACATCTTTAAACTTTGCCCCTCTAACCTTAAATCTACACTTTCATGTATTTGATTTTTCCATGCTGGTGAAATAAGGTTTTGACTATCTACCTATCTCGGCCGCTCACAATTTTACACACTCCCATTAGATCTTCCCTCAACCTCGGGCGTTCCAGAGAAAACAATCCAAGTCTGTCCCACCTCTCCCTGTAGCTAATACCCTCCAATCCAAGCAGGTTTCTGGTAAACCTCCTCTGCACCCTCTCCAAAGCCTCCGCACCCTTCCAGTAATGGGACGACCAAAGCTACACCCAATGCTTCACATGTGGCCTGACCAAAGTTATATAAATCTGCATCATGCCATCAACAATATCTTATGTGTGTGGTCTCCATAATAATATTCAGTGCCGTTGTATATGTATGCATTGCAAGAAAGTGTGGCATAACTTGAATTAGCATTTCTTATTACTTAAAATCCAATGTAAGTTCTGTTCAATTTATTTTGTACACTTTTAATTAAAAGATATTTTCACTATGTAATGTTAAACTCAGATCCATCAGCCTGATATCTTCTGAAGAAGGGTCCCAGCCCGAAACGTCACCTATCCATATTCTCCACAGATGCTGCCTGAACCACTGAGTTACTCCAGCACTCTGTGAAACGCCACCTATCCATAATTGTATAAGGGGTAAGAGTGTTGTAAAAACAAGCCTGAAGGCTTTGTGTCTCAATGCAAGGAGCATTCGTAATAAGGTGGATGAGTTGAACGTGCAGATAGCTATTAATGATTATGATATAGTTGGGATCACGGAGACATGGCTCCAGGGTGACCAAGGCTGGGAGCTGAACATCCAGGGATATTCAATATTCAGGAGGGATAGAGAGAAAGGAAAAGGAGGTGGGGTAGCGTTGCTGGTTAGAGAGGAGATTAACGCAGTGGAAAGGAAGGACATTAGCTTGGAGGATGTGGAATCGGTATGGGTAGAGCTGCGAAACACTAAGGGGCAGAAAACGCTGGTGGGTGTTGTGTACAGGCCACCTAGCAGTAGTAGTGAAGTTGGGGATGGCATCAAACAGGAAATTAGAAATGCATGCATTAAAGGCAAAACAGTTATAATGGGTGACTTCAATCTACATATAGATTGGGTGAATCAAATTGGCAGGGGTGCTGAGGAAGAGGATTTCTTGGAATGTATGAGGGATAGTTATCTAAACCAACATGTAGAGGAACCAACGAGAGAGCAGGCTATTCTAGACTGGGTATTGAGTAATGAGGAAGGGTTAGTTAGCAGTCTTGTTGTGCATGCCCCCTTGGGCAAGAGTGACCATAATATGGTTGAGTTCTTCATTAGGATGGAGAGTGACATTGTTAATTCAGAAACAACGGTTCTGAACTTAAAGAAAGGTAACTTTGAGGGTATGAGACGTGAATTGGCCAAGATTGACTGGCAATTAGTTCTAAAAGTGTTGACGGTGGATATGCAATGGAAGGCATTTAAAGACTGCATGGATGAACTACAAAAATTGTTCATCCCAGTTTGGCAAAAGAATAAATCAGGGAAGGTAGTGCATCCGTGGATAACAAGGGAAATCAGGGATAGTATCAAAGCAAAAGATGAAGCGTACAAATTAGCCAGAAAAAGCAGCATACCAGAGGACTGGGAGAAATTCAGAGACCAGCAGAGGAGGACAAAGAGCTTAATTAGGAAAGGGAAAATAGATTATGAAAGAAAACTGGCAGGGAACATAAAAACTGACTGCAAAGGTTTTTATAGATATGTGAAGAGAAAGAGATTAGTTAAAACAAATGTAGGTCCCTTGCAGTCAGAAACAGGTGAATTGATCATGGGGAACAAGGATATGGCGGACCAATTGAATAACTACTTTGGTTCCGTCTTCACTAAGGAAGACATAAATAATCTGCCGGAAATAGCAGGGGACCGCGGGTCAAAGGAGATGGAGGAACTGAGTGAAATCCAGGTTAGTCGGGAAGTGTTGTTGGGTAAATTGAATGGATCAAAGGCCGATAAATCACCAGGGCCAGATAGGCTGCATCCCAGAGTACTTAAGGAAGTAGCGACAGAAATAGTGGATGCATTAGTGATAATTTTTCAAAACTCTTTAGATTCTGTAGTAGTTCCTGAGGATTGGAGGGTAGCAAACGTAACCCCACTTTTTAAGAAGGGAGGGAGAGAGAAAACGGGGAATTACAGGCCAGTTAGTCTAACATCGGTAGTGGGGAAACTGCTAGAGTCAGTTATTAAAGATGGGATAGCAGCACATTTGGAAAGTGGTGAAATCATTGGACAAAGTCAGCATGGATTTATGAAAGGTAAATCATGTCTGACGAATCTTATAGAATTTTTCGAGGATGTAACTAGTAGAGTGGATAGGGGAGAACCAGTGGATGTGTTGTATCTGGACTTTCAGAAGGCTTTCGACAAGGTCCCACATAAGAGATCAGTATACAAACTTAAAGCACACGGTATTGGGGGTTCAGTATTGATGTGGATAGAGAACTGGCTGGCAAACAGGAAGCAAAGAGTAGGAGTAAACGGGTCCTTTTCACAATGGCAGGCAGTGACTAGTGGGGTACTGCAAGGCTCAGTGCTGGGACCCCAGCTATTTACAATTTATATTAATGAGCTGGATGAGGGAATTGAGGGCAACATCTCCAAGTTTGCGGATGACACTAAGCTGGGGGGCAGTGTTAGCTGTGAGGAGGATGCTAGGAGACTGCAAGGTGACTTGGATAGGCTGGGTGAGTGGGCAAATGTTTGGCAGATGCAGTATAATGTGGATAAATGTGAGGTTATCCACTTTGGTGGCAAAAATAGGAAAGCAGACTATTATCTAAATGGTGGCCAATTAGGAAAAGGGGAGATGCAGCGAGACCTGGGTGTCATGGTACACCAGTCATTGAAAGTAGGCATGCAGGTGCAGCAGGCAATGAAGAAGGCGAATGGTATGTTAGCTTTCATAGCAAAAGGATTTGAGTATAGGAGCAGGGAGGTTCTACTGCAGTTGTACAGGGTCTTGGTGAGACCACACCTGGAGTATTGCTTACAGTTTTGGTCTCCAAATCTGAGGAAGGACATTATAGCCATAGAGGGAGTGCAGAGAAGGTTCACCAGACTGATTCCTGGGATGTCAGGACTTTCATATGAAGAAAGAGTGGATAGACTTGGCTTATACTCGCTAGAATTTAGGAGATTGAGAGGGGATCTTATAGAAACATACAAAATTCTTATGGGGTTGGACAGGCTAGATGCAGGAAGATTGTTCCCGATGTTGCGGAAGTCCAGGACAAGGGGTCACAGCTTAAGGATAAGGGGGAAATCCTTTAAGACCGAGATGAGAAAAAACTTTTTCACACAGAGAGTGGTGAATCTCTGGAACTCTCTGCCACAGAGGGTAGTTGAGGCCAGTTCATTGGCTATAGTTAAGAGGGAGTTAGATGTGGCCCTTGTGGCTAAAGGGATCAGGGGGTATGGAGAGAAATCAGGTACGGGATACTGAGTTGGATAATCAGCCATGATCATATTGAATGGCGGTGCAGGCTCGAAGGGCCGAATGGCCTCCTCCTGCACCTATTTACTATGTAGCTATGTATCTATGTATGTTCTCCACAGATGCTGCCTGATCCGCTGAGTTACTCCAGCGTTACTCTGTGAAACGTCACCTATCCATGTTCCGGCAGCATCTATGGAGCGAAGGAAATAGGCAACGTTTCGGCCCGAAACCCTTCCGGGTTTCGGCCCGAAACGTTGCCTATTTCCTTCAGGGTTTCGGCCCGAAAGGTTGCCCATTTCCTTCGCTCCACAGATGCTGCCTGACCCGCTGAGTTACTCCAGCGTTACTCTGTGAAACGTCACCTATCCATGTTCTCCACAGATGCTGCCTGACCCGCTGAGTTACTCCAGCACTTTGTGTCTTTCTTTGGTAAACCAGCATCTGCAGTTCCTTGTTGTTACCGTCTTCCGTGCTGTATGAGCTATTGAATGAAGAGCGAATAAAACTACCAACTGATAAGATGAACACTATCAAACAGAATATATTAGCTGGGTGAATTTAGATGTTAATCCTTGTTTAAAACTAAATGTAAATATCTGCCCACTTAATTTAGTGCACATAATAACAAGTTGAAATATCTGCTTGGAGTGTTTTTTTGTACATATTGTAGCGGAACCAGACGTGGTGAATAAACAGTTGCTTTATTCAGACATAATAGGTTCGAAATACCCACACGTTTGGTCCTCTAACATAATATCATTGCTGCTGCAGCTGAGCGAGGGTGTTGTCTCGAGCTCAGCTACCTGTCCACTCCTGATCTCCAGGTGGGATCCGCTTATGTAGCAGGACACTCCCCTTAACCCCATGACGTCACGTGACAGCCCTCGTAACCACTGACCAGGGTTCGACCACAAGTGGTCTGACCATCAGCTGACGCCATAATGTATTTAATCTCTGCATTCTGTTCATCTTCAGTGTAAAACGTTTACAGTGTCAGCGACAGTTCAGTCGTACCTCCTCTATTGCCTCTCGAATCAAAGATCTTGTAGGTTCCCATTGCAAAGGTGTGAGTATAGAACAGTCATGCTGACTTTTCAATGAGATGTTAAATCAAGACTTCCTCAGTG
Organism: Malacoraja senta; assembly: GCA_038087875.1. Classification (NCBI taxonomy): domain Eukaryota; kingdom Metazoa; phylum Chordata; class Chondrichthyes; order Rajiformes; family Rajidae; genus Malacoraja; species Malacoraja senta. Next base: position 194,864,303 of record CM075978.1, read on the forward strand.
AAATTTCCTACTGGACATCGAAAGAAAAGTGTGAACATTCTCCCCGCTTTCTTGGGCAATATTTACCCCCCCGCACTAAAGTCTGAAAACACAGCGTTTGCTCAATATGTCAATACTTTTTCAGGGACCTTGCTATTTATTCTTAAGAATGAATGAATGAATAAGTTTATTGGCCAAGTATTCACATACAAGGAATTTGCTTTGGTGCTCCGCCCTCAAGTGACAACATGACATACAGTGACAGTTAGGAATGACACATTAAACATTAATAATAAAACGTTATTGATTAAACGTTGATTAAAAATGATTCGGGACATTTAGGTCCTGTTCCTAAATGTCACCTCTCCATGTTCTCCAGAGATAGACAGAAAATGCTGGGGTAACTCAGCGGGACAGGCAACATCTCTGGAGAGAAGGAATGGGTGACGTTTCAGGTGGAGACTCGACCCAAAACGTCACCCATTCCTTCTATCCAACGATGCTGCCTGTCCCGCTGAGTTACTCCAGCATTTTGTATTTATCTTCGGTGTAAACCAGAATCTGCAGTTCCTTCCTACACATGTTCTCCAGAGATGCTGCCTGAGCCACTGAGTTGCTCCAGCAATTTTCCTGCGGTATAAATAGGGATTTGGTATTTGCTGCCCCATTGCAGTGATTACTCTTCACAAACCACTTATCTCTGGGATTACGACAAGTGCAATTTAAGAGATTTTTTATGCTTTTATTTAGCCTACAAACCAAGCTGCCGTCCGATTGATGTAAGATACAAAAAGCTGGAGTAACTCAACGGGTCAGGCAGCATGTTTTAGTTTAGTTTAGAGATGCAGCGCGAAAACTGGCCCTTCGGCCTACCGACAGCACACAAACCTGCGATCCCCACACACTAACACTATCCCACACACGCCACGGACAAATTACATTTACACCAAGCCAATTAACCTACAAACTCGTACGTCTTTGGAGTGTGGGGAGAAACCGGAGATCTCCGAGAAAACCCACGCAGGTCACGGGGAGAACGTGCAAACACCGTACAGACAGCACCCGCGGTCGGGAATGAACCGGGGTCTCTGGCGCTGCAAGCGCTGTAAGGCAGCAACTCTACCGCTGCGCCACCGTGCCTCCCTGGAGAAACGGAAGATTACGGAGAGTCGGTTTGTCAAGGAGGACTCTCTCTAACTTCTACAGGTGCACAGTAGAGAGCATGCTGACCGGTTGCATCGTGGCTTGGTTCGGCAACTTGAGCGCCCTGGAGAGGAAAAGACTACAAAAAGTAGTAAACACTGCCCAGTCCATCATCGGCTCTGACCTCCCTTCCATCGATGGGATCTATCGCAGTCGCTGCCTCAAAAGGGCTGGCAGTATCATCAAGGACCCACACCATCCTGGCCACACACTCATCTCCCTACTACCTTCAGGTAGAAGGTACAGGAGCCTGAAGACTGCAACGACCAGGTTCAGGAACAGCTACTTCCCCACAGCCATCAGGCTATTAAACCTGGCTCGGACATAACACTAAACTTTACTAGCCAATACTGTTATTTGCACTTTATCAGTATATTGACCATTGTGTATATATTTATAGAATGCCTTGTAGTCAATGCCTACTATGTTCTGTTGTGCTGAAGCAAAGCAAGAATTTCATTGTCCTACCAGGGACACATGACAATAAACTCACTTGACTTGACTTGACTTGAGTAGATTGGAATAGGAATAGGTTGATGTCACAAGCTCTTAGGGCTAACGGAATGAAGGGATATGGGGGAAAAAGCAGGAACGGGGTACTGATTTTAAATGATCAGCCATGATCATTTTGAATGGCGGTGCTGGCTTGAAGGGCCGAATCCTGCACCTATTTTGCTATGTTTCTATGTTGGTATGATGGTGTGTAGAAGTTGCAGTGCAGTCTACATTTGATAGAGGCCATGCACGTCAGGGCCCTGTGCTTTGTGAAAAATAAATCACCAGTGGTGTGGATTACACCAGCCCCAGGTGGAGTGAGCGAGTGAGTGAGCAAGTGTTGGTCAGTTGCAATAGGAACGCGATCGTCTAGATGTCACCGTCCTGTATTTACCATAGGATCTACACTCCAAGACCAACACATTGCGCCCAGCTAGGCTATGTTATTCATATTCCACATGATCCTTTCCTTAGTTGTGATTCCACTCTACCTCCTGATGGCATTTCACTGTGTCCACACACTCCAGCGTGGCACGAGGGGACCAGTAGAGCGTCCCTTGTAGCCAGGGTCCGGAGGGCAAGGAGCACCGCCACTCCACCTAGGGTCAGTGGCTCTGCTGTCAGTGACCGAAGGACTGGTGACGGGATCTAGGGAGTAGGCAGGGCCGAAGATGTCCTGGTTGGGTTGCTCCTAGGCCTGGCCAAGCTGGCCATCCACGAGTCACGGCGCCAGGCGGAAGAGGGCTCTGCCAGAGCTAGATGCTTGTCCCGGGGTTACGTCCGTGCCCGGGTGGTGTTAGAGAGGGACACCGTTGTATAGTGGTTATTTAGTGTATTTGTAACATCCTTGTTTACAAATTTAGTGTCTGAATAATTGGGTGAAATTGTAATATGGTGGTGGGTGAGTCATCATGGTCTGGTTTGTATCGTGGTAGGAATTAAATAAGTTATGTTTGATACTGTACACACATACATACATATATACACACATACATGCACACATACATACATATATATACACACATACATGCACACATACATACATATATATACACACATACATGCACACATACATACATATATATACACACATACATGCACACATACATACATATATACACACATACATGCACACATACATACATATATATACACACATACATGCACACATACATACATATATATACACACATACATGCACACATACATACATATATATACATATACACATACATGCACACATACATACATATATATATACACACATACATGCACACATACATATATATACACACATACATGCACACAAACATATATATACACACATACATGCACACATACATACATATATATACACACATGCATGCACACATACATATATATACACACATACATGCACACATACATATATATACACACATACATGCACACATACATACATACATATATATACACACATACATGCACACATACATATATATATATACACACATACATGCACACATACATATATATACACACATACATGCACACATATCTACATATATATACACACATACATGCACACATACATATATATATATACACACACATACATGCACACATACATATATATACACACATACATGCACACATACATGCATATATATACGCACATACATGTACACATACATACATATATATACACACATACATGCACACATACATGCATATATATATACACACATACATGCACACATACATACATATATATATACACACATACATGCACACATACATACACATAAGAAACAAACAAACAATAATAGTGTAAAAGACAAAGCCAGTGTTCCCAAGTCTATGTACTCTTATGTATGGTATATGTGTCTACTATATGCTCTTGCTTAGAAATGTCTTGCTGTTTTGGAAGCTGTAACCATCAGTCTGTAGCAGCTCTATACCATACACTGTTTTGGACTTTGGTGATGTTGGCTCTAACAACGCTCACTCACACTGGGCGAGAGATTCAACCACACACAACTCCAGAAATGAAACATTGCCATGGTGTTGAAAAGCAGCGTAATCTGGAATAGAGAAAACATGCCTCTGGTTTGCGAGTGTGTAAGTGCCCTTTGGGAAAATGCCTCCTGGTTTTGCAACAGCAATTTCATTTGCTGATCCTTTACTTTCCAACTTAAAACTCTCCCAAATGACACTGACATCCTGGCAACGAAATGCACAGAATTCTTCCACCATGAGGCTTTGTTCTTCTGATGTGAGATTAGTCGGCGCAACAACAGCGCTAATTTACTGAGGCTATTTCTCCCCCGAGTACACGCTCAGCCTGTGTGCTTTGTTCTCACTTACATCTCCTTCAGACCACCTGCAACATAGGAATGTTAGGAAGCAGCGGTGGACTGTAAAGCCCTTGTGCGTTCCCAACTTTGAAATAAGATCACGGGCGATCTCTTACCCCAGAGAGATTTAAGAGGAACCTCGGAGACATTTCTTTCACTCACAGGATCGGTCATATCTGGAGTGAGATGCCACGGGAAGCTATAGAAATGGATGCAATTTTACGACTTTTAAAAGAGGTTTGTGCAAATTTATGGATAGGAAGGGTTCACAAGGGTATTGGCCAAATGGGATTAGCCCAGTACGCCAACTTGGACTAGCCCAGTACGCCAACTTGGTCATCTTGGACAAGGTGGACTAAAGGACTGGATAGCTCTATGAATCTATCTCCATCTGTTGGCAGAGATACCAGAGTTTTACACATTATTACAGCGGTAATAAGACCATAGACATAGGAGCAAAATTAAGCCACTCTGCCCCTCGAGCCTACTCCGCCATTTGATCATGGCTGATCAAAATCTAGAAAGATGAGAGGGGATCTTATTGAAACATATAAGATTATTAATTAAGGGATTGGACATGCTGGAGGCAGGAAACATGTTCCCGATGTTGGGGGAGTCCAGAACCAGGGACCACAGTTTAAGAATAAGGGGTAAGAGATGAGGAACACTTTTTTACCCAGAGGGTTGTGAATCTGTAGAATTCTCTGCCTCAGAAAGCAGTGGAGGCCAATTCTCTGGATGGTTTCAAGAGAGAGTTAGATAGAGCTCTTAAAGATAGCGGGGAGTCAAGGGATATGGAGAGAAGGCAGGAACGGGGTACTGATTGGGGATGATCAGCCATGATCACAGTGAATGGCAGTGCTGGCTTGAAGGGCCAAATGGCCTACTCCTGCACCTATTGTCTATTGTCTATTTATTTTTCCCTCTCAACCCGCATTCTCCTGCCTTCTCCCCGTAACCCTTGACACCCTTACTAATCAAGAACCTGTCAATCTCCACTTTAAAAATACCCAAACCAGCATCTGCAGTTCTTTGTATCTACTGTACTTCAAGTAGATTGTGGGATTGCTCCAACTCATGATATCAGTTTATTTGTTCCACATGACCACAGTTTCTCTCTCCCTCTTTCCTGAACAGTTGAACCGTTTACTTTATTGTCACGTGTAGCGAGGTACAGTGAAAAGCTATTGTTGTGTGCTGCCCAATCAGTGGAAAGACAATACATGATTACAATCGAGCTGCGTCCACAATTTGCTGCAATTTCTTGCCGTCTGTTTTGGAGCTCTTCCTAAACCGAGTTGTGATAAAAGGTGCATCTGTAGAAGTTGGTGAGAGTTGTAGGGGACATGCCAAACTTCCTAAGCCTTCTAAGGAAGTAGAGGCGTTGGGGTGCTTCCTTGGTTGTTGCTTCAGTATGGGTGGTCCAGGAGAAGTTGTTGGTGATATTGACTCCTGGGAATTTGAAGTAATGGCATTACATTTGCACCTTCCAAGTCTGTGGAATCCGCAGGAATTGATGGAGTTTTGGAAGAGGACAGCTGGTGTACCCACCACTCTCCATCACCGACCCTTTCATCTCCTTGTGATGAGAGTCACCAGTTCCTGGGCATTTATCAGCTTTCAGTCCCATTAATTTCCCCAACATTTCTTTCCTGCTGCTAATTTCCTTCAGATCCTGGTTCATTCTGGATAAGTTGATCTTTGCCATTTTCAGGAGGTTTTAAGTGCCTTCAAATACAAAATGTTTCTTTGGTTTCTCTGCCATTTCTTTCCTCCCTTATCTCTGTCTGTAAGGGACACACATTAACTTGAGCTAATCTTTTATATTTTAATCTCTCAGTGGAAGTGTTTAGAGTCTGTTTTGATGTTTCTCACTTGATCACTCATATTCTGCTGCTCCCTTTCTTCATCACTGTCTTGGTCTTCCGATACTGGATACTGAAACGTTCCCATTGCTCATCTAACTGCTCTTTCCCCGATAGTCTAGGTATCTTCCTTTGATCTTGGACTTGTCCACCAGTTATCCCGCTCTGCCCACGGGTAGTGACTTCACAATGTTACCTGTGGCCATCGGAATTATGCTTCAGTCACTCGCATCCCCCGGACCACAGGGCGAGTCTCATCAGCTGCTCATGTTCATAAGTTCCTGGAGCAGAATTAGGCCATTCGGCCCATCAAGTCTACTCTGCCATTCAATCATGGCTGATCTATCTCTCCCTCCTAATGCCATTCTCCTGCCTTCTCCGCATAACCCCTGATACCTGCACTATTCCAGAATCTGTTAACCTCAGCCTTCTTCTTCTTCCGTGTCTATCTTCCACGTTACAAGTGTTGACATCGCTGTCATCGTCTGTCCTGAAAAGGACGCGAGCTTCCGGCGACAATCAGTGGGAGCCATCACTTGTCGCAGTAGATGATGGTGGTAGCAGAATTAGCTCAGGATACTTCCAGTTCCCAGCCCCGCCACGTGGACACTTCTGCTCTGGGGCCACCTCTGCCTTAAAATATCCACTGACTTGACCTCTTAAAGATAGCGGAGTCAGGGGATATGGGGAGAAGGCAGGAACGGGGTACTGATTGGGGACGATCAGCCATGATCACATTGAATTTCGGTGCTGGCTCGAAGGGCCGAATGGCCTACTCCTGCACCTATTTGGACGACAGATGGCACAATGGGCTAAGTGTTCGGCTGGCAACCGGAAGGTAGCCGGTTCGAATCCCGCTTGGAGTGCATACTGTCGTTGTGTCCTTGGGCAAGACACTTCACCCACCTTTGCCTGCGTGTGAATGTGTGTGAATGTGTGTGAGTGATTGGTGGTGGTCGGAGGGGCCGTAGGCGCAGATTAGCAGCCACGCTTCCGTCAGTCTGCCCCAGGGCAGCTGTGGCTACAGAAGTAGCTCACCACCACCGAGTGTGACTGAGGAGTGAATGAATAATGCGATGTAAAGCGCCTTGAGTATTAGAAAGGCGCTATATAAATCCCATCCATTATTATTATTATTATTATTATTATTGTCTATTGTCTATTGTCACAGCCTTCTGTGGCAATGAATTCCATGGATTCACCACCCTCTGGCTGAAGAAATTTCTCCTAATCTCCTTTCTAAAGGTACGTCCTTTAATTCTGAGGCTGTGTCCTCAGGTCCTAGACTCTCCTACTAGTGGAAACATCCTCTCCACATCCACTCTATCCAAGGCTTTTCTCTGCTGCTGCTCTCCTCCACCACGTTTCTCCGATTCCTGCTCCACTGCTGCGTATATCTGCATTTAGGACAATAACCAAACTCAAGGAAAGAGAGCTTTATCTATTCTCAAAATATATTTCCCTTCAGTTCCCCTGGGACAGGGGTAAGCACAGTTTAGAGAAAACCGCCTACAAACAGTTTGTGCTGACTAATAATCACCCAGACACTAGTTCCATCCTACACACACTAGGGACAATTAACCTACAAACCCACACGTCTTTGGGATGTGGAAAGAACCCAGAGCACCCGAAGAAAACCCACGCAGGTCACGAGGAGAATGTGCAAACTCTGTACAGACAGCTCCCGAGGTCAGGATCGAACCTGGGTCTCTGGTGCTGTGAGGCAGCAACTCTACCGCTGCACAACGGGGCCCGCTCCTAAAGAAGGATGGGGATTGACGTGGGGGAAATGCAGGCATTTAGAGTCTACATTGGTGCACTCACTGAGATCCCCAGCAACCTGTTGCAAGCGGAGCAGAGCCCGGGCATCTCTGCAGCCTCCTCGTTTACACAATTCCCTTCTCCAGTCCCTTGGCCGTTCTGCAGGAGGACCCTTCAGCATTCCAGCATCCGTTCGCCAGTGGCAAGCTTCTGTTGTGGCTGGAAGAGTGTAGCAGTATTGAGCCTGTGCGGTTGTGATCTCTCTCTCACACCTGCTGAGCCTGGCTGGGAACTGTCTGAGAAGCCGCGACACCTCGGCAGGGAATGCCAGGCTGTGTCAGCTGCGGGGAAATCCCACAGCACTGACTGCTCTGTGCAGCACCCGCTGGAGCTGCTCGCGTTGTACAGTATGTGCCTTTCACAATCAGCCCTAGGGGTGATCTGGAATGATGTTCAATGCCAAAGACATCACGCAGCAAGCAGCAAATTCCAGCAGGTTTGCGTTCAGTGCTTCGAGCAGAGTGTGAATTGGTGGGCATTTTGTTTTACATGAGAACAAATACATCACGACAACTTCTTCAGTCTGAAGAAGGGTCTCGAGCCGAAACGTCACCCATTTGTTTGTTTATACTATTCTTATAACAAATGTAATGCACTTTGGCCAACGAGAGTTGTTTATTAAATGTGCTATATAAATAAATGTCACTTGACTTGACTTGACATTCCTTCTCTCCAGAGATGCTGCCTGTCCCACTGAGTTACTCCAGCATTTTGTGTCTATCTTCGATTTAAACCAGCATCTGCAGTTCTTTCCTACACATCACAACATTGGTTAACTCCAGAGTCTACCTAGGTTACAGAAATCACACAACCTCTCCACGAATGTTTGACGGAAGGACAAGATAAGATAAGATAAGATAAGATAAGATAAGATAAGATAAGATAAGATAAGATATACCTTTAATAATCCTTTACAGGAAATTACAGTGCCACGACAGCTTCAAGACAGACATAACACCACACATTTCCTCAAATAGCTTCCATACTTAACAAGTTAAAATACAAGTTAAAATACAAGTTAAAATACAATTAAAATACAGTTATTTATGCGCATTATATAACCTTATCGCAGCTGGTAAACAGGACTTCCTATGTCTCTCAGTTTTGCACATTGGTGCAATCAGTCTCTGACTGAAGATGCTGCTCTTGATCACCTTCAGGAGACTTTAGTTATACAAAATAGAAGCCACCTCTGTACCACATTACTTTGATAATGGCTTCCAGTTCCTGGCACGATTTTATTTGATTTTTGTGTGAGAATCGTTGGGCAGGGTGGATTTGTAGACATCTCTGGCATCGATATAAGTAATGTCGACACGTGACCCTGTACGGTGGTGAGTAGTCGCCCAAAGAGTCGTACCTTTTTCTGGTCGACGCTGGATTTTCAACATGTTGACAATTTTCAGCGACCTGCTGCGACTATTGACGGGTGCCGGCAAGTCGCCGTAAAAATCGCCTAAGTGGGACAGGCCCTTTACCCTTCCGTAAATAATAACCCAACCATATTGAGCAAGACACCTCTCAGAGATTTGTAACATCTTTCCTTAAATACATGAACTAGTCTCCAGTGATGTCACTGGCCAGTTTTAACTGGAAACTGATGAACTGAAGGTGTTATGCATTTTTTCACAAACGCAACCTAATGGGAAATATAGCAACACACTAACGACGCCAGAAATGTAAGTGTTGGGTTTTTTCCACACACAGAAGGAGTGAGGGGGGCTCTGGGAATAACATGCTCACCTGCCCAAGATATTCTTCCTCCTAACTTTAATCAGGTTGTAGATTCTTCCCACTCTATCTCCCGATTACCAAAATGGGGGGACAAAAATGCTGGAGAAACTCAGCGGGCGAGGCAGCATCTATGGAGCGAAGGAATAGGTGACGTTTCGGGTCGAGACCCTTCTTCAGACTGGTGAAGGAATAGGTGACGTTTCGGGCCGAATGGCCTACACCTATTTTCTATGTTTCTAAGGGACTGCAGGTGCTGATTTACACCAAAGATAGGCACAAAATGCTGGAGTAACTCAGCGGGTCAGGCAGCATCTGTGGAGCGAAGGAAATGGGCAACCTTTCGGGCTGAAACCCTGAAGGAAATAGGCAACGTTTCGGGCCGAAACCCGGAAGGATTTCGGGCCGAAACGTTGCCTATTTCCTTCGCTCCATAGATGCTGCCGGAACATGGATAGGTGACGTTTCCCAGAGTGCTGGAGTAACTCAGCGGGTCAGGCAGCATCTGTGGAGAACATGGATAGGTGACGTTTCACAGAGTGCTGGAGTAACTCAGCGGGTCAGGCAGCATCTGTGGAGAACATGGACAGGTGACGTTTCCCAGAGTGCTGGAGTTACTCAGCGGGTCAGGCAGCATCTGTGGAGAGAAGGAATGGGTGATGTTTTGGGTCGAGACCCTTCTTCAGACCCGGAGTCCGTCGGGCAACCAAGACAGTTTGCGGTTTAAGATTGAGTTGGTGTGGGTGAAGTTCAAGAGCCTGATGGTTGTTGGGAGGGAGGTTGGTGGGTGTCTGTCACTGCAAGGGACTGAATGAGCATTTGTTGTTGCTGACTGATTCGAGGATGGTTTAGTGGCATGCAACACCACTTGGCCTGTCCGCCGACGCTGCTTCAGGGACGACTGAGCTATGGAGACGCATCATCATAGAATGATGCAGCAAGGCCTTTCGGCCCATCCAGTCCATGCTGACCATCAAGCACACATTCACGTTAATCCGACATCAACCCCAATTGATTGTCCCCATTTTCCCCCATCAACGTCTCCCAGTTCTATCATTGAACAGTAGTTTTAAACATACAATTAATCTGCTGACGGGTACATCTTGGTGCTGCTGTGGGAATCTGGCATACCCTCATGCCGTCACGGGGCAATTGTCCTGACCCCTCGCAGACAGTGACTCAGAAGGCTGTGGAGGCCAAGTCAGCGGATATTTGTAAGGCAGAGATAGATAGATTCTTGATTAGTACGGGTGCCACAGGTTATGGGGAGAAGGCAGGAGAATGGGGTTAGGAGGGAGAGATAGATCAGCCATGATTGAATGGCGGAGTAGACTTGATGGGCCGAATGGCCCAATTCTACCCCTATCGCGTATGAACTTCTGAACAATGCCGCAGGTTAGGATTGAAACCAGCTGACTGGAGCCGAGAGCCAGCGGCTTTACCAGTTGTGCCCTTGTAGTTTAGTTTAGTTCCTGTGGACTGGAGGGTAGACAATGTAACTCCACTTTTTAAGAAAGGAGGGAGAGAGAAAACAGGGAATTATAGACCAGTTAGCCTTGCATCGGTAGTGGGGAAGATGCTTGAGTCGAATGTTCGCTTTGAGTCATACAGCGTGGTAACAGGCCCTTCGGCCCAACTTGCCCCAGCTACACTATAGTCCCACCTGCCTGCATTTGGTCCATATCCGTCTGAACCTGTCCTATCCATGCACCTGTCTAAATGTTTCTTAAACGTTGAGATAGTCCCAGCCTCAACTACCTCCTCCGGCAGCTCAATCCATACACCCACCACCCTTTGTGTGAAAAAGTTACCCCTCAGATTCCCATTGAATCTTTCCCCTTCACCTTAAACCTATGTCCTCTGTGAAATGTTTCACATTTTAGAACTTATGTGTTCCTTTCCCGATATGTCAGTATGATGCTAAAATTACACGTTTTGCTCCCAGAAATGTTGCAAATGTAGGTCTTTTAATTGAACTGAGTGGACTTTCATATTTAAACTATGAATGTTTAATGGGTTTCACATCAGTTAACATGGTGTGAGTTTTCTAATTAGCTGCTTTTATTTTATGCTGTATTTATAATCTGCGGCATTCTGGGGTATTAGTTAACTAATAATGAATGAATAACATTTAAATATTTAAAAAGCATTTGTAAGTGAAAAAAAAAAGGAATTTAGAGTCCCTTCTGTGGTTAAAGGCATCATTTGTAATCGGAGTAAATAAATAGACTAAGGAAGTGCAGATGCTGGAACCTTGAGCAAAACACCAAGTGCTGGAGGAACTCTGTGGGTCAGGCAGCATCTGTGGAGGGAATGGACGGGCGACATTTCAGACCACGACCCTTCTTCAGGCTGATTGGAGTAGGGGGGAGGAAGCCGGCAAAGAGAGGTGCGGGTGGGACAAACCCTGGCAAGTGTTTAGTGATCAGCTGTGTCCACCTGTATCCACTTGTCCATATGTATCCACCTGTATCCACTTGTATCCACCTGTATCCACCTGTATCCACCTGTATTCACCTGTATCCACCTGTATCCATCTGTATTCACCTGTATCCACTTGTCCATATGTATCCACCTGTATCCACCTGTATTCACCTGTATCCACCTGTATCCATCTGTATTCACCTGTATCCACTTGCATCCACCTGTATCCACCTGTATTCACCTGTATCCACCTGTATCCACTTGTATCCAGCTGTACCTTTCAGGAGGCTTTCGACAAGGTCCCACATAAGAGATTAGTATACAAACTTAAAGCACACGGTATTGGGGGTTCAGTATTGATGTGGATAGAGAACTGCCTGGCAGACAGGAAGCAAAGAGTAGGAGTAAACGGGTCCTTTTCAGAATGGCAGGCAGTGACTAGTGGGGTACCGCAAGGCTCAGTGCTGGGACCCCAGCTTTTTACAATATATATTAATGATTTGGACGAGGGAATTGAATGCAACATCTCCAAGTTTGCGGATGACACGAAGCTGGGGGGCAGTGTTAGCTGTGAGGAGGATGCTGGGAGGCTGCAAGGTCACTTGGATAGGTTGGGTGAGTGGGCAAATGCATGGCAGATGCAGTATAATGTGAATAATTGTGAGGTTATTCACTTTGGTGGCAAAAACAGGAAAGTAGACTATTATCTGAATGGTGGCCGATTAGGAAAAGGGGAGATGCAACGAGACCTGGGTGTCATGGTACACCAGTCATTGAAAGTAGGCATGCAGGTGCAGCAGGCAGTGAAGAAAGCGAATGGTATGTTAGCATTCATAGCAAAAGGATTTGAGTATAGGAGCAGGGAGGTTCTACTGCAGTTGTACAGGGTTTTGGTGAGACCACACCTGGAGTATTGCGTACAGTTTTGGTCTCCAAATCTGAGGAAAGACATTCTTGCCATAGAGAGAGAAGGTTCACCAGACTGATTCCTGGGATGTCAGGACTTTCATATGAAGAAAGACTGGATAGACCCGGCTTGTGCTCGCTAGAATTTAGAAGATTGAGGGGGGATCTTATAGAAACTTACAAAATTCTTAAGGGGTTGGACAGGCTAGATGCAGGAAGATTGTTCCCGATGTTGGGGAAGTCCAAAACAAGGGGTCACAGTTTAAGGATAAGGGGGAAATCTTTTAGGACCGAGATGAGAAAAACATTTTTCACACAGAGAGTGGTGAATCTCTGGAATTCTCTGCCACAGAAGGTAGTTGAGGCCAGTTCATTGGCTATATTTAAGAGGGAGTTAGATGTGGCCCTTGTGGCTAAAGGGATCAGGGGGCATGGAGAGAAGCCAGGTACAGGATACTGAGTTGGATGATCAGCCATGATCATATTGAATGGCGGTGCAGGATCGAAGGGCCGAATGGCCTACTCCTGCACCTATTTTCTATGTTTCTATGTTTCTATGTATCCACCTGTATTCACCTGTATTCACCTCTATCCACCTGTATCCACCTGTATTCACCTGTATTCACCTGTATTCACCTGTATTCACCTGTATTCACCTGTATCCACCTGTATCCGTGTATTCACCTGTATCCACCTGTATCCACTTGCATCCACCTGTATCCACCTGTATCCACCTGCCCATCTGTATGCACCTATCACTCGC
>CM075978.1:194878025-194900525 GCA_038087875.1 Malacoraja senta
TAGTTCTATGTTATCCCATTTTCTCATCCACTCCCTACACATTCGGGGACAATTTACAGAGGGGCCGATTAACCTAGAAACCCGCACGTCTCTGGGATGTGGGAGGAAACCGGAGCACCCGGAGGAAACCCACGCGGGCTCAGGGAGAACGTGCAAACTCCACACACAAAGGCAGCAGCTCTACCCGCTGCACCACCATGCCACTGGTTGATTGAGGGTAGCTGATGACATCAATGAATTCCATCACCAGGGCATTGCTGGGAGCTGTCTTATTCACAAATTCCGAAATTAATCAACTCTCCCTATAATAAAAGTTGTGCTGGACTGTTTGCACTGACTTTGGTTCTCTTACCCCCTTTTGTTTGTGAATTATTTAATTGTCGTAGATATGGACAACGGAGCAATAGAATTCCTGCTTGCAGCAGAAGAACAAGCCTATAACACAACACACGTAGATAATATATTATACACAGATAAAAATCAATAAATTCATAACTAGTGCAAAATCCCAAGGTCCTCAGTCCAACCAAAGCTGGTTCACCTGAGGTTGCTGAGGTTGCCGTTGGGCAGTGTTCAAGAGTTTGGTGGTTGCGGGGAAGAAACTCTTCTTGAACCTCCCTTCGCTCGCAGTTTTTTACAGCAGAGTCAGAAATGGAGCAAGAGTGGTCCAATACATTTCACTGCTACCTAACCCATCATTGTTGGTTTTAAAACTTGCCTGGATGTCCGTGTGGGTCGGCAGGGAGTGCAGAGTCCCTCCCACGTGGACGGATACTGGCCCCATGTTATCCCACTCTCACATCCATTGCCCGCACACTGGTCTGCTGTTTACAGAGGGCCGATTAACGTGGGAGGAAACCGAAGCACCAGGAGGAAGCCCACGCGGTCACAGGGAGAACGTGCAAACTCCACACAGACTGCACCTGAGGTGAGGATATTAGACTGTGATTGCAGCAGTTCTACCCGCTGCACCACGATAAACCCTTTGTGCATGAGTGATGATGATCTTTATATGATGAAGTCAGGGCTGCCAACATTGGGTGAGAGTTGGGAGTGAGCAATTGTGAGGGAGCGTAGCAACCAATGGTGGGGTTGGGGGGGGGGGGTTATGGGAGGCCCCCCTCCCCCAGTATAAGGTTTTTGGATTTTTCGGCTTGAAATTGTGCAATCTGGTGCACACTGTAGCGAGTCTTTTAACTTACACTTGAATGGAATATTTATGCTTTAAATTGGATTAGCTATGAATATGGTTAGGTTAAATTACATTCCTAATAACATTCCACAGTAGAGCCAGGCTCTGATCAACAGGTGCAGCACATGAATGATCTTAGTATATTCATGTATGGAAATCAAATTACAATCAAACACTTGGCCCATGTTGACCAACCTGGGTCTCACTGCACACCTGGTACTACTCCTGACCCTGACTCTCATTCCTGACCCTGAGTCCAGCCTTACACCTGGCCCCCTATTCTACCCTGATCATAGCTGCTTACCTGCTTAGTATCCAGTGCTGAACACTCCCATTGTGCCAGCTTTGACTGCACACCTAATACTATTCCAGACCTTGACTCTGGATGCACACTTGGCCTTGCTCCTAGCCCCTCTGCACTGACAATATATCTGGCCCACACATAAAGCCCCATATCTGACCCCCTGGACTTAACCTATTACGTTCAAGTCCACAGGTACTTATCTAATGCGGTAATCTTTTATGGGGCACTTCACGGACCAAATTTTGTATAACAAAATATGCTACATCCATTGCCTTCCTTGTATCTAACATGCTAGTTACTTTGTCAAAAATGTCATCAATTGGTTGAAAATAATTTCTCATCCATAAAGTTATACTCACTCAGCTGTATGTATTCTGTTACCATTTCCTTCATTTTCCTAACAAACTGTCCTGAAGTCATTTTCACCTCCAATATTTTCAGTATTTTGCTGTTTTCCTCTCAGCTGGGAATATATATTTAAGCAATAATATTCTATTTAATGTGATCTTGAGAGTACATAATATTTTCTGTGGTATCCACAACACAACAATGATAAAAAGATCTTTGTTTTGATTGCACCTACCAACACGCAAACATTATTATATTACAGTTAATATGTACCGAGGGCAAATTTTTGTTCCAATGCTCCCCATTCCCAATTACTTTTACATTGAAGTGATTGAAATCCAAATGAAGTTTAAAAAGCATCAGAAAAATGAAACCTCCCGAATGGATGATATTCATTATGTGGTTGGTTGGAGTCAGTATCAGCACAATTACTATATTAAACTTTGAATCTTCAGATGTCCTGGATCAAGCTAAAACTGAAGACAAATAATAACCTTGTCACACATTGCCCTGCAAGTATCTTTGTCACTCCTTTAAAATATGCCCTTCTTTGAACAAGCTCTTAAACATCGCATCTGAATCAGTTTCCATCTGATTACACTCCTTGAGGATATTCATCTACATGTTCAATTAATAAAACAACAAGATTGGGGACATTTCTATTCAACCTGTCAAAGGAATTTAGGGAGGGGGGGTGTGTTAGAAATAGTCAGTGAGGTAAACAAACATAATAGTTGAGTGGCAAATGACAATAGTGCTACCTTCCCAATATTTAACTGAAGGAAATAATGGGTTATTGGGGCTGTATGTTGTGACAGACAGCCTGACACCTTGCATGTCATTTTAATATTACACTAATCCCATCCCCCTGGATATTCCGGATTAATAAATTAAGGTTTAGTCAACTAATTACAAATCAGGCTAATTACAAATCAATAACGTTAGCCACCTCCGAAACATGAAGTGCTGAGCATTGGGATCCAGACATCACGGACAACTGGCCTCAGTTCCCTGCTCACATCTGGCAGTGCTCTCTGTCTGAACCAGGGGCCATGGAGCATTTTTGAAAGTGGGGGGGGGGGGGGGGCTGAGCGATCACTGATCACTGGCCTTGGGGGTACCCGCCGAGGGTGGAGTGACTGAGTGGGGGGAGCGTGGGGGACGGGGGTGCCCTCCCTCCCACGGTATGGTCTTTTTGAAATTTGATGTATTAAAATCATGTTTTAGTGCATTGTAGAAGTATGATTTCAATGTTTTTTGTTTGAAGTATTTTTAAGAGGTAACTTTTTAAGAGGTAACTTTTTCCACACAAAGGGTGGTGGCTGTATGGAACAAGCTGCCAGAGGAGGTAGTTGAGGCAGGGACTATCCCAACATTTAAGAAACAGTTAGACTGATACATGGAAAGGACAGGTTTGGAGGGATATGGACCAAAAGCAGGTAGTGTAGCTGGGACATGTTGGCGGGTGTGGGCAAGTTGCGCCGAAGGGCCTTTTTTCACACTGTATCACTCTATGGCTACATTATACCTCCACGATGCATGAATGCTTCAAAATCAAGTGGTCGAGCTTTATTGCCATATACTCAAGCATAGAAAATAGGTGCAGGAATAGGCCATTCGGCCCTTCGAGCCAGCACTGCCATTCAATATGATCGTGGCTGTTCATCTAAAATCAGTACCCCTTTCCTGTTTTTTCCCCATATCCCTTGGTTTGGAGATGTGTGACGGTTCGGTCAAGTGAGAATAACAGAGAATAAGAATGCTACTGTCTTGTCAACAGACGCGCACACAAGTCGTCAAGTCAAGTCACGTTTATTCATATAGCACATTTAAAATACAACTCTCGTTGGCCAAAGTGCTTTACATTTGTTAAGATGAGATTAGTTTTGAAATTCTTGTTGATCACAGAATTTCTCACCACAGAGCATGAGAAATTTGTGATCAGCGTGAGAAGGAATATTGAAACTCTCTTAGAAACATAGAAACATAGACAATTGGTGCAGGAGTAGGCCATTCGGCCCTTCGAGCCAGCACCGGCATTCAATGTGATCATGGCTGATCATCCAAAAATCTGTTCCTGCTTTCTCCCCATATCCCTTGATTCCTTTAGCCCTAAGAGCTAAATCTAACTCTCTAATGAAAACATCCAGTGAATTGGCCTCCACTGCCTTCTGTGGTAGAGAATTCCCCAGATTCACAACTCTCTGAGTGAAAAAGCTATTCCTCATCTCAGTTATAAATGGCCTACCCCTTATTCTTAAACTGTGACCCCTGGTTCTGGACTTCCCCCAACAGCTTTTAAAAATAAGCTTTCGTTTCAGGAACATAGGCAGTTAGTCAAATGTCCTTGATTTGTTTAAAGGGTTAAAGATGTGAAATGTAAGTAAAGGATTTATTTTAAAGGAAAACAAATCTACTCTGTTTGAAGCAGATCTAACTGAACTATTTAGAGGAAATATAAATATTCAATCGAAATTGTTGGCTTCGAGGAAACATTTTCTGCATTGTTGGCTTTTTGTGCAGTCCTATTAAATAATCAAATGATCTAGGTTTGAGGCAATGGAGCCAGGGAGTGATATCTGCTCACCAGGGATCCCTTTGATCTCAGTATTCCTGTCCCTCTCTCTCTCAGGGCAAATGCCATGAAACTGGACACAGTTTATGTTTCAGCGTTCCACACCGAAATTGAGCAGACTGACAGAAATCATTCTCCCCACACCATCAAGTTTATATTCCTCCATTGGAAAAAAAATCCGAGGAAGGATTGAAAGAGTCAAGGGCGATGACCAAAGGAATTGAATTAGCCAGATGTAACACGACACTACAATAGGTCGTTGTTTACTCTGTGTTTTAGATGCCTACATTATCTGTAATGGTTTTTATATTGCAAAACAATCCTTTCTGTCCTTGCCGAATAAATGTACGAGAAATCTGACTGTATTATTTCAGAATGCTTGTTTTATTTATGATCAGTTGCGTACCATCATCCCCGCATGTCGCCCAAAGTAGAAAAACAGGCAGTAGAAATCAATGGATTGCATATTGGAACAAGCATCTTGTGCATCATTTGACTAGAGAATAATTAGATCACATTTTTCATATGCCGAGCTCCACAAACAAAGACAAACACAAAAAACTTTATCTGCAATGACCTTTACAGATATCATTTCTGTTTCAAAATATACATTTTTTTGCTTTTGAACATTCCTCTGAAATACATTTTTTTTTTTGGTAATTTGTCAATCTGATTTTCCGTGATCAATGGCTTCAAACCAAGTTGTTTAAAATCAGAATTAAAATGATGTCACCCAAGCGTATAGTATTAAAAATGAATTTGGATTATCTTTCTGGCAGCTCAGGTGCTTGTGTGTTGTGTGAGAGGCATGTTCATTAATTTGCAGCAGTGAAAAGTGCACTCTAGCATAAATATACCATCCAGGGTATGTTGTTGATAAATAACTGTACAGCTTGTTAATGTACCAGAGTACGACAGAGCCTCTGCCCAAAGTATATAACAAAGAAGATTTAATCGTCTTACTACATACAATATGAATAAATGTTAACATTCCTGGGTTCAGCCACAGCACTTAACTAACCAAACTATACTACTAGCAATGATTGTGATTTCTAAATCTGCAAAATTGTCTTTTTCAAAGCAGCCGAACACCTGCCTCAAAATGTCGCTCAGACAATCTCCCGAATGTCGTTTTGGTTAATTGACTTGGAAATGGCCCAAATGTATTTCTGAATGCAGTCTAATTAATATTAATAATAAATGCCATTATTAACATCAAAGAACATCTGGTGCTCCTGTTTACTCTGAAGCTTCATATGTAATATACTTTGCATGCATTTCACCCACCAAATAAATGCTGGACATTAAACTGTCCTGCTGTGGGGGGTCAGGGAAAATATCCCGACACATTGTTGGGTGTAAAGCTGTTTAAAAAAAAATCAAATGTTTTCTTTGGGATGCATTGGTTGCTGCGATACCACAGAGGTCTGACAGTCCCTTGAGTAAACCATTTGCAACGTGCAGCCACCAGCATCTGTACATGGGCTACGTTTGAGTACCATGGCACAAATCAACCGCTGAAGGGAAGGATTCTGAGCTTCTGTTAAATAATTTTCATTTGGGGAGAAAGGTGACTCAAAACGGCAGATTTCACGGGCGACGGATATTTGGTTAAAGTGTTGTACAAGTTATAAATACTTTCTCCCAATTTGCAGAACGCAAGACTCAGCAGTGTAACTAAACCTGAAATTGATTAACTTGCATGAACTGGGCGCTCACAAAGATGGCTCCATTCCAAGAGCAGGAGTAGAACGTATCAGGCGGATGGTGTTCTGTTGCTCTGGAGTAAGGGAACAAAACTCCTCAGGGTGCATTTCTGAGAGCTTACTCATTTGGAATGATGTCATCATTTTTAACATTTTTCTGCATTTTCCCATATTCTGTGTTGTGCACAAAGGCTTGAACATATCACCAGTTGCTGGCAGATCATGTGCAAACATCAGCATAATGGAATGCTTTTTAAAGCGTAGCGTTAAAGTCACGAAACGCTTTAGCAGCAACGCATTATTGCCGGGCGCCACTGGAAGGGAGCTGCTGTTCTTTAGCAATTAACACAGAAAGGGTGTGGCTGATGGAGCCATTGTTTCCTTCCAGCATCTCCTTTACAAAGGGCATTGAGACCGACCAAACGCTGGTTGCCAAAAGTAAGACCCATTAACACTGTCCGTGATCTAAGCTGAAATAAAATTGTCCTTTGCCGAATTCTCTACTTTTATTAAAACAACTTAATAATGTTGATAGACAGATTTTTTTTTTTTTTAAACAACTTAATAATGTTTTTTTCTTCAAAGGGCAAGTTTATTTATGGCGAAGCTCTGGATCTCTCAGTAACATTGCAGTGAAATCTCAGACCAGCAAGTCAACTGATATTTATCATTTCCCCAATGGCTTGTTTAACTTCAGTGAAATTTGAGTTTCCTCTCTTTAAAATTCAAGTTTGTGGTTTTCTTTCTGAAACCCAAATTCACCCGGTCGTTCTGTGGAAAGTTGTTATTTTAATTAGATGTGCAGTGGAAACCTAATTCTGAATCACTTTGTCCAAAAGGCACTTTGTGTAGTCCCAGCACAAAACACTCATTTCTGAACAGGTTTTTTAGTGTCCTCATACCTGAACTATTTGAGATTATTCAAATAATTTCGGCATTGTGAAACGTCGGGAGTAAAATAACTACTTCTTTGGTATCTTTTGTCAAAGGTACAGGCTGCAGATTCCACCAAACGGTATCGTTTTTCATCTGTAGACAAAAATGCTGGAGAAACTCAGCGGGTGAGGCAGCATCTATGGAGCGAAGGAAATAGGCAACGTTTCGGGCCAAGACGTCACCTATTCCTTCGCTCCATAGATGCTGCCTCTCCCGCAGAGTTTCTCCAGCATTTTTGTCTACCTTCGATTTTCCCGCATCTGCAGTTCCTTCTTGAACATAGTTTTTCATCTGTTTTAGATAGTAATGTTTACATCTGATGGGATTACAGCCAGCGATCCCAACCTGTCTTTGATCCCAAAGTCTAAAGGGAGGCTTTGTTTATTTGGAATAAAAACAGCCGAGTAAATGCTGGAGTAAACAGGTCAGGGAGTGTGGACTGAAGGAGAACCGAGTTTAAGCCCCTGTCCCACTGTACGAGGTAATTCAAGAGTTCTCTCGAGTTTTCCCTTGGTTCAAACTCGGAGAATGTCCGAATCTGGTCCGTAGGAGTTCGTGGATGTCGCGTAGCGGCTCGTAATGCTAAAAGCCTTGTCCCACGGTACGAGTTCATTCCAAGAGCTCTCCCAAGTTTGCCCTGATTCGAACTCGGAGATTTACGGTAATGGCCGCTCGTCGGTACTCGGGGCTCTCGTGGACATTTTCCAACATGTTGAAAAATCTTCACGAGTCTTCCCGTGCTCACCTGCCGTTAGCGAGTCTTCCCGAGTACCTGCCGTTAGCGTTACGAGCCGCTAAGAGACGTCCCCGAGCTCCGACGTACCCGCTACATACGTTCATTCTCCGTGCTTACCACGAGTTTGATTTTTTTAAAACTCAGGAGAGGTCTTGGAATGAACTCGTACCGTGGGACAGGGCTATAACGGTAGGTACTCGGGACTTCCGGTAAACTCGTGACGTGTTTTCATCCCTGCAAAAAATGTCCACGACTAAAAAAATACTCGTGATGAAATTTTTAAAAACTTTTTATACCTACCGTTAGCATTACGAGCCGCTACGAGACATCCACGAACTCCTACGGACCCGCTATGGACATTCTCCGAGTTCGAATCAGGGGAAAACTCGGGAGAACTCTTGAATTACCTCGTACAGTGGGACAGGGGCTTCAATGTTTCCAGTCAGGTTACAAGATTAAGAGGAAAGAGATGAAGATGTTGGGAGATGAGGGGATGGGAGAGAGAACAAACGGTGTGTCATTTAGCAGGCTGGAGCTCAGGAGAATGGTGGTGTAGGAAGGAACTGCAGATGCTGGTTTAAACCGATGACAGGCACAAAAAAGTGGAGTAACTCAGCGGGACAGGCAGCATCTCTGGAGAGAAGGAATGGGTGACGTTTCGGGTCGAGACCCTTCTTCAGACCGAAACGTCACCCATTCCTTATCTCCAGAGATTCTGCCTGTCCCGCTGAGTTACTCCAGCTTTTTGTGAAATCTTTGGAGAATGGTGGTGCCAGTTCATAAGTGATAGGAGCAGAATTAGGCCATTCGGCCCATCAAGTCTACTTCGCCATTCAATCATGGCTGATCTATCCCGTTCTCCTGCCTTCTCCCCATAACCCCTGACACCCGTACTAATCAGGTTCCGATTAAATATTTTCCTCTTACCTTAAACCTGTCATATGTTGATAGAATGGGCTTGTGTACTCTGGAGTTTAGGATGAGAGGGCATCTTATTGAAACATATAAGATTATTAAGGGTTTGGACACGCTCGAGGCAGGAAACATGTTCCCGATGTTGGGGGAGTCCAGAACCAGAGGCCACTGTTTAAGAATAAGGGGTAAGCCATTTAGAACAGAGATGAGGAAAAACTTTTTCACACAGAGGGTTGTGAGTCTGTGGAATTCTCTGCCTCAGAATGTAGTGGAGGCCGATTCTCTGGATGCTTTCAAGAGGGAATTAGATAGGGCTCTTAAAGATAGAGGAGTCAGGGGATATGGGGAGAAGGCAGGAACGGGGTACTGATTGTGGATGATCAGCCATGATCACAGTGAATGGCGGTGCTGGCTCGAACGGCCTAATGGCCTACTCCTGCACCTATTGTCTATTGTCTATGTTACTTGGTTCTTGATTCCCCTATCCTGAGTGAAAGACTCTGTGGATTCACCATATCTATTCCAATAAGACGAGGAGAATTATGTCAGAGGGAAGCAGAATCTGAAGAAACAGAACAATGAAAAACATTAAACAAATCCAGATAACGGTTTAACAATATTAAGGGCCTGTCCCACTTACGCGACTTTTTCGGTGACTTGCCAGCACCCGTCATTGTCGCAGCAGGTCTCTGAAAATTGTCAACATGTTGAAAATCCAGCGACTCTTTGG
Organism: Malacoraja senta; assembly: GCA_038087875.1. Taxonomy (NCBI): domain Eukaryota; kingdom Metazoa; phylum Chordata; class Chondrichthyes; order Rajiformes; family Rajidae; genus Malacoraja; species Malacoraja senta. The sequence continues at coordinate 194,887,468 of CM075978.1, forward strand.
GTGACTACTCACGACCGTACAGGCGTCACGTGTGGACATGTCTGTATGGTCTGTATGGCCGTGAGTTTTCGGAGACCTGCTGCGACTATGACGGGTGCAGGCCCTTAACTGTTGTCTAACTAAAGCAGAAATGGTGGAAGAACTCAGCGTCTGTGCAAAGATAAAACTGTCCTCGTTTAGGGTTGGTGATCCTTCCTCAGAGCTCTCTACACTACGCTTTTCACAGGAGATGCCAAAGGATTGAGTAGTCAATAAAATACCTTTGAAATAGGGCAAATGCAATATCAATTTGTAATATCATGCAAACAGCAATGAGATAATGACTGATTCATCCAGTTGTGAAGTAGATTAAGGGATAGATATTGGATAGGACACCCACAGAATTCTGACCCTCAGCTTTGAATGTCTCTGGTTAAAGCATCATCTGAAACCTCGCCGAAAGTGAATCCTCTCCAACAGGCAGCACGTTTGCCTAGATTAAAGGATGTTCCTTTAGGAAGGACACAAGGAGGAATTTCCTTAATCAGAGGGCGATGAATCTGTGGAATTAATTGCCACAGACGGCTGTGGAGGCCAAGTCAATAGATATTTTTAAGGCAGAGATAGATGGATTCTTGATTAGTATGGGTATCAGGGGTTACGGGGAGAAGGCAGGAGAATGGGGTTAGGGTTGGGAGAGATAGATCAGCCATGATTGAATGACGGAGTAGACTTGATGGGCTGAATGGCCTGATTTTGCTCCTATCACTTATGACCTTATTATGGCCTCACATGGCTTGTGTGGAACAAGAATCCTCAGCTCTCTGGCTTCGAAATAAACATACTGCCATTTAAGGCAATATTGACACAAACGCGAATGCTTCCGATCTGGGAATGTAGGACCGATGAAGATAAATTACTGATGTATTTTGACAAATCTGATTTTTAAAAGCAATTTCTTTCAACACATGGGTGGCAGAGTGGCACAGCTAATAGTGTTGTTGCTGCGAATATTCCGCTACCACTTTTATTATAGAGATACAGTTCATTCATTTCTAAACGGGTGAGTTATCAACGATGGCAGGTTTTGGTGTTGAAATTCATTGATATCATCAGCTACCTTCAATCAACTGGTGCATGGTGGTGCAGTGGTAGAGTTGCTGCTTTACAGCAGCTGAGACCTGGGTTCGATCCTGACCAAGGGTGTTGTCTGTGTGGAGTTTGTACGTTCTCCCTGTGACAGCGTTGGATTTTTCCGGGTGCTCTGGTTTCATCCCACATTCCAAAGCCGTGCTGGTTTGAAGGTTAATTGGCTTCAGTAAATTGTCCCGAGTGTGCAGGGAAGTGGATGACAAAGTGGGATTGATGGTTGGCCTGGACTCGAAGGGCCAAAGGGTCTATTTCCCTGCTGTATCTTCATCAAGAAATTAAAATATTGCACATTGTAAGTTCCCCAATCAACATTTATAAAGGAAGCTTACCATAAACATGTCATACTTTCCCGATACTGGTGTGGATGCTATTATTGGAGAGTGTGTCGTTACTGCCTTAAAGATTAGCATGGACGTTTTTATTTTTAATATCAAAGGAGGAATTAATGCATTTCAAACAATGACTTTTGGATATAGGTCTTTTCTCCAGATACCTTTTGGCCAATCCATCGTGTTTGACAGATTCTTGATTAGGACGGGTGTCAGGGGTTATGGGGAGAAGGCAGGAGAATGGTGTTGAGAGGAGAAGATAGATCAGCCATGATTGAATGGTGGAGTGGACTTGATGGGCCGAATGGCCTAATTCTGCTCCTAGAACCTATGAATTTATGAATGCTGGAGATGACTACAACAGGTCATGTTTATTGACAGGTGCTGGATCACGGTGAGGTCCAGATACAGTGCACATTCCTTGCGTCCAGCAGCATAACAGGCTCATAGACCCAGTCACACACACACACACACACTATAACAAACTAGACTTAAATGCCAGACAAATCACACCTAGGACCATCAAAGAAAGAAGACTCTGCGAAAAAAAATGACATGTGTGCAGAAACGTAATTAGAAAACTAAACAGGTCCCAGCAGTGCAAGAGGTGGTCTATGGTGTTCTGTTGTTGAGGCACGATTGGGATTGAAGAAGGGTCTTGACCTGAAACATCACCTATCCATGTTCTCCACAGATGCTGCCTGACCCGCTGAGTTACTCCAGCACTCTGTGAAACGTCACCTATCCATGTTCTCCACAGATGCTGCCTGACCCGCTGAGTTACTCCAGCACTCTGGGAAACGTCACCTATCCATGTTCTCCACAGATGCTGCCTGACCCGCTGAGTTACTCCAGCACTCTGGGAAACGTCACCTATCCATGTTCCGGCAGCATCTATGGAGCGAAGGAAATAGGCAACGCTTTCGGCCCGAAACCCTTCCGGGTTTCGGCCCGAAACGTTGCCTATTTCCTTCAGGGTTTCGGCCCGAAAGGTTGCCCATTTCCTTCGCTCCACAGATGCTGCCTGACCCGCTGAGTTACTCCAGCACTCTGTGAAACGTCACCTATCCATGTTCTCCACAGATGCTGCCTGACCCGCTGAGTTACTCCAGCATTTTGTATCTATTTAGGGTTGTACAGGTTGGTTCAAAAACTGGATGATTGTAGGAAAGTTGCCGTTCCTGAACCAGCTGGGTTTAATTTTTTAATTTTGTAGATATTTTTCTATTTCTTTTCAGCATCCAATTGAATCATCAGAAGGTAAGATATTTTGGCCATCTATACTTGTCCTTCCAGGAATTATCTTAGAGATTCATTTTAGTTCAGATTATTGTCACGTGTACCGAGGTACAGTGAAAAGTATTTTTGTTGCGTGGTATCCAGTCAGCGAATAGACTACACATGATTACAATCAAGCTGCCACAGTGGACAAAGGATAAAGGTATATAATGTTCAGCGCAAGATAAAGTCCAGTAAAATCCAATTAAAGATCGTCCGAGGGTCTTCAATGATGTAGATGGGAGGTCAGGACCGCTCTCCAGTTGGTGAGAGGACAGTTCAGTTGCTTGATAACAGCCGGGAAGAAACTGTCCCTGAATCTGGAGGTGTGGGTTTTCACACTTCTGTACCTCTTGCCCGATGGGGAGAAGAGGGAGTAAGCGGGGTGAGACTGGTCCTTGATGCTGCTGCTGGCCTTGCCGAGGCAGCGTGAGGTGTAGATGGAGTCAATAGAAGGGAGGTTGGTTGGTTTGTGTGATGGTCTGGGCTGCGTCCACAATTCGCTGCAATTTCTTGCGGTCTTGGATGGAGCTGTTCCCAAACCAAGCTGTGATGCATCTGATGAAACGCTTTCCATGGTGCATCTGTAGAAGTTGGTGAGAGTTGTAGGGGACATGCCCAACTTCCTCAGCCTTACAAGGAGGTAGAGGCGTTGGGGTGCTTCCTTGGTCATTGCTTCGATATGTTGATCCAGGAGAAGTTGTTGGTGATATTTGATCCCAGGAACTTGAATCGTTCAACCATCTCTACTTCAGCACCGTCAATGTTTACCAGAGTATGTGTACCGCTTACTCCCTGAAGTCAATCACTATCTCCTTTGTCTTGCTGGTATAGAGAGAAAGGTTGTTGTCTTGGCCCCAGGACATGAGATTCTCGATCTCCTTCCTGTACTCCGTCTCTTCATTATTTGATATCCGGTCCACTACCCTGGTGTCGTCTGCGAATTTGAGTTGGCTTTGTATTTGGCTACAGAGTGGTGGGTGTAAAGGAGTAATGAAGGGGGCTGGCAAAGCACCGTTGTGGAGCACCAGGTTATCGTGGCATTATCGTGGAGGACGATTTGTCCCCGAACCTCACTGATTGTTGTCTGTTGGTCAGGAAGTCGAGGGTCCAGTTGCAGAGGGCAGTGCTGACTTTGTGCCAAGTTCCATTAGTTTGGAGATGAGCTTGGATGGTGTAATGGTATTGAAAGCAGAGCTGGAGTCTGACGTACAGTAGGTGTCTCACTTATCCAGGTGGTCCAGGGATGAGTGTAGGGCCAGGGTGATGGCATTGTCCGTGGACCTGTTGTGGCGGCAGGTGAACTGCAGTGTGTCAAGGCCGCTGGGTAGACGGGATTTAATGCCTTCCATAACCAGCCCCTCAAAATCTTTCCTGATGGTGGACGTCTGGACGTTAGTTGTTTAGGCACGAGGTCTTGTTTTTCTTCAGCACCAGGATGTTAGTGGTCTTGAAGCAGGTGGGTATGGAGTAGGGAGATATTAAAGATGTCCGTGAATCTCTCCTTTCTTAAAAAGTGGGGTTACATTGGCTACCCTCCAGTCCACAGGAACTGATCCAGAGTCGAGAGAACATTGAAAAATGTTCACCAATGCATCCACGATTTCAAGGGCCACCTCCTTGAGTACTCTGGGATGCAGACCATCAGGCCCTGGGGATTTATCTGGCTTCAGTCCCAACAGTTTACCGAACACCATTTTCTGACGAATGTGGATTCCCTTCAGTTCCTCCCTCCCACTAGATCCTCAGTTCCCTAGTATTTCTGGGAGATTGTTTGTGTCTTCCTGAGTGAAGACAGAACCAAAGTACTTGTTTAACTGTTCTGCCATTTCCTTGTTTCCCATTATAAATTCACCTGTCTCTGATTGTAAGGGGCATACATTTGTCTTCACTAATCTTTTCCTTTTTACATATCTAAAGAAGCTTTTAGAGTCCGTTTTTATATTCCCCACAAGCTTTCTTTCATGCTCTTTTTACCCCCTCTTAATTAACCCCTTTGTCCTCCTCTGTCTGAGTTCTAAATTTCACCGGGTTCTCCGGTTTGCTGCTTCCTCTGGCCAATGTATTTGCCTCTTCCTTGGATTTAACACGATGTTTGACTTCCCTCATTAGCCACGGTTGAGCCCGCCTTCCCTGTTTTATTTTTTCGCCAGACGGTGATGAACAATTTCTGGTGTTCATCCATGCGGTCTTTAACTCTATCTTCCTCCGGCAGCTCGTTCCATACACCCACCACGCTTTGTGTGTATAAGTTACTTCAGATTAAATCTTTACTTCTTCACCTTAAACCTACGTCCTCTGGTCCTTGGTTCCCCAACTTTGGGCAAGAGACACTGTGCATCTGCCCGATCTATTCTTCTCATCATTTTTTATATCTATAATTATGGTTGCTGCCATTCCATTGTTGAACCTCTTCTCTCCACATGGCGTGTGTGTGTGTGTCCATCCCTTCCTGTCCCGTGGAGTTGCTGCTATCATTGTGCCAACCCTGATTCCACAATGGAGCAAGCTGAGAACTTGCAGGGATTTGACCAACAACATCATCACCAGTTGGAACCAACAGCTCGATTCTGAAAGGTGTGATTCTCGGGATGGTGACAGTTGTTTTCTCCAACACACAGTTTGCAAGGACAGATGTCCTGATGAAGTAATCATGGTTAGTCCCTGGAGTATACCCTGTGGACTCATCATCATCAGCGGTCACTCGAAGCGAGTATGACTGTCCTCTCATGGAGGACGCCTGTGCTTGACTTTGTTTAACGTGGGGAGACTGGTGCACAGACAGCCACCCCACGGTCCTTGACAGATCTGGGTCAGGATCCAGTGGCATGGAGTCCAAGACGACCGGAGACCCTTTTCTGCTGCAGCCTTCATCCGCCTTCCCAGCCGTTGTGACGCTCCACTAAGGTCAGCCATCGTCCTCCGTCTGTTCCACCGTTGAGGTCTTGGTTGGATTGCTCTTTGTCAGAGACCTCCCCCTCGACCTTACCGCCATGGGTGGCCCTACCAGGAGCATAGCTCCAGACGGCATCGCTCTCAGGATCTCAGGTCCACACAAGCTTCTCCACCAAGACATGATGACTAGAGCCCACTGCCACCATGGTAGTGTTGGATAGAGGTGTTTGTTCTTGACTCTATTGGCAGGAGAAAACCTTGTTACTCAAACCAAACCTCGTGACACAAACCAAATATCGTGAAGGATATACCGCTGCGTGATGCTGTGCCAACCGGCAAGGATCTGATGGCGTGGTCATTGAAGCTGCAATCTCCCCTGTTTACTATCAGTAGGACAAACCTGGTCATCTACTGTGTAATCAGGTAGATGTGAGCTGCAACATTACAGCTTGCCTTGTGTAATATAAAGCCTGTAAGCCAGAGGGCTTCAGGACTGATTCCTGGACAAAGCTGAATTAAGCGATCTCAACTGAGGAAACTTTGTGAAGATAGACACTAAAAGCTGGAGTAACTCAACGGTTCAGGCAGCATCTCTGAAGAAATGGAATAGGTGATGTTTTGGGTCGAAACCCCTCTTCAGACTCGACCGGAAACGTCATCCATTCCTTCTCACCAGAGATGCTGCCTGACCCGCTGAGTTACTCCAGCACTCTGTGAAACGTCACCTATCCATGTTCTCCACAGATGCTGCCTGACCCGCTGAGTTACTTCAGCTTTTTGTGTCTATCTTCGGTTGGACATCTGCAGTTCCTTCCTACACCCTTCTTCATAACATTTATCAGATAGTTAGCTTCCGTTTCTTGGAAGGAGAAAGATATTAAGATGGGGGGTAAATCTTCAATTAATTTAAAAGGTAAGTTAAGGATTTAAAAACAATGGAAGGTATTGGGGCATTTGTTAAATCACAGGATCCATGGAAATAATTTTGTGTCTTTTATGCCAAAGAAACAACAGGAAAAACAATTTCCCCTTTTGTGAATTCAGTCCCAAATATAATAGCATTGTTATATCTTTGTAAAGCACATTTAATAATATCGACAGTCAGTTTTGCTTAGTCTCCACATATCACTTCTTGCAGTAAACACACTCAGCGCCAGAATGATGGTCCCAACCTGAAACGTCACCTACCCATTTCCTCCACTGCCTGAACTGCGGAATCTCTCCAGCACTGTGTGTCTTGTTGCTTTTTTTCCATATGGCTGCATGGTAATTCACATGTCACTGTTCCTTTATTGGTACACGTGACTATAAAAGACCTTTGGAACCTTTGAAACCATTTCCTTCAGTCTAATTCAGTCTAGTTTGGCTCAGTCTACCAGTCAGCTGACCTGTTCTCCACACTCCCAGCTCACATTATTTCTCTTGATCATAGTTCTCCTGATGTTTGTCCTTTTGCTTTTTCATTCTGAAAACAAAATGGATTTTTAAAAGAAGCGAATGGAACGGGTTTTCTTTACCTCGTTGATACTCGAGGTATGCGCCCATTGAGACGTGACTTTCAACGAGTACTTCCGTGTTAGGACCAGCAGGTAGACTTGTGGCTAGTGATGGGAGTTGACTGAAGGTAGACAAAAATGCTGGAGAAACTCAGCACTTGTGGCTAGTGATGGGAGTTGACTGAAGGTAGACAAAAATGCTGGAGAAACTCAGCGGGTGAGGCAGCATCTATGGAGCGAAGGAATAGGTGACGTTTCGGGTCGAGACCCTTCTTCTGACTGATGAAGGAATAGGTGACGTTTCGGGTCGAGACCCTTCTTCTGACTGATGAAGGAATAGGCGACGTTTCGGGTCGAGGCCCTTCTTCTGACTGATGAAGGAATAGGTGACGTTTCGGGTCGAGACCCTTCTTCAGACTGAAATATTTTGAGATGCCTTGACTCTCTGGAGGTGAACCTTCCTTGTGAATGTCCCAAATAATTCCTGGAGAATGAAATACGAGGGTGAATTATCTCTCCTGGTGTCAAATGTGCACCAGGGATTGTACATTGACTGAGGGTCTCGACCCGAAACGTCACCCATTCTTTCTCTCCGGAGATGCTGCCTGTCCCGCTGAGTTATGGCAGCTTTTTGTGTCTATCTTTGGTACGTTGACTGACTTATCTTGAAAGCCGTTGCGAGGCCATTGAATCTAATACACCATTCCTCCAACCGGTGGTGAGTGCATTGTTAACTCCATCAATCAACATTCACCTGGCCTGAAATGTCTTGTTATTGGTCCCAATAGACATCTCTTCCTGGCGTTACTCTGTGAGTAAAGCGGCCAGTAATACATTAGAGAATCTGGGAGTCCTTCCTATTGACAACATTAGTTGCTGATGTCAGTCATTAGTCCCGTTCCACTGAACGACATGTCAGTTTTAATTAGCTCCAGCGCTGTAAATACTGCAGCAGTTCATGAATTGTCTTCATTACAGAGGGTCAGTGTGACTCAACCCAACTCACCCTACATGGGCCATCAAAGGTCATGGAGAAAATAAACAATGCATTTGTAGTGGAATCACACGACCAGGCAAAAGTTCTGCTCCATTTAAACAATTGGAGGCAAATATTGTCCATTGATCATGGTGAGGTGAGGGGTACAGGGAAGGAACCCAGGGTTATACGGTCATTCAGCACAGAAACGGGCCCGACCACCCAACTCGTCAATGCTGACCAACATGCCCCATCTACTCTGGTCCCATTTGCCTGCATTTGGTCCATATCCTCTCTCAACCTTTCCTACCATGCAGCTGTCTATGAATCTATTGAATGCTGTTATAGTTCCTGCCTCAACTACCTCCTCTGGCAACTTTTTGCATTTACCTACCACCCTCTGTGTGAAAAAGTTGCTCCTCCTATCCTTGAAATTTCGGAAAGATAAATGTCCCATTTTCCCCCATTTCCATCCTGACTCCTGCCCTGATAACGTGTAAAGAATGAAGCCAATGGGTGTTGTGAATCACCGTGTCAGTAAATCTGTCAGCGTGTTCTGTGCTTCCCCTCACCGCCACTCACTCAAACATATTGCGTTTGATCTCTCTCGCATTGGGGTGGCACGCCGGTGCAACGGTAAAGTTGCCGCGCCAGAGACACGGGTTCGGTCCCGACTACGGGTGCTGTCTGCACGGAGTTTGTACCTTTTCCCCCCCCCCCCCCCCCCCGTGACCTGCGTGGGTTTTCTCCACTGTAGCTAGTGGAGCTGGGACATGTTGGCCGGTGTGGGCAAGTTGGGTCACGGGGCCTGTATCACTCTATGACTCTATAATCGGCAGCATACAGTGCGTTAGACACCCATTATGCAGTAAATGTCTCTCTCTAATTTATATATACAAGTAGAGGTACGAAAGCATCTTACGTTGGCCTTCTGTGCAGTATCAGCGACAGGCAGCGATGATAAACACTTGAGGGTTCTGTGCCGCTGATTGGATTGCTCACACTGGAGTGAGTGGAGTTGTCGGCTATGTCACTGGGGAGAGGTCAGTGTCACCTAGTTTGGACCAATATCACAGGATGGCACTCGCTAGTGACCTTTAGCAGCTGGCACTGGTGCTGTGACACAGGGCTGTCGCGAGACATCAGTGCAGAATGTCTGGAAAATCAGACAGATTGTTGATCATGGTGTGATCAATGTGTTTCTAAACGACTCCAAGTAAAAATGTTACTCAAAATATGCCTTCCCCACAATTATACTTTAATTATCTTGAAGGTTCTTGGTTGAGAGCTAACAGCTGTTAAACGCTGGCACGTTTGAGATCCCTTCCTCTGATGTTCCACGTGTTTCATGACCAGAGAGTAGCAATTGATATTTAACCTTCAATTCAACACATTTCCTTATTCACTCCTCACTGTCTGAGCAGTATTGGGGCAGTTCTCAGTAAGACTATATTTCTTCAGTATTTGCAAAAAGTCATTCAAATGTTTCCACTGAGAATCCTGGGGAGATATTTGGGCTAAGATAGGTTCATGCAGAATGGAAACACATACTAGTTGTGTACAGCCTGACATGCAAGCCCCCAGTTCAAGAGAGTAGGCATGTTCTCGGTATATGTGTACGAAGGAACTGCAGAGGCTGGTTTTAGAGCTAACAGAATCAAGGGACTGGTGCTGTCTGTACCAAGTTTGTACGTTCTCCCTGTGACTGCGTGGGTTTCCTCCAGGTGCTCCGGTTTCCTCACACATCCCAAAGACGTGCAGGTGTGAAGGTTTATTGGCTTCTGTAAATTGTCCCAAGAATGTTGGATAGAATAGTATATGGATGGTCGTGGTCGGCATGGATTCGGTGGGCCGAAGGGCCTGTTTCCACGGTCTATCTCTAAACTAAACTAAACTAAACTAGCCCACCGAGTTCCTCCAGCACATGGTGTTAGGGGTGGGGTATTGACATGGATAGAGAATTGGTTGGCAGACAGGAAACAAAGAGTAGGAATAAACGGGTCCCTGTCAGAATGGCAGGCAGTGGCGAGTGGAGTGCCTCAAGGCCCAGTGCTGGGGCCGCAACTGTTTACAATATATATTAATGATTTAGATGATGGAATTAAAAGTAACACTAGCAAATTTGCAGATGACACAAAGCTGGGTGGCAGTGTGAACTGTGAGGAGGATGTTAGGAGGTTGCAGGGTGACTTGAACAGGTTGCGTGAGTGGGCAGATGCATGGCAGATGCAGTATAATGTAGATAAATGTGAGGTTATCCACTTTGGCGGCAAGAACAAGGAGGTGGATTATCTCAACGAGACCTGGGTGTCCTTGTACACCAGTCACTGAAAGTAAACATGCAGGTACAGCAGGCAGTGAAGAAAGCTAATGGCATTTTGGCCTTCATAACGACAGGATTTGAGTATAGGAGTAAAGAGGTCCTTCTGCAGTTGTACAGGGCCCTGGTGAGACCACACCTGGAGTATTGTGTGCAGATTTGGTCTCCTAATTTGAGGAAGGACATCCATGCTATTGAGGCAGTGCAGCATAGGTTTACGAGGTGGCGGGATGGCGGAACTGTCATATGAGGAAAGATTGGAGTAACGGCTTGTATTCACTGGAGTTTAGAAGAATGAGAGGCGATCTTTATTTATTTATTTATTTATTTAAAAAAAATTTTTTTATAGATAATAAAAATAAAGAAATAAAGAAAAGAAATTTGAAAAGTAAGATAAACTATCAATAATACAACTTAGGAGATAGGTCCATAGGTCAGAGAACGTAACTATTCATCTAGTCCTGGGTTCAGGTTTCAGTCAGGCCTCCGTGCCGGCCCAGTCTACCCCTTCAGATAATCTATAAATGGAGACCATATTTTAGTAAATAATTCTGGTTTGTCAATTAAGACATATCTAATTTTTTTCCAAATGTAAGGTCTCCATCATCTCCATAATCCACATCTTAATTGTGGGGTTGCAGGGTTTTTCCAAAATTTTAATATTAATTTATTCCCAATTATTATACTGTAGTCAAGGAAATTTCTTTAGTTTGTTGTAAGTTTTAGATATTGTTCTGATATGCCCAATATTATAAATTTAGGATCGGGATCCAGTTGAGTATTAACAACTACAGATATTATTTTTAAAATATCCATCCAGAATGAGAGGGGATCTTATAGGAACATATAAAATTATAAAAGGACTGGACAAGCTAGATGCAGGAAAAATGTTCCCAATGTTGGGCGAGTCCAGAACCAGAGGCCACAGTCTTAGAATAAAGGGGAGGTCATTTAAAACTGAGATGAGAAAAAACTTTTTCACCCAGAGAGTTGTGAATTTGTGGAATTCTCTGCCACAGAAGGCAGTGGAGGCCAAATCACTGGATGAATTTAAAAGAGAGTTAGATAGAGCTCTAGGGTCTAGCAGAATCAGTGGATATGAGAAGAAGGCAGACACGGGTTACTGATTGGGGACAATCAACCATGATCACAGTGAATGGCGGTGCTGGTTCAAAGGGCCGAATGGCCTCCTCCTGCACCTATTTTCTATGTTCCCATGTTTCTTTGCTGAAGATTCCAATATCTGCAGTAGTTCAGCACTGTTCTCTAGTCCTGAACTACTAGCTACCTCTTTGGTGACCCTCGGACTATCATTGATCGGACTTTGCTGGCTTTACCTTGCACTAAACGTTATTCCCTTATCCTGTATCTGTACACTGTAAACGGCCCGATTGTAATCATGTATTGTCTTTCCGCTGACTGGTTAGCACGCAACAAAAGCTTTTCACTGTACCTCGCTACACGTGACAATAAAATAAACTGAACTAAACTATTGGGAAGAAATAGACACAAAATGCTGGAGTAACTCAGCGGGACAGGCAGCATCTCTGGAGAGAAGGAATGGGTGATGTTTCGGATCGAGACCCTTCTTCAGACTCAGACTTCAGTCTCGACCTGAAACGTCACCCATTCCTTCTCACCAGAGATGCTGCCTGTCCCACTGAGTTCCTCCGGCTTTTTGTGTCTGTCTTTGGTTTAAACCAGCATCTGCAGTTCCTCTGTTCATATCGGGAAGTGGAGCTGGAAGGGTAACGTGAGAGATACCACCAGGCAGATCGGAGAGCCGATGGCCTCTTTGATTTGTACCTCTAAATTAGTGTGTTCAAACTATCAAGACACGTTGATAATTGACGAGCAAAATGCCGTGGGTCTGAGTTTTTTTTTTTCTCATTATAAGAAAGGATGGAATTTCGAACAACATGGGAAAAAAAAAGTCTTGCTGTAGAAAAGGTCACTCATGAAACTGATCTGCCTTTCACTGTTAATCTTTTGACAATTACCCAAAATGTAAATGTGGAGCTGCTGATTCGGTTCCACAGCTGCTGAAATGAAGGCAGGGTTAGGGAACAAAGCTGTCACATTGTGGGTGAGATTTACCGTAACTGGAATATTCGTAAACACAGTCGATCCCGGAGCAATGAGTGTCCATTCACAATCGTGTATCATTGCATAAATATGAATCATCGCACCGGCATTTTTTTACTGATTATTGTCCATAAATCTAATTTACCTAAATACCAAATGTTTGCACCGGGAAGAATAATCTCGCATATGATTAGCATTAATTAATTAAGAACAAGATATTTGTTTCGTGAAAGTTACTCATTTCGATTATTTTCATACCACTCGCTCTGATGGTTTATCCCCCCCAAAAAAAACAATTGGTACTTGGTGAAATTTCGTCATCGCATTATGTGTTTGGATGTGACCCATTTCAGTCTTTCTATAAACACACACATACACACACACACACATACACACACACACACACACACACACACACACACACACACACACACACACACACACACACACACACACACACACACACACACACACACACACCCACACACACGCACACACACACACACACACACACACACACACACACACACCACACACACACACACACA
>CM075978.1:194905525-194984580 GCA_038087875.1 Malacoraja senta
GTGGACTCAATGGTCCCCTGCAGTTCCAGCAACATCCAGTGCTCATTCTGCACGCTACTCGCTGCTAAACAAAACATAAAACTTTCTTGGGTCTGGTTGAAGAATGATGGAGGGGCAATGCAAGTGTCTCCTGCCTACCTCGTGGAAGGAGGGCATCAGATACTGACCGCTGAACCAATCTATTCCTCAACTTGACCTGTTTGTGAGAACATCCTTACTGAGGCAACACCATTGTCCTACCAGGGACACATGACAATAAACTCACTTGACTTGACTTGACTTGACCTCCCACATTAGTCCTTTGGACGACAGAGGTTGAGGTAGACTTGATAGAAGTGCATAAACTTAACAGAGGCCTAAGGTCATAGGTCATAAGTGATAGGAGTGAAATTAGGCCATTCTGCCCATCACGTCTCATCCACCATTCAATCATGGCTGATCTAACTCTCCCTCCTAACCCCATTCTCCTGCCTTCTCCCCATAACTCATTGACACCCATACTAATCAAAGATTAGCATTCATAGGATAGACAGTCGGAACTTTTTTCCCAAGATGAAAATATCAAATACTAGAGTGCATATCTTTAAATTTGATGTGGTTTAGAGATACAGTGTGGAAGCAGGCCCTTTGGCCCACCAAGTCGATGCTGACCAATGATCACCCATGCACTAGATCTATCCTACACCTTAGGGACAATATAAAGAAGCCAATTAACCTTCAAACCTGCACGTCTTTGGAGTGTGGGAGGAAACCGGAGCACCCGGGGAAAACCCACGCAGCTCACGGGGACAACGTGCAAACTCCATACAGACAGCACCCATAGTCAGGATGGAACCTGGGTCTCCAAAATTGTGTGCGGTTTTAGTCTCCTAATTTGAGGAAGGACATTCTTGCTATTGAGGGAGTGCAGCGTAGGTTCACCAGGTTAATTCCCGGGATGGCGGGACTGACGTATGATGAAAGAGTGGGTCGACTGGGCTTGTATTCACTGGAATTTAGAAGGATGAGGGGGATCTTATAGAAACATATAAAATTCTTAGGGGATTGGACAGGCTAGATGCAGGAAAAATGTTCCCCATGTTGGAGGGAGTCCAGAACCAGGGATCACAGTTTAAGAATAAGGGGTAGGCCGTTTAGGACTGAGATGAGGAAAAAACCTTTTCACCCAGAGAGTTGTGAATCTGTGGAATTCTCTGCCACAGAAGGCAGTGGAGGTCAATTCACTGGATGTTTTCGAGAGAGAGTTAGATTTAGCTCTTAGGGCTAACGGAATCAAGGGATATGGGGAGAAAGCAGGAACGGGGTACTGATTGTGGATGATCAGCCATGATCATATTGAATGGTGGTGCTGACTCGACGGGGCGAACGTCCTACTCCTGCACCTATTGTCCATGTTTCTATGGAAGGGGAGTGATGTTCGACGTGCGGTACTCGAGGAATTCTTGCCCTGTTCCTGCACTTTGCATTTGGAGTCAGCTGGTCATAAACTGCGTGAATGATTCAATGAAATATCACAGGCTGACGACATCACAAGTGGTTGATAAATTATTTAGAGATGAAGGCAGAATATTAATTTGAGATAAGGCTGGTCCGTGGCAATGAAGGAATGAATAGGAAATTTAAAACGCATATTAGTAGGGGTAAAATGTATTTGTGGTGGTGGCAACTCATTTAAAATGGATTACCATGTGAATTATGACCATCAGTTACTTCTGTTTGAAGTGCAGACCGATCGATTAGCCATTGGGTAGCTTACAACACAACAGTATACACATCGATTTTATCTCAGCCTTATGTAATCCCCCCCTTACCCTCTCACTCACACCCACCTCACCCTGACATGTTCATAAGTTCATACGGGATAGGAGTAGAATTAGGCCATTCGGCCCGTCAAGTCTATTCCGCCATTCAATCATGGCGGACTAGACCTATCTTTCCTCCTAACCCCATTCTCCCCACAATCCCTAACACCCGTACTAATGTGCACCCATTTCTCCCGCTGACCCCCACCCCAGTTACCTTCCTCCATGCACTCATCCCCCCATCTCCAAGACCTTCATTGTCCTTTTATCCCCCTCCCCTTTCCCCTCCCCCGTTCCTCATCCACCCACACCCCTCCCTCCGGCTTTACGTTTCACTCCACCTCCTCTCCCCGTATCTCACACCCTTTAGTCACCAGCCTTTGTCACTTACTCCACCTGCCCGCCAACCGCCTCTGTCACCTGCACCCACCTATCACTTGTGTCCCGATCCCACCCCTCGTATACCAGCTTTCTCAGCCTGAATCACCATCAGTCTGAGAAAGGGTTATGTGTAGTGATACTGTGTACAAAAATCACTTTCACTCTACCTCGGTACATGTGACACTTAAACTAGCATTGAACCCAAACGTCACCTATCCATGTTCTCCAGAGATGCTGCCTGACCCGCTGAGTTACTCCAGCACTGTGTGAAACGTCACCTATCCATGTTCTCCACAGATGCTGCCTGACCCGCTGAGTTACTCCAGCACTCTGTGAAACGTCACCTATCCATGTTCTCCAGAGATGCTGCCTGACCCGCTGAGTTACTCCAGCACTCTGTGAAACGTCACCTATCCATGTTCTCCAGAGATGCTGCCTGACCCGCTGAGTTACTCCAGCACTCTGTGAAACGTCACCTATCCATGTTCTCCACAGATGCTGCCTGACCCGCTGAGTTACTCCAGCACTCTGTGAAACGTGACAGAAGAGAGAAGGTGGGAGACAGTGAGAAAGGGAGGGAAGCATGGAATGCAAACGGCCCCGGGTGTTGTACCTCTTGTGAACAGGTTCACCCACTTAGAAGCTGTCGGGACAGAAGACGTTTTAACACTGAGTGGCAGACTGGCTTGCGATGCGAATAGGGCTGTTGAGCCAAAACCAAAAAGGCCAAAGTCAGGCAACGCCATTGTAGTGGGAGACTCCATTGTGAGAGGTACGGACAGGGGTTTCTGCGGCAACCGACGGGATTCGAGGATGTTGTGCTGCCTTCCTGGTGCCAGGATCCAGGATGTCATGGACAGAGTGCAGAAAATCCTCAAGGGTGAAGGTGAACAGCCGGAAGTGGTAGTGCATGTCGGCACAAACGATGTCGGAAAGAAGGGGATGAATATTCTGCAGCGTGACTTTAGAGAGCTCGGAAAAATGCTGAAAAGCAGGACCTCCAGGGTTATTATCTCCGGTTTGCTTCCAGTTCCTCGTGCTGGCGAGAGCAGGAACAGGGAGATACGGGACCTGAATGTGTGGCTGAGGAACTGGTGCAGGAGGCAGGGATTTAGATTCTTAGATCACTGGGATCTGTTTTGGAGTAAAAGGGAACTGTACAAAAGGGACGGATTGCATCTTAACAGGTGGGGGACCAGCATTCTGGCAGGCAGGTTTGCCACTGCTACACGGGTGGTTTTAAACTGAATAAGGGGGGTGGGGTGTCGAATGGGATAGTTGTGGATGGAGTTAAAGGGAAAGGGTTTCTTAAATGTGTGAGCGTAGAGACAGAGCGGTGTAAAATGCGGGTAGAAGCAATAGGTAGCAAGGTGAAAAGTAAAAGTGGCAGGCAGACAAATCTAGGGCAAAAATCAAAAAGGGCCACTTTTCAACATAATTGTATAAGGGGTAAGAGTGTTGTAAAAACAAGCCTGAAGGCTTTGTGTCTCAATGCAAGGAGCATTCGTAATAAGGTGGATGAGTTGAATGTGCAGATAGCTATTAATGACTATGAAATAGTTGGGATCACGGAGACATGGCTCCAGGGTGACCAAGGCTGGGAGCTGAACATCCAGGGATATTCAATATTAAGGAGGTATAGACAGAAAGGGAAAGGGGGTGGGGTAGCATTGCTGGTTAGAGAGCAGATTAACGCAATAGAAAGGAAGGACATTAGCTTGGAGGATGTGGAATCGATATGGGTAGAGCTGCGAAACACTAAGGGGCAGAAAACGCTAGTGGGAGTTGTGTACAGGCCACCTAACAGTTGTAGTGGAGTTGGGGATGGCATCAAACAGGAAATTAGAAATGCGTGCAACAAAGGTAAAACAGTTATAATGGGTGACTTCAATCTACATATAGATTGGGTGAATCAAATTGGCAGGGGTGCTGAGCAAGAGGATTTCTTGGAATGTATGGCGGGATAGTTTTCTAAACCAACATGTAGAGGAACCAATGAGAGAGCAGGCTATTCTAGATTGGGTATTGAGTAATGAGGAAGGGTTAGTTAGCAGTCTTGTTGTGCCTGCCCCCTTGGGCAAGAGTGACCATAATATGGTTGAGTTCTTCATTAGGATGGAGAGTGACATTGTTAATTCAGAAACAACGGTCCTGAACTTAAAGAAAGGTAACTTTGAGGGTATGAGAAGTGAATTGGCCAAGATAGACTGGCAATTGATTCTTAATGGGTTGACGGTAGATATGCAATGGAAGGCATTTAAAGACTGCATGGATGAACTACAACAATTGTTCATCCCAGTTTGGCAAAAAAATAAATCAGGGAAGGTAGTGCATCCATGGATAACAAGGGAAATCAGGGATAGTATCAAAACAAAAGATGAAGCGTACAAATTAGTTAGAAAAAGCAGCCTACCAGAGGACTAGGAGAAATTCAGAGACCAGCAGAGGAGGACAAAGGGCTTAATTAGGAAAGGAAAAATAGATTATGAAAGAAAACTGCATGGAACATAAAAACTGACTGCAAAAGCTTTTATAGATATGTGAAGAGAAAAAGATTAGTTAAAACAAATGTAGGTCCCTTGCAGTCAGAAACAGGTGAATTGATCATGGAGAACAAGGACATGGCAGACCAATTGAATAACTACTTTGGTTCCGTCTTCACTAAGGAAGACATAAATAATCTGCCGGAAATAGCAGGGGACCGGGGGTCAAATGAGATGGAGGAACTGAGTGAAATCCAGGTTAGTCGGGAAGTGGTGTTAGGTAAATTGAATGGATTAAAGGCCGATAAATCCCCAGGGCCAGATAGGCTGCATCCCAGAGTACTTAAGGAAGTAGCCCCAGAAATAGTGGATGCATTAGTGATAATTTTCAAAACTCTTTAGATTCTGGAGTAGTTCCTGAGGATTGGAGGGTAGCTAATGTAACCCCACTTTTTAAAAAGGGAGGGAGAGAGAAAACGGGGAATTACAGACCAGTTAGTCTAACGTCGGTAGTGGGGAAACTGCTAGAGTCAGTTATTAAAGATGGGATAGCAGCACATTTGGAAAGTGGTGAAATCATTGGACAGTCAGCATGGATTTACGAAGGTAAATCATGTCTGACGAATCTTATAGAATTTTTCGAGGATGTAACTAGTAGAGTGGATAAGGGAGAACCAGTGGATGTGTTATATCTGGACTTTCAGAAGGCTTTCGACAAGGTCCCACATAAGAGATTAGTATACAAACTTAAAGCACATGGTATTGGGGGTTCAGTATTGATGTGGATAGAGAACTGGCTGGCAGACAGGAAGCAAAGTGTAGGAGTAAACGGGTCCTTTTCACAATGGCAGGCAGTGACTAGTGGGGTACCACAAGGCTCAGTGCTGGGACCCCAGCTATTTACGATATATATTAATGATTTGGACGAGGGAATTGAATGCAACATCTCCAAGTTTGCAGATGACACGAAGCTGGGGGGCAGTGTTAGCTGTGAGGAGGATGCTCGGAGGCTGCAAGGTGACTTGGATAGGGTGGGTGAGTGGGCAAATGCATGGCAGATGCAGTATAATGTGGATAAATGTGAGGTTATCCACTTTGGTGGCAAAAACAGGAAAGTAGACTATTATCTGAATGGTGGCCGATTAGGAAAAGGGGAGATGCAACGAGACCTGTGTGTCATGGTACACCAGTCATTAAAAGTAGGCATGCAGGTGCAGCAGGCAGTGAAGAAGGCGAATGGTATGTTAGCATTCATAGCAAAAGGATTTGAGTTATAGGAGCAGGGAGGTTCTACTGCAGTTGTACAGGGTCTTGGTGAGACCACACCTGGAGTATTGCGTACAGTTTTGGTCTCCTAATCTGAGGAAAGACATTCTTGCCATAGAGGGAGTATAGAGAAGGCTCACCAGACTGATTCCTGGGATGGCAGGACTTTCATATGAAGAAAGACTGGATAGACTCGGTTTGTACTCGCTAGAATTTAGAAGATTGAGGGGGGATCTTATAGAAATGTACAAGATTCTTAAGGGGTTGGACAGGCTAGATGGAGGAAGATTGTTCCCGATGTTGGGGAAGTCCAGAACAAGGGGTCACAGTTTAAGGATAAGGGGGAAATCTTTTAGGACCGAGATGAGGAAAAAAAATGTCACACAGAGAGTGGTGAATCTGTGGAACTCTCTGCCACAGAAGGTAGTTGAGGCCAGTTCATTGGCTATATTTAAGAGGTAGTTAGATGTGGCCCTTGTGGCTAAAGGGATCAGGGGTATGGAGAGAAAGCAGGTACAGGATACTGAGTTGGATGATCAGCCATGATCATATTGAATGGCGGTGAAGGGCCGAATGGCCTACTCCTGCACCTATTTTCTATGTTTCTATGTTTCTATGTCACCTATCCATGTTCTCCACAGATGCTGCCTGACCCGCTGAGTTACTCCAGCACTCTGTGAAACGTCACCTATCCATGTTCTCCACAGATGCTGCCTGACCCGCTGAGTTACTGCAGCACTTTCTGTTATGCTGAAGAGGGGCGGGATCCAATGCTCGAGTCTAACTGGTCATTCTTCCTGTGTTGCAAGTAACTAACAACCGTAGGTGGTTTAGTCTTGTTTAGTTGTAGAGATTTAGACAGCGAGGACAGTGATCCCCACACACTAACACACTAGGGACAATTTACTATTTTTACCAAGCGTATCAGTCTACAATCCTGTACGTCTTTGGAGTGTGGGAGGAAACTGGAGCATCCGAAGAAGGTACAAACTCTGTACAGACAGCACCCATAGTCAGGATCGAACCCGCACCAGGCAAATATTTTCCCTTCAAGGCACCATGGTCAATACGCACCTGTAAAGGTGTGGGTGCGGAGACAGCACTTGGTATTGTGCCCCAGACCAACATTCATTTAGCAACTGTTGTTGTATTACTTCCAGCTTTTCCCCACTGCCATTCTGTGGTTGGATCTGCATGAAGCCGGCACTATGTACAGTTGGCTGGGCCATTTCTCTATTAGTCACTTAAATGAAATATGCCATCTGCTGCTCGAAGACCATGATGGTGGAAACTAAAGAACTGGGTGAAAAAAAGAAGCAAACATGATCGACAGCTTTATGTCGTGGTCCCAACGTGAAAGAGAAGGATTCTGCTTCTCCCCTCTCCCCTCTCCCTCTCCCCTCCTCCCGTCTCCCCTCTCCCCTCTCCCCTCTCCCCTCTCCCCTCTCCCCTCTCCCCTCTCCCCTCTCCCCTCTCCACTCCTCCTCCCCTCTCCCCTCTCCCTCTCTCCCTCTCCCCTCCCCTCTCCCCTCTCCCCTCTCCCCTCTCTCCTCTCCCCTCTCCCGTCTCCCTTCTCCCCTCTCCCCTCTCCCCTCTCCCCTCTCCCCTCTCCCCTCTCCCCTCTCCACTCCTCTCCCCTCTCCCCTCTCCCTCTCCCCTCTCCCCTCCCTCCCCCTCTCCCCTCTCCCCTCTCCCTCTCCCCTCTCCCCTCTCCCCTCTCCCCTCTCCCCTCTCCCCTCTCCCCTCTCCCCTCTCCCCTCTCCCCTCCTCCCCCTCTCCCTCTCCCTCTCCCCTCTCCCCTCTCTCCCTCTCTGCTCTCCCCTCTCCCCTCCTCCGCACTCTCCTCTCCCCTCTCCCCTCCTCCACTCTCACCCTCTCCCCTCTCCCTCTCCCCTCTCCCCTCTCCCCTCCTCCCCTCCCCCCTCTCCACCTCTCCCCTCTCCCTCCTCCGCACTCTCCTCTCCCCTCTCCCCTCCTCCCCTCTCCCCTCCTCCCTCTCCCCTCTCCCTCTCCCTCTCCCCTCTCCCCTCCTCCGCACTCTCCTCTCCCCTCTCCCCTCCTCCCCTCTCCCCTCCTCCCCTCTCCCCTCTCCCCTCTCCCCTCCTCTCCTCTCCCCTCTCCCCTCTCCCTTCTCCCCTCTCCCCTCCTCCCCTCTCCCCTCTCCCCTCTCCCCTCCTCTCCTCTCCCCTCTCCCCTCTCCCTTCTCCCCTCTCCCCTCTCCCCTCTCCCTTCTCCCCTCTCCCCTCCTCCCCTCTCCCCTCTCCCCTCTCCCTCTCCCTCTCTCCACTCCCCCCTCTCCACTGACCCCTTTCCTCTCTCTCCTCAAGCGAGGGGTACAGAAGTGTGAAAACACGCACCTCCAGATTCAGGGATGGTTTCTTCCCAGCAGTTATCAGGCAACTGAACGGTCCTCTCACCAACTAGAGAGCGGCCCTGACCTCTATCTTGAATCAGACTTTACCTGACCAGTGTTTCATCGTTGCACTAAATGTCGTTCCCTTACTCTGCTGTACCTGTGGACAACTTGATTATAATCATGTAGTCTTTTCTTTGACTGGCTAGCACGCAAACGGCAGCTTTTCACTCTACCTCGGTACACGTGACAATAATGAACCAAACTAGACTAAAGGGCCTGTCCCACTTACACGATTTTCTCGGCGACTTGCCGGCACCCGTCATAGTTGCAGCAGGTCGATGAAAATTTTCAACATGTTGAAAATCCAGCAGCGACCAGAAAAAGGTACGACTCTTTGGACGACTATTCACGACCATACAGGCGTCACGTGTCGACATGTCGCGGGGTGACGCCTGTATGGTCCGTGAGTTGTCGCCCAAAGAGTCGTACCTTTTTCTGGTTGCCGCTGGATTTTCAACATGTTCAACATTTCCGTCGACCTGCTGCGACTGTGACGGGTGCCGGCAAGTCGCCGAGAAAAATCTCGTAAATGGGACAGGCCCTTAAGGTTGTGCTCTTGACAAGACGTCTGTGGTCGCCAAATAATGATGTGTTAGCAAAAGCAGGTTTTGCAGGAAGGTTGTGTTGTAATGACGGTGGTGATTTGTGTGCATTGTAGATCTAGGAGAGGAGTTGGAAGGACTGCAGAACTCACCAGCCTTCTCTGCTGAGGGACCGTGCCCATGGATCAGCCACCCGCGATTGTCCCTACTGTGGCAAATCCTTCCGAACCTCCCACCACCTGAAGGTCCATCTGCGCATACACACAGGTCAGTGAGCTCTCCTCCAATCTCCCTCTGGCTATATTTGTTTGTGTGAATCACCGCGATGCTTCCCATTAAATGTTTACAAGAGTAGCCAGCTCGAACGGAGATTTGTCTGTGGTTGCAAAATAATGGGACTTTTATATTGTGAAGCCAGCGTACTCCCTCACAGAGTGCTGGAGTAACTCAGCGGGTCAGGCAGCATCTGTGGAGAACATGGACATCCTTAGTTGAGTTTAGTACAGTTTATTATGGTCATGTGTACTGAGCTACTGTGAAAAGCTTTAGTTTGTGTTCCATCCGGTGACATTTAGGATTGGGACTGTTCTTCAGTCTGAGTAGGGTCTCGACCTGAAACGTTGCTGAGTCTGAAGAAGGGTCCTGATCCAAAACGTCACCTATCCATGTTCTCCAGAGATGCTGCCTGACCCGCTGAATTACTCCAGCACTCTGTGTTCTACGCAAGATTCCAGCATCTGCAGTTCCTTGCAGCTCTCACTCGGCCGTATCCTGTTTGTAACTGGTGGGTAGGTTAAGGTATAATATCGTCACGTGTACCGAGGTACAGTGAAAAGCTTTGTGTTGCATGCTGTGCAATCAGGTCAGATGATATTATACGTTAACACAACCAAGTCAAACTCCAGTCCAATAGGTAGAGCAAAGGGGAAGATACAGAGTGCAGAATGTAGTTCTCCAGCATTGTAGCGCATCAGTTCCACAGACAGAGTCCAATGTCCGCAATGGGGTAGAGGTGAATCGGACAGCATAACCATGGTGGTGCCAGGATTGTGGGGAATTGCAGCAATAATGAATGTGATAAGCAGACTCGCACACAGCCACACGGATTAATTGGAGATTCACTTCTCGTGAATCTTGCAGTGATTATGTAAAAAGTGCGATAATTTAGTGTCCATATCGCCATAAATTTGGCAGATTGAGGAAGTGGGTGACCGAGGTTCACAGTGACACCTGTTGTCACGTCTCTACACGTTCACAACAAGTGGGAAAATGGGTCAAACATAATCTTTCTGTAAAAATACAAGCCCATATATTGGCAAATAATGTTAGCGTCTTGTACATGTCGACTGTTGCTGTTTATTTCATTCCATTTAAACAGTTGGTGTATAATTATATTTCCCTGCACCAACTTCCCTTTGCAACTGTGTCATGTTCAGTCTGTTTCTCAAATCACCCCAGTGTGCGTCCCGACCCACTGAAATCCTCCAGCACTTTGTGTTTTATGCAAGACTCCAGCGCCTGCAGTTCCCTTGTTTCCACAAGTGTGGGTGAAACAGGTGGACTAAATGTCGTGATTCCACGCTGTCAATCCCACTGAATGTGGTTGCCAGATGTAATCAGCAGAACCATAAGATCATCAGTGATAGGAGTAGAATGAGGCCATTCGGCCCATCGAGTCTACTCCGCCATTCAATCATGGCTGATCTGTCTCTTCCTCTCTCCCTCTCAACCCCATTCTCCTGCCTTCTCCCCGTAACCACTGACATCTGTACTAATCTAGAATCTATTTATTTCTGACTTAAAAATATCCATTGACTTGGCCTCCACAGCCTTCTGTGGCAAAGAATTCCACAGATTCACCACCCTCTGACTAAAGAAATTCCTCCTCATCTCCTTCTTAAAGGAAAGTCCATTAATTCTGAGGCTGTGACCTCCAGTCCTAGACTCTCCCACTAGTGGAAACATCCTCTCCACATCCACTCTATCCAAGCCTTTCACTATTTGGTAAGTTGGGCTGTTATAACGTGCTGTTGATGATAAAGGTCCATTCAGCATCTTCAAGGGATGGAGATCTTGCTGAGGATGACCTATGACTTTTATATACATTCTAGGAAGCCAAATTTATTAAGTGAATGGATATTCTTAAGGCAGAGATTCTTGATTAGTAAGTACGGGTGTCAGGGGTTTATGGGGAGAAGGCAGGGAGAATGGGGTTAGTGAGGGAGAGATAGATCAGCGGTGATTGAATGGCGGAGTAGACTTGATGGGCCGAACGGCCTAATTCTTCTCCTATCCCTTCATGACCTTAAGGACTTATCAAAGGCTGGTCTGTCATTTGACCACAGAGACTGAGGGGACAGCAGTGGCTGTCTGTTTTTAATAGACAATAGACAATAGGTGCAGGAGTAGGCCATTCGGCCCTTCAAGCCAGCACCGCCATTCAGTGTGATCATGGCTGATCATCCACAATCAGTACCCCGTTCCTGCCTTCTCCCCATACTTTCAAGAGAGAGCTAGATAGGGCTCTTAAAGATAGCAGAGTCAGGGGATATGAGGAGAAGGCAGGAACGGGGTACTGATTGGGGATGATCAGCCATGATCACATTGAATGCCGGTGCTGGCTCGAAGGGCCGAATGGCCTATTCCTGCACCTGTTGTCTATTGTCTATTGTCTAAAACAAAGCTATGTTCAAGAGCCCTATCTAGCTCTCTCTTGAAAGCATCCAGAGAACCGGCCTCCACCGCCCTCTGAGGCAGGAGAATTCCACAGACTCACCACTCTCTGTGTGAAAAAGTGTTTCCTCATCTCCGTTCTAAATAATTTAAAATAATTTAAATCCAGACTGGGTTAGTTTAGTTTATTGTCACGTGTACCGAGGTACAGTGAAAAGCTTTTGTTGCATGCCGACCAGCCAGCAGAAAGACAAGACGTGATTACAATCGAGACATTTACACTATAGTTACAAACACACCTAGTATGGATTGTGGTGGATTGATCAGTGAGATGGAGACCTGCTCCGCGCGGTCTCCTGTCCACTTCATTGTTAGTTATTTTTTACAAATGGCTGGCGTCTTCTTCACACGAGGGCTGCGATCGAGTCACACAATGAGAGTGGTGTCGTGGGTGGCTGAGTGAGTGCTTTTATTACCCCGCCAGATGTCCCTCTATTAGTGTTCCAATGCGGCCGGTATAAATGTCTTCAAGCATTAAACACTTTGGATATTGCAGATGGTAAATTTAAATTGAAGCCTTAATGCCGGGAGTGGGAAAAGTACTGGGGCAACAAGTGCTGCCGTTCCTTATTCAATCAGCTACTCATTCCTGACATGGCCAGTCCCAACATTGTCTTATCTCTTATAATACTGAGTTACACCCCTCCCCAGACCCTTTACTCCACCCATCCCAACTCCCTCCCCCATCCCCTCCCCCCCCCCCCACCTCTGTCTCCCACCCCTTCTCACTTCCGCCATCCTCTTACCCCACCCCCTCCCCCAAAAACCACCCCCCTCCTCCTTTCCTCCTCATCCCATTCTCCCCATCCCTTCCCTACCCTCTTCCCCCCCAACACTAGAACTCTATCCTCCTGTCTCCACTGCTGAAGCAGTCAAGCCTGGGGACTTATTCCATTTAACATGGATAGGTGACGTTTCACAGAGTGCTGGAGTAATTCAGCGGGTCAGGCAGCATCTGTGGGGAACATGGATAGGTGACGTTTCACAGAGTGCTGGAGTAACTCAGCAGGTCAGGCAGCATCTGTGGAGAACATGGATAGGTGACGTTTCACAGAGTGCTGGAGTAACTCAGCGGGTCAGGCAGCATCTGTGGAGCGAAGGAAATGGGCAACCTTTCGGGCCGAAACCCTGAGGGAAATAGGCAACGTTTCGGGCCGAAACCCGGAAGGGTTTCGGGCCGAAACGTTCCCTATTTCCTTCGCTCCATAGATGCTGCCGGAACATGGATAGGTGACGTTTCACAGAGTGCTGGAGTAACTCAGCGGGTCAGGCAGCATCTGTGGAGAACATGGATAGGTGACGTTTCACAGAGTGCTGGAGTAACTCAGCGGGTCAGGCAGCATCTGTGGAGAACATGGATAGGTGACGTATCACAGAGTGCTGGAGTAACTCAGCGGGTGGGTCAGGCAGCACCTGTGGAGAACATGGATAGGTGACGTTTCACAGAGTGCTGGAGTAACTCAGCGGGTGGGTCAGGCAGCACCTGTGGAGAACATGGATAGGTGACGTTTCGGGTTGGGACCCTTCTTCAGACTTATTGTAGTAACGGAGGAGAAAGTAGGAAAAGAGGTGGGGTGGGACAAAGCCTGGTGAGTGATGGGTGGGACCAGGCGATGGAGGTTAGATTGCCAGATGGGTGGGTCAGGGCCAGAGATGAAAAGGTCATGACAGGGTGACAAAAGGGAACAGTAGAGACAAGGTGACACAGAGAGCTGTGGAGACATGGAGTGTTACACCATTGTACAAGCAACATCAGTGACATTCTCCAGAAGATATTAATAGACAATAGACAACGGGTGCAGGAGTAGGCCATTCGGTCCTTCGAGCCAGCACCGCCATTCACTGTGATCACGGCTGATATTAAACTTCAGATGGAGATTATCATACTTCAAACACTCTTTAGTGAGAAGATACTTAATCTGTGGAACTCATTGCCACAGATGGCTGTGGAGGCCAAGTCAGTGTATATTTCTAAGGCAGACAAATTCTTGATTAGAACGGGTGTCAAGGGTTCTGGTGAGAAGGCAGGAAAATAGGATTAGTAGGCAGAGATCAGCCTTGATTGAATGGCAGACTCGACTCGATGGGCCGAATGGCCTACTCTACTCCTATACCTTGTGAACGTGAACTTAACATCAAGTACAATAATTTCCAGAAAATGGTTTTGATTGGTCCCCATCGTATTTTTACATAGTGTACATTTCATTCATAAAACATATCGCACAAGATTTTATCAGTTCAATCGCAATATTTTTGTCCTGACCAATGCTATTTGAACGGGATGATAAATGCCTTGAGGGGAAGTATTGTACAAGCAGTCAGCATCACTTCTGTGGAGTTTAATTGAAACCGCAGTGTTCGTCTGCAGGGTAGACGCGATGTTTGGAGGCATCATGCCATGCCCTGCGGCCCGTCAGATTGATTATTGGAGCGTGGGGGTCCTATTGAGAACGGCCGGGGTCACTTCCCAGTCTTCATCGCCATTTGAACCGCCAGCATTGGCAACAAGCACCTGGGATCTGAACCCTGTCTCTCCAAATAGGAGCCCCATGCCTTGCTGATCAATCTTGCAGCTTCTGCCACGAATGTTTAGAAACAGGATACATTATTCATACACCGAGGTTTCAATTAACGCCAGCGTGTCTCTGGAAATTATGTCATATAATGTTTACTCTGGAGGCTTTTACCGTACGGTGAAATAGGAAGTTTGTCTGTGGCACTAAATTGAATTGAATACGTTTATTGGCCAAGTATTCACATACAAGGAATTTGCCTTGGTGCTCCACCCGCAAGTGACAACGATGTACAGTGACAACATTTATGTTATTAAATTACCAAAACATTGTTAAATTATTAAAAGACACTGTCTAAAGCTTTAGGAATGAAAACTATAAGTGGTTAAAATGTGATCTAAGAAAATCATATCTAACTATTGCTGTTGGTATCACTTGATGGTTAAAATGTGACAATCCTCACTTAGAATCTTAAACCATATATTAATCCATTTATAATACAGTTAATTCAGTGGGAATGATACACTTACAATGTTCGTCTACAATCACAAGATTTTTAGGGCATACAATTCACTTGACGATATTTACAATAATTACTGGAAGATAGGCACAAAATGCTGGAGTAACTCAGCGGGACAGGCAGCATCTCTGGAGAGAAGGAATGGGTGACGTTTCGGGTCGAGACCCTTCTTCAGACTGAGAGTCAGGGGAGAAGGAAAGATATAGACGGTGATGTGGAGAGATATAGAACAAGAGAATGAAAGTTTGTGAATGAGATTACTGTCTATATCACCGTCTATATCTCTGGTCACGGGGAGTGTGGTCACGGGGAGAACGTACAAACTCTATACAGACAGCACCCCGTAGTCAGGATCGAACCCGGGTCTGTGGCGCTGTGAGGCAGCAGCTCTACCCGCTGCGCTATCCACCGTGCCGCCCTGACGTAGGTCTTTACTTATATTATTCGCTGTTCAGTGCCGGAATTAGTAAGCAGCGTGGAGCAGACTTGAGATCAATTTGAATTTGCCAAAAGGGAAAATAAATGATTGGAGGAGATGTGTTAATATTAATTTTGGGGAGATTAAAGTTGGCACAGGGCTGCGGGGCGTGACTCGGGGCTTTTGAAAGCAGCGTATTAGCGTATTAGGTAGTCAGTACTGGTGAATGGAGTACATTGTGAAGAAGGTTAAAGATTTGATATCATTAAACATCCATGAAGACAGAAGATGTCATTAATACGAGGAATAACTCATCTCATATGGTGGACTGTTACATTTTTTAAAATGTCGTTTTATCAAACTTGATTTTAAGTGTGCTCTCATATATTTGCCCCATTAGTAGATTAATTAGCAAGATATTAACTTTACAATCTGCCTAATTTCATAGGGCTACACGCATTGGATCTCATTACCAACTTCCTTTCATTCTGTTATTATATTTCCTTAACACCATCAGAGGAGATTGTCCAGCCATTTCTCCCTTGTAGAATCTTCAGACATGTTTGTCTTAAAAACACTTTCCAGGTAATTCTTTCAGCCAGAGACAGCAAGAACAAAGACCATAATGTACACATGATTCAATGAACCAACCTGATCTCCCGGTTGCTAAACACTTTCATTCTCCTTCCCATTCCCACACGGACCTTTCTGTCCTCGGTCTCCTCCATTGTCAGAGTGAAGGGCCTGTCCCACTGTACGAGGTAATTCAAGAGTTCTCCCGAGTTCTCCCCTGATTCGAGCTCCTGGAATGTCCGTAGCGGGTACGTAGAGGCTCGTACGAGTACAAAGTAAAAAAAATTGTCATCACGAGTATTTTATTTACTCGTGGACATTTTTCACAGTGTTGAAAAAACGTCATGAGTTTACCGAATTTCTCGAGTACCTACCGTTACTCGTACGAACCGCAACGGGACATCCACGAGCTCCTACGTACCCGCTACTTACATTACACGAGCTCAAAACAAGGGAGAACTCGGGAGAAGTCTTGAATTACCTCGTACAGTGGGACAAGCCCTTTAGGCTACATGCAAATTGGAGGAACAGCATCTCATATTTTGCTTGGGCAGCTTACAGCCCAGTGGTATGAATAATTTCTCTCACTTCAGGAAGCCCCGGCATTCCCTCTCTCTCTCTATCCCTCCCCCACCCAAGTCGCACCAGCTTCTCGTTTTCACCCAACAAACAGCTGACAACGGCCTGTTTCCTTTATCATCGTTACTTTTTTGCATATCTTTCATTCATTGTTCTTTATCTCCCTACATCACCGTCTATATCTCTCGTTTCCCTCATCCCTAACCGGTCTGAGGAAGGGTCTCGACCCGAATCGCCACCCATTCCTTCTCTCCAGAGATGCTGCCCGTCCCGCTGAGTTACTCCAGCATTTTGTTTCTATCTTAGTTTAATTTAGAGATACAACACAGAAACAGGCCCCTTCGTCCACAGCGACCAGCGATCCCAGCACACTAACACTACGCTACACACACTAGGGACAATTTACATTTATACCAAGCCCATTAACCTACAAACCTGTACGTCTTTGGAGTGTGGGAGGAAACCGAAGATCTCGGAGAAAACCCACGCAGATCACGGGGAGAACGTGGAAACTCCCTACAGATAAACACCCGTAGTCGGGATGTGGCCCGGCGCTGTGAGGCAGCAACTCTACCACTAGGTTTATTGTTATCACGTGTATCGAGGTACAGTGAAAAGCTTTGTTTGCATGCTATCTAATCAGATCAAATAAAACACACGCATAAATACAATCATGAGGATGAGGGGAGATCTTATAGAGGTATACAGAATCATGAGAGGAATAGATTGGGTAGCCGCACAGAGTCTCTTGCCCAGAGTAGGGGAATCGAGGACCAGAGGACATAGGTTCAAGGTGAAGGGGAAAAGATTTAATAGGAATCCGAGGGGTAACTTTTTCACACAAAGGGTGGTGGGTGTATGGAACGAGCTGCCAGAGGAGGTAGTTGATGCTGGGACTATCCCATAATTTAAGAAACAATTAGACAGGTACATGGATAGGATAGGTTTGGAGGGATATGGACCAAGCGCAGGCAAGTGGGACTAGTGTAGCTGGGACATTGTTGGCCGATGTGGGCAAGTTGGGCCGAAGGGCCTGTTTCCACACTGTATCACTCTATGACTCTATCAAACTCAAGTCCAACAGGTAGAACAAAGGGGAAGATAGATACAGAGTGCAGAATATAGCTCTCAGCATTGTAGCGCATCAGTTCCACAGACAAAGTCCAATGTCCGCAATGGGGTAGAGGTGAATCGGACAGTACCCTAGCTTATGGAAGGACCATTCAGAAGCCTGATAACAGAGGGGAAGAAGCTGTTCCTGAGTCTGGTGGTGCGCGCTTTCAAGCTTGTGTACCTTGTGCTGGGTAGGAACAATGAGAAGAAGGAATGACCAGGGTGGGACAATTCTTTGATGATGTTGGCTGCTTTTGTGAGGCAGTGTGAAGTGTGGATGTCTATGTGACAAGACGGGACAGAAAATTATATAAAGGAAATCCATCCAAGAACTTCCACCAGAATGATTAATAGTGAAAATTGGAGATTATATCCAGCTTGAGGGGTCCCGAGGAACCTTCCATTAACTCCATGTTTGGGGATTCCTAGTGCCACATTAGAGAGGTCATGTTAGTTTCAATGCTGCCGCTCTAAACTAAACTAAAAGATCAGCATATCCAACACAGAGCATGAATCTAACTTGGACCATTTGGATCTATATGGTTCAGAGATTCATGAGATTCACTTACATAACAGTTACCAATTTGACATTGCCCTTGATTACATTCCTGTTTTCAACCAATATAGGTTTTCACAAGAAATCCATTTCACCCCTGTGACATGCTTGCTGCCTGTGCCTGTCTTTGCCCTGTGTTTTCAGTATCTGGTCTGTTTCACTTCTCTGGCCGTTTTGATTCACATCTTCAACAAGTATTGGCCTCGCCCCCATCAGTTGATTGAACAAGCTAAGCAACCTTGCCGACATTTGCCTTGAGTTCTTGGTAATGAGGGAACCGCAGAAGAAAAACATTGCCCTGTAACAATGCACGTCATTCTGGAGTGGAACTTTGATGGGACAACGACAAAAAGGTTTTATTTTAATCTGACGACACAAGATAACCATGCAAAGCTTGAAAGCGCGCACCACCAGACTCAGGAACAGCTTTTTTCCCCTCTGTTATCAGGCTTCTGAACGGTCCTTCCATAAGCTAGGGTACTGTCCGATTCACCTCTACCCCATTGCGGACATTGGACTTTGTCTCTGGAACTGATGCGCTACAATGCTGAGAACTACATTCTGCACTCTGTATCTTCCCCTTTGCTCTACCTGTTGGACTGGAGTTTTCCTTGATTGTATTTAGGTACAGCATTATCTGATTTAATTGGATAGCATGCAGAACACAGAGAGTTGTGAGTCTGTGCAATTCTCTGCCTCAGAGGGCGGTGGAGGCAGGTTCTCTGGATACTTTCAAGAGAGAGCTAGATAGGTCTCTTAAAGATAGCAGAGTCAGGGGATATGGGGAGAAGGCAGGAATGGGGTACTGATTGGGGATGATCAGCCATGATCACATTGAATGGCGGTGCTGGCTCGAAGGGCCGAATGGCCTCCTCCTGCACCTATTGTCTATTGTCTATTGTCTAAAACAAAGCTTTTCACTGTACCTCGGTACACATGACAATAATAAACTTGAGCATAAACCTAAATGAAGATTCTTGAGAGGCATGTGAGGAATGGATGAGAAAGTGGGATGACATAGAACTAGCATGAACGGGCGATCGTTGGTCGGTGTGGACTGGTCGGGCTCCCGTATCCATACCTCACCATGGAATTCTTTGCCACATATGGCTGTGGAGACCAAGTCAGTGGATATTGTTGAAGCAGAGATATATAGATTCTTGATTAGTACGGGTGTCGGGGGTTGTAGGGCAGGAGAATGGGGTTAGGGAGGCCAGATAGATCAGCCGTGATTGAATGGCAGAGTAGACTTGATGGGGCGAATGGTCTAATTCTGCTCCTATCACTTATGATCTTATGAATTATGTTTGGCTGAACAATCTCTTGTCAGCGACCAGAAGGAAATCACTCACAGCTAGATGGTGAGATCAGCACCCCCCAGGATTGAGTACAGAATGATTTGTGCAGACAGCCGGCATTCTCTCTCTTTTTCTGCCATGCTGTTTAGAGCAGCATTTCATTCATACCACAAATTGCAGTTGTATGAAAAATATGCTTACTCTGGTTATCTGATCCTGATCACGTTAAATCCATTGTGTCGGAAGGAACTGCAGATGCTGCTTTAAACCGAAGATAGTCAAGTGAGTTTATTGTCATGTGTCCCTGATAGGACAATGAAATTCTTGCTTTGCTTCAGCACAACAGAATATAGAAGGCATTGACTACAAAACAGATCAGTGTGTCCATATACCATTATATAAATATATACACACATGAATAAATAAACTGATAAAGTGCAAATAACAGATAATGGGCTATTAATGTTCAGAGTTTTGTCCGAGCCAAGTTTAATAGCCTGATGACTGTGGGGAAGTAGCTATTCCTGAACCTGGTCGTTGCAGTCTTCAGGTTCCTGTACCTTCTACCTGAAGGTCGCCGGGAGATGAGTGTGTGGCCAGGATGGTGTGGGTCATTGATGATGCTGCCAGCCTTTTTGAGGCAGCGACTGCGATAGATCCCCTCGATGGAAGGGAGGTCAGAGCCGATGATGGACTGGGCAGTGGTCACAACTTTTTGCAGTCTTTTCCGCTCCTGAATGCTCAAGTTGCCGAACCAAGCCACGACGCAAACCGGTCAGCATGCTCTCTACTGTGCACCTGTAGAAGTTAGAGAGAGTCCTCCTTGACAAACCGACTCTCTGTAATCTTCTCAGGAAGTAGAGGCGCTGATGTGCTTGCTTTATAATGGCATCAGTGTTCTCGGACCAGGAAAGATCTTCAGAGATGTGCACGCCCAGGAATTTGAAGCTCTTGACCCTTTCAACCATCGACCCGTTGATATAAACGGGACTGTGGGTCCCCATCCTACTCCTTCCAAAGTCCACAATCAGTTCATTGGTTTTGCTGGTGTTGAGGGCCAGGTTATTGTGCTGGCACCATTTGGTCAGTCGGTCGATCTCACTTCTATACTCTGACTCGTCCCCATCAGTGATACGTCCCACAACAGTGGTGTCGTCAGCGAACTTGATGATGGAGTTCGCACTATGTCCGGCTACGCAGTCATGAGTATAGAGTGAGTACAGCAGGGGGCTGAGCACGCAGCCTTGAGGTGCTCCCGTGCTGATTGTTATTGAGGATGACACATTTCCACCAATACGGACAGTCTGTGGTCTGTGGATGAGGAAGTCGAGGATCCAATTGCAGAGGGATGCGCAGAGACCCAGTTCTGAGAGTTTGGTAACCAGCTTGGAGGGGAAAGAATTGTATCAAATGCCAAGTTGTAGTTAATGAATAACAGCCTGACATATGAGTTTTTGTTGTCCAAGTCCAGAGCGGAGTGGAGGGCCAGTGAGATCACATCCACCGTTGATCTGTTGTGGCGGTAAGCGAACTGCAGTGGGTCCAGGTTTTGTCGAGGTAGGAGTTGATTTGCGCCATGATCAACCTCTCAAAGCACTTCATCACCACAGACGTTAGTGCCACAGGTCGATAGTCATTGAGGCACGTCACCTTACTCTTCTTGGGCACTGGTATGATTGATGCCCTTTTGAAGCAGGTGGGAACCTCAGACCTCAGAAGTGAGAGGTTGAAAATGTCCGTAAAAACTCCAGCCAGTTGGTCCGCACAGGTTTTTAGAACACGACCGGGTATACCATCAGGTCCAGGCGCTTTTCGAGGGTTCACCCCTCTGAAGGATTTCCTGACGTCGGCCTCTGTGACTGAGATTGAAATACCATCACAGCGAATGGGGGCTCGAGAAGGCACATCGGTGTTCTTCCTATCAAAGCGTGCGTATAACGCATTGAGCTCGTCAGGGAGTGATGCTTCGCCGACATTCGAGCTGCCTCCTGATCTCGCCTTGTAGGATGTGATTGCATTCAGGCCCCGCCACAGCTGCCGAACATCTGTCTCATCGTCCAGCTTGGAGCAGGTCCCTTTTGGCCTTTTTGATGGCCTTACCAAGGTCGTATCTGGACTTCTTGTAGACCACTGTATCATCTGGTCTTCAGAAGAGTGCGGATCTCATGGTTCATCCAAGGTTTCTGATTGGGAAACACTCGGAAGGTTTTGGTGGGGATGCAGTCCTCCACACATTTCTTTATGAAGTCTGTAACAACTGTGGTGTATTCGTTCAAGTCCGTTGCAGAGTCCTTGAAGATTGCCCAGTCTACAGACTCCAAACAGTCCTGGAGTTGTTCCTCTGCCCCCCCCCCCCCCCCCCCCCCCCCCGACCAGCTCTGTACTGTCCTCACCTCTGGGGGTGCGCTCTTTAATTGCTGCCTGTAGGCAGGAAGAAGCAGCACCGCAGTATGGTCGGATTTACCGAAGTGAGGGCGAGGGATAGAGCGATAGGCATTCTTGATGGTGGTGTAGCTGTGGTCGAGGGTGTTTGGTCCTCTGGTGCAGCAGGAGACATGTTGGTGGAAGTTTGGGAGCAAAATGAGCAATGAATTTAACTTGAGGCTGACACAAAATGCTGGAGTAACTCAGCGGGGCAGGCAGCATACCCCTCTGGAGAGAAGGAATGGGTGACGTTTAAGGTCGAGATCCTTCTTCAGATTGGCCTTCTTTAGTCTGAAGAACCGTCTCGACCTGAAACGTCACCCATTCCTTCTCTCCAGAGGGTGCTGCCTCTTCCGCTGAGTTACTCCAGCATCCTGTGCCTATCTTCTGTAGAAAATCACTCACAGCTAGATGGTGAGCTCGACATCCCCAGGATGGTGTACAGAATGATTTGAGCAGACAGCCAATATTCTCTCTCTTTTTCTGCCTTGCTGTTTATAGCAGCATTTGATCTCTCCCAAACTGCTGTTGTATGAAAAATCTGTTTACTCTGTTTAACTGAACAAGTTAAATCCACCGCTCGTAACTTCCTGCCCCTTTCATTCAGTGGCTTCACCTGCACATCAGACTATCTGTGTAGGAAGGAATGGCCGATGCCAGTTCACAAGGAGAAAATGTTTTTTTCTGTTGGTTCTACGCCATCAAAGCCTTCCAAAATTCTTTCCCATGATCCTGTGATTTAACGAATGCCCCAATACCTTTGCTTCACTTATTTTTAAATCCTTAACTTACCTTTAAACTAATTGAAGGTAGACAAAAATGCTGGAGAAACTCAGCGGGTGAGGCAGTATCTGTGGAGCGAAGGAATAGGTGACGTTTCGGGTTGAGACCCTTCTTCAGACCTATTCAACATTTTCCTTCACTCCATGGTCACCTGTTCCTTCGCTCCATAGATGCTGCCTCACCCGCTGAGTTCCTCCAGCATTTTTGTCTACCTTCGATTTTTCCAGCATCTACAGTTCCTTCTTGAACATGTAAACTAATTGAAGACTTATTTCCATCTTGATGTCTTTCTCCTTCACAGAAACAGAAGCTAACTATTTGATAAACTTCACGAAGAAAGGTGTAGCAAGGAACTGCAGATGCTGGTTTAAACCGAAGATAGACACAATGTGCTGGAGTAACTCAGCGGGTCAGGCAACATCTCTGGAGAACATGGATAGGTAACGTTTCACAAAGTGCTGGAGTAACTCAGCGGGACAGGCAGCATCTCTGGAGAGAAGGAATAGGTGACATCTCGACCCGAAACGTCACCTATTTGTTTTCTCCAGATATGCTGCCTGACCCGCTGAGTTACTCCAGCACTCTGTGAAATGTCACCTATCCATGTTCTCCACAGATGCTGCCTGACCCGCTGAGTTACTCCAGCACTCTGTGAAACGTCACCTATCCATGTTCTCCACAGATGCTGCCTGACCCGCTGAGTTACTCCAGCACTCTGTGAAACGTCACCTATCCATGTTCTCCACAGATGCTGCCTGACCCGCTGAGTTACTCCAGCACTCTGTGAAACGTCACCTATCCATGTTCTCCACAGATGCTGCCTGACCCGCTGAGTTACTCCAGCACTCTGTGAAACGTCACCTATCCATGTTCTCCACAGATGCTGCCTGACCCGCTGAGTTACTCCAGCACTCTGTGAAACGTCACCTATCCATGTTCTCCACAGATGCTGCCTGACCCGCTGAGTTACTCCAGCACTCTGTGTCTATCTTCGTTTTAAACCAGCATCTGCAGCTCATTCCTGCTCCCTTCTTCATAATGTTTATCAGATAGTTAGCTTCTGTTTCTGTGAAGGAGAAAGATATTAAGATGCGGGTAAATCGATGTGTTGTTCCAGCTTTTTGTGTCTATAGACTGAGATCTGTCCAAGTTTAGCTGTGCTCTTAATGCTGACTGAGGACTGTGCAATCTCACGTCAGTGCAGCCTCCGACTCAGCTACCAATCTCCCACGCTGGCTAACGTGCTCCATGCTGTATTGGCACCAGACTCCCTGCACCACACCATCTGCTGAAGCCCGCTCCCAGTAATCTCCTTCGCTTCTCACTGCCTTTCCAAAAACCTTCAACGTAATCCAAAAAACTGCACCAAAATTAAAAATGCAGCGTGGCAATGCTGACAGTGGTTTACACTGTCGGGGTAAACACCTTGCTTTAAAAAGTACAGCCAATTAATAGCCTGGCGTCATAAGCAGGGCACTTCCATTGCACGCACTCAATGGTCCGAATACTGAGCTTGGATTATACACAGCAGTGCTGCAAACACTTCTCCTCTAATATCATACACGCCGCGTTGCTAAAATGTCCAGTGATCCACTTGAAGAATCAAAAGAAAGGGTTCAGAAAATAGACAATAGACAACAGGTGCAGGAGTAGGCCATTCGGCCCTTCGAGCCAGCACCGCCATTCACTGAGATCATGGCTGATCATCCCCAATCAGTACCCCGTTCCTGCCTTCTCCCCATATCCCCTGACTCCGCTATCTTTAAACGAATTCCAAATGATGCCGATTTTTGTAAAGTTTATTTTTAGCTTAGCTTAGTTTAGAGATACAGCACGGAAACAGGCCCTTTAGCCCACCGAGTCCGCGCCGACCAGTGATCCCTGGACACTTACACTATCCCACACACACTAGGGACTATTTACACATACACCAAGCCAATTACCCTACAAACCTGCACGTCTTTGGAGTGTGGGAGGAAACCGGGGCACCTGGAGAAAACCCACATGAATCATGGAAACATAGAAACATAGAAACATAGAAAATAGGTGCAGGAGTAGGCCATTCGGCCCTTCGAGCCTGCACCGCCATTCAATATGATCATGGCTGATCACCCAACTCAGTATCCTGTACCTGCCTTCTCTCCATACCCCCTGATCCCATTAGCCACAAGAGCCACATCTAACTCCCTCTTAAATATAGCCAATGAACTGGCCTCAACTACTTTCTGTGGCAGAGAATTCCACAGATTCACCACTCTCTGTGTGAAAACAAAAAATTCTCATCTCGGTCCTAAAAGACTTCCCCCTTATCCTTAAACTGTGACCCCTTGTCCTGGACTTCCCCAACATCGCGAACAATCTTCCTGCATCTAGCCTGTCCAACCCCTTAAGAATTTTGTAAGTTTCTATAAGATCCCCCCTCAATCTTCTAAATTCTGGCGAGTACAAGCCAAGTCTATCCAGTCTTTCTTCATATGAAAGTCCTGCCATCCCAGGAATCAGTCTGATGAACCTTCTCTGTACTCCCTCTATGGCAAGAATGTCTTTCCTCAGATTAGGAGACCAAACCTGTACGCAATACTCCAGGTGTGGTCTCACCAAGGCCCTGTACAACTGCAGTAGAACCTCCCTGCTCCTATACTCAAATCCTTTTGCTATGAATGCTAACATACCATTCACTTTCTTCACTGCCTGCTGCACCTGCACCTATGGTTCCACGGAGACCAAGGAACAATACTTGTGGGTTATTGATGTTGGCTGACACCACCTCAGGTTGTCTTGTTATCGTTGAAACACTGAAAGCAAAGCTCAAATTTTAATTTTAAATGTCTAACATCAAAATTGGAATTACACATTTCATATGAGTACAAAATTTAATAATATCTTTCCATAAAGTTCAATATATTTCTAAAGTTTGTTCTTTAATCTAAGGTATATTAATGATTTACAACAATTGTTTAATGAACAAAATCCACGGGGCTAGAAGGAAAAGTAGACGTGAATTTTATACCTTCCATTCCTTTTGAATCCCGTTGATTCAACCAATTGTACAAATTAATAAATGATTCAACTCAAGAATAATGTGAATGCTCCTGAACACTAATTTATGCAGAGTGTTCCCTCCATATCAATGCCATGCGTTTCCTCTCTTGAACCAAGTCAACCTTGTGGTCTGTCAGGTTGAAATTGTCTGTTTAATGGCAACATACTGGATTATGCCCTTGTGTGGATTTCTCTAGCCAAGAGAAGCTTGGAATGCATCAAACTGACATTACATTAAATTAAGATTAAGACAATTATTAATCCAACAGTCTAGCCTGATCAAAAACCTAGATGGGACAACATTCAAATCTGGTGCCCATTACATGGAAGTTGGAGATATGAGTAGGAATGTCTTGGTTCATTTGTATGGGGAACTGTATAGTATGTCTTCTTACTTAATGATGGATTTACCTGCCATAGATATGGTGTGAAATAGAAATACTGATTGGGAGGAGGTGCGTTCATAATTCAATTATATTTTATTGTCACATGTACCCAGGTACAGTGAAATGCTTTGTTATTTTTCATACAACCCGGTAAAATCATTCAGCATGGCAGACCTCACCATGGCAGTGGACAAGAGTCACTGAGTTCAGAGTCCACAGATGCTGCCTGACCCGCTGAGTTACTCCAGCACTCTGTGTTACGTCACCTATCCATGTTCCCCACAGATGCTGCCTGACCCGCTGAGTTACTCCAGCATTCTGTGAAACGTCACCTATCCATGTTCTCCACAGATGCTGCCTGACCCGCTGAGTTACTCCAGCACTCTGTGTTACGTCACCTATCCATGTTCCCCACAGATGCTGCCTGACCCGCTGAGTTACTCCAGCATTCTGTGAAACGTCACCTATCCATGTTCTCCACAGATGCTGCCTGACCCGCTGAGTTACTCCAGCATTCTGTGAAACGTCACCTATCCATGTTCTCCACAGATGCTGCCTGACCCGCTGAGTTACTCCAGCACTCTGTGAAACATCACCTATCCATGTTCTCCACAGATGCTGCCTGACCCGCTGAGTTACTCCAGCACTCTGTGAAACGTCACCCATCCATGTTCTCCACAGATGCTGCCTGACCCGCTGAGTTACTCCAGCACTCTGTGTTCTGGTGAACATGCACAGGTGACGTATCAGGTCACAACTCCTCTTCAGACCCTTCAGCGTTTAATTTGAGTTCATTGGTTGGAGAATTGAGTGAAGATCACACTTGGTCTTCAGCCCACCGACTCCATGTCTGAAGAAGATTCCTGACCTGAAGAGTCAACTATCCTTGTCCTCATTAAGTTCTAGGAGTAGAATTAGGCCATTCAGCCCATCAAGTCTACTCCGCCATTCAATCATGGCTGATCTATCTCTCCCTCCTAACCCCATTCTCCTGCCTTCTCCCCGTAACCCCTGACACCCGTACTAATCAAGAATCTATCAATGTCCACCTTAAAAATATCCATTGACTTGGCCTCCACAGCCGTCTGTGGCAATGTTTTCAAGAGATGATCCATTGAGCAGAAAAAACAATCCAACAAAATTAGAATAAAGTTCTTTGCTGTGACTGTACTTTATTTTTAGGAATGGATAACTAATTAATCGTTTTTTCCATCAGTCAGACTTAAATTCATTGACTTAATTTTAATGCAGGATTTTTAAAATATTTCCATGCATACAATTTCTTTCATCGCCTCTTGCCGCCATATAGACACTATTGGTTGAGTTTATTCCACAAAGTGTCTGTCGGTTTTCACAGCATCCCCCAGAAAGGCAGACAGGCCGTTTATTTCATTCGGGGAAGACCAATTATGCCAGTTGTAATGGTTATAGGATAAAATATCCCACCATTTGAGGAATTGAAATCCTGAAGGGGAATAGATAGGCTAAATGCATTGTCTCTTCATATGTTCATCAGTTCCAGGAGAAAAATTAGGCCATTCATATCAACATAGAAACATAGCAAATAGGTGCAGGAGTAGGCCATTCGGCCCTTCGAGCCAGCACCGCCATTCAATATGATCATGGCTGATCATCCTAAATCAGTACCCCGTTCCTACTTTTTCCCCATATCCCTTGATTCCGTTAGCCCTAAGAGCTAAATCTCAACTCCATCAAGGTCCATCAAGTCTACTCCGCCATTCAATCATGGCTGATCTATCTTACCTTCTCAACCCCATTCTCCCGCCTTGTCACCGTAACCCCTGACACCCGAACTAAGCAAGAATCTGTCAACCTGCACCGTAAGAATATCCATTGTCTTGGCTTCCAAAGCCGTCTGTTTCTCCAGTGTTGGGGAATGAAAAAAACAGAGGTATATGGAGGTGGGGCAAAATGTAACAGGAACTCGAGGGCAACATTTTCACTCAGTGGGAGCTGGGTGTATGGAATCATCCACAATCAGTATCCCGTTCCTGCCTTCTCCCCATATCCCTTGATTCCGCTTGCCCTAAGTGCTCTATCTAACTCTGCAAGCAGTGAATCCACAATACTCCAGGTGTGGTCTCACCAGGGTCCTGTACAACTGCAGTAGGACCTCTTTGCTCCTATACTCTTGTTATGAAGGCCAACATGCCATTAGCTCTCTTCACTGCCTGCTGTACCTTCATGTGATGTACAAGGACACCCAGGTCTTGTTGCACTTCCCCTTGTCCTAATCTGCCACACTCCAAAGACATACAGGTGTGTAGGTTAATTGTCTTTGGTAAATTTACCCTGGCGTGTAGGAATGTAGAAGTGTGCGGGGATTACTAGTCGGCACGGACTTCAGGGCTGCCAACATTGGGTGAGAGTTGGGAGTGAGAAATTGCGAAAGACCAAGCCCGAGGGAGCGTAGAGACCAAGCACGAAGGAGCATAACGACCAGGGGGGGGGGGGGGGGAGGGTGCGGGAGGAGGGTATCTCCCCTCCCTTTGATACGGAGCTTTTGCATTTTTCAGCTTGAAATTGTGCAATATGATGCATACTGTTGCGAGTCTTTTAACTTACACTTGAATGCAATATATGTGCTTTAAATTGGATTAGCTATGAATAAGGTTAGGCTAAATTACATTCCTAATTACATTCCGCAGTTGAGCCAGGCTCTGATCAACAGGTGCAGCACATGAATGATCTAAGTATATTCATGTATGGAAATCAGATTATAATCAAACACTTGGCCCATGTTGACCAACCTGGGTCTCACTGCACACCTGGTACTACTCCTGACCCTGACTCCAGTTGCATACCTGCTCTCATTCCTGAACCAGAGTCCAGCCTTACACCTGGTCCCCTATTCTACCCCGATCATAGCTGCTT
This sequence comes from Malacoraja senta, assembly GCA_038087875.1. Lineage (NCBI taxonomy): Eukaryota > Metazoa > Chordata > Chondrichthyes > Rajiformes > Rajidae > Malacoraja > Malacoraja senta. The sequence goes on from CM075978.1 coordinate 194,934,249, forward strand.
ACCTGCTTAGGTTCCCAGTGCTGAACACTCCCATTGTCCCAGCTTTGACTGCACACCTAGTACCATTCCAGACCTTGACTCTGGATGCACACTTGGCCTTGCTCCTAGCCCCTCTGCACTGACAATATATCTGGCCCTCACATAAAGCCCCATATCTGACCCCCTGGACTTAACCTATTGCGTTCAAGTCCACAGGTGTTTATCTAATGCAGTAATCTTTTATGGGGCACTTCACAGACCAGATTATGGATAACAAAATTTGCTACATCCATTGGCTTCCTTGTTATCTAACATGCTTGTTAATTTATCAAAGAAGTCATCAAATGGTTGAACACAATTTCTCATCCATAAAATTATACTCACTCAGCTGTATAAGTATTCTGTTACCATTTCCTTCATTTTCCTAACAAACTGTCCTGAAGTCATTTTCACCCCCAATTTTCAGTATTTTGCTGTTTTCCTCTCAGCTGGGACTTTTCCGAAATGCAAAGTCCAATAACTATATATTTAAGCAATATTATTCTATTAAATGTGATCTTGAGAGTACATCATATTTTCTGTGGTATTCATAACACAACAATGATAAAAAGATCTTTGTTTTGATTGTACCTACCAACATGCATACATTATTATATTACAGTTAATATGTACCGAGGGCAAATTTTTGTTCCAATGCTCTCCATTCCCAATTACTTTTACATTGAAGTGATTAAAATCCAAGTGAAGTTTAAATGGCATCATAAAAGTCAAACCTCCGGAATGGATGATATTCATTACGTGGTTGGTTGGGGTCAGTATCAGCACATTTACTGTATTAAACTTTGAATCTTCAGATGTCCTGGTTCAAGCTAAAACTAAAGACAAAAAATAATCTCCTCACACATTCCCCTGCAAGTATCTCTGTCACTCCTTTAAAATATGCCCCTTCTTTGAACAAGCTTTTAAATATCGCATCTGAATCAGTTTCCATCAGATTACACTCCTTGAGGATGTTCATCTACGTGTTCAATTAATAAAACAACGAGATTTGGGACATTTCTATTCAACCTGTCAAAGGAATTTAGGGAGGGGGGGGGGTTAGAAATAGTCAGTGAGGTAAACAAACATAATAGTTGAGTGGCAAATGACAATAGTGCTACTTTCCCAATATTTAACTGAAGGAAATAATGGGTTATTGGGGCTGTATGTTGTGACAGACAGCCTGACACCTTGCATGTCATTTTAATATTACACTAATCCCATCCCCCTGGATATTCTGGATTAATAAATTAAGGTTTTGTCAACTAATTACAAATCAGGCTAATTGCAAATCAATAACATTAGCCAACTCCGAAACACGAAGCGCTGAGCATTGGGATCCAGACATCAGGGACAACTGGCCTCAGTTCCCCGCTCACATCTGGCAGTGCTCTCTGTCTGAACCAGGGGCCACGGTGCGTTTTTGAAAGTGGGGGGGCTGAGCGATCACTGATCACTGGCCATGGGGGTACCCGGTGAGGGAGTGGAGCAACCAAGTGGGGAGAGGGTGTGGAAGGGGGGTGCCCCCCCTCCCACAGTAGGGACTTTTAGAAATTTGATTTATTAAAATCATGTTTTAGTTCATTATAGAAGTATGATTTCAATGTTTTTTGTATGATTTTTAAGAGGTAACTTTATAAGGGGTAACTTTTTCCACACAAAGGGTGGTGGGTGTATGGAACAAGCTACCAGAGGAGGTATTGAGGCAGGGACTATCCCAACATTTAATAAACAGTTAGACTGATACATGGATAGGACAGGTTTGGAGGGATATGGACCAAAAGCAGGTAGTGTAGCTGGGACATGTTGGCGGGTGTGGGCAAGTTGCGCTGAAGGGCCTGTTTTCACACTGTATCACTCTATGACTACATTATACCTCCACCATGTCTGAATGCTTCAAAATCAAGTGATCGAGTTTTATTGCCATATACTCAAGCATGGAAACATAGAAAATAGATGCAGGAATAGGCCATCAGCCCTTCGAGCCATCAACTGCCATTCAATATGATCATGGCTGTTCACCTAAAATCAGTACCTCTTTCCTGTTTTTTCCCCATATCCTTTGATTTTGCTAACCCCTAAATGTAACTCTCTCTTGAAAACATCCAGTGAATTGGCCTGCACTGCCTTCTGTGGCAGAGAATTCCACAGATTCACAACTCTCTGGGTGAAGAAAGTTTGTCCTCATCTCAGTCCTAACTGGCCTACCCTTTATTCTTAAACTGTGACCCCTGGTTCTGAACTCCCCCAACATCGGGAACATTTTTCCTGCAATTACAGTAAGTGAAAATCTAGCTGGCAAGCAGGATGCTTTCACCAACCACTCCCATTTGAAGTCCACTATCTTTCACCGTTTCTACCCAGTGCTTGGTACTTACTTCCAGCAGCCACTGGTTGTCCTCCAGGATGCACCGAGCCGCAGCCTGATCCATGCCGGTCACCAGAGCGAATTTGTCACAGGGACTCTCACGGCAGCGACGCAATGCTTCCGATGCTTCCGACGGCCCGGGACTCTTGCACTGAGGCTGCTCCATGGCCGGAGCTGCAGCGAGCGACTCACCAGCCCGCAAACACTCGCCAGCCCGCAAACACTCGCCAGCCCCGGCTCCCCGCATCTGTCCCCACCGCTGCTTCTGCTTCCATCCCTCCCTCAGCTCTCTAACACCCACGGCCCATGCAGTTTATATGAGTTTTGAAATTTTCGTTGATCACAGAATTTCTCACGACAGAGCGTGAGAAATTTGTGATCAGCGTGAGAGCGTGAGAATTTGTCCTAATGCGTGATTCTCACGCTCAAAGCATGAGAGTTGGCAGCCCTGGACTTGGTGGGCCGGAGGGCCTATTGTCGTACCGTATCTCTAAACTAGGTGAAGAGTTGGGCTGAAGGGCCTATTTCCATGCCGTCTGGCTCTGCGACTTGACGACTCTAATTCAATCCAGATGCTTGGTCAAGGATGGCGAAACGTCCGTTCACACGTCGGGCCTCACGGGGGAGTTGAGTTTGTGGCCATCTGGTCGGAGCCAGGTGTGTCTGTGGCGACGTTACCTCTCCCTCCACTCTAATGCCGTAGCTGCCGAAGTGTAGTCAGAGCTGAAGTTATCTCCAGATTTATAGCTCCTGACAAACCTGGCCAAAAGGAATTTTAAATTCCCCAAAATTTAAAGAGGTATGCTACCGAATTAATTTTCACCCAAAGATTTAGTAGGAAGATATCCATTAGTGAAATTAGCTACAGTTTCTGGCGAGCTAACAATGTGAAGTTTACAGTAGGGCAAGCCTAATGAACGCCACAGTGGGCGATATTTCATTATACAAATTAATGCTCACATTTTAATGGGAAAGTCACAAAATGAATCGGAGCTTCAATGACAGCAATTAGAAATACAGATTGTCCCCTTCCAGACAGGCCACTGTTTAGCAATAAGCAGCTGTGAAATAGTCTTCATATTTACAGCATCTAGGCTGTGGACAATTTATATTAATGCACTGCAGCTTTCCTGCAAAGAATATTTATTTTAGTCTTTCAAAGAATTAGTGCTTAATTATCAGATGTTAGGAAATACTTGAGTATTAATATAAAATTCTAACAAGGGTCTCAGAAATGTATAAAAATTCAGCGGAATCCACGGTTTAAGGTAAAGGTTACCCAGTTACATATAAAACCAAATCCATGCGGGTAGCAGGTAATGGACAATCTGCTGTGAAAACATTTATTAAACTCAAAGACTAATTTGGATTTTTTTGTTGTTTAACAGATAGAGACCATTTGCCTAGGAAAGAACTGCAGATGCTGGTTTAAACCAGATAGACACAAAATGCTGGGGTAACTCAGCGGGACAGGCAGCATCTCTGGAGAGAAGGAATGGGTGACATTTTCGGGTCGAGACCCTTCTTCAGACTGAAGCCTGACCCGCTGAGTTACTGAAGTCTGAAGTCTGAAGAAGTCTCGACCCAAAACGTCACCCATTCCTTCTCTCCAGAGATGCTGCCTGTCCCGCTGAGTTACTCCGAGATCATTTGCCAGATATCTTGAAGCAGCACAACATATAAGTCATAGATAACACTTGAAATTACCAGGATGAACTACAACCCTTTTCAATTATCCCGCACAATATAGGTCAGTGGTTCCACGTGGATATTAAAATGTGGTCATCGCGTCCCACTGGGTGACCTTTGACCTAAGACAATTTCTTACTACGCCAAGTACCATATTGAATAATGTGTAGGAAGGAACTGCAGATGCTGGTTTAAGCGGAAAATAGACCGTCTGAAGAAAGGTCTCGACCCGAAACGTCACCTATTCCTTTTCACCAGAGATGCTGACTGAGTTACTCCAGCATTTTGTGTCTATCTACCATTTTCAACAATTGTGGAACCTCAACTAAAAACTTGGCATAAATAAAGAACTGGCTAATCAGTCATTACCTGTTTTCGGGATTAGTACGTTGACCTGCATCTCATGATATATGTGGATTTGAAAGCACACGACAAAAAAGTTTTCAGTTATTATTTAAAAAGATAATTAGTAATAAACCCTAGCTAATTGTTGTGGTTGCCTAAAGATATAGATTATAGCAAAAGCATAGTTGATGTTTCAGTGCTACCTGCTGAGTGATTAATAACCATGAGATATTTCATGCAACATAGGCAGATACTAGTGTGAGGTTGCATCATGGAGGACTGTGAGCCATGCATTGAAGACCTTAATCAATGGTCTCTTTGTTCACCATGAATAGAGCATTCTTGTACGTTACATTCATTTCTAATAAGAAAGGCATTTAACAAAATGATAACTAGGGCAAGGACATAAAGTGAGGCTGTGTGACCTTGGATGGTGGCAGGAGAGAAGCTTGTCGCTGCCATGTTATGAATGTCACTTATTGTACTCCACATGGATCCCCGTCATGGATGCAATATATCAAACTTAAAGAACTCTTATTGTATATAATGGCAAGGATGAAAGATGCACTCTGCAAATATTAGAGTGCAGCACTATCAATGAAAATATTGTCCATTGGAAAAATTGCATTGATCCTAAGCAAAACATTAAGTGTGGGAGGCTCAGTTTGAGTTTAGTTTGTTGTCCCGTGTACCGAGGTACAGTGAAAAGCTTTTGTTGCGTGCTAACCAACCAGCGGAAAGACAAGACAGGGTTACAATCGAAACGTTCACAGTGTGCAGGCAGAGATTGAAGAGTGTGGAGCGATTGTAATATGTGATTGTAGACCTGCTTCTGTGGCTAGCGCCCACAAAGTCGCCATCTTGGATCTATGAAGGAAGAGGACAGATGGTGTTTTGGGTCGGGAACTGGTTAGAGTTTGGGGGAGCATGGCAAGCTGGACAAGACAATCTTTGTTCAATGTGTAAGACGTCAGTTGTGTTCAGCACGGAAACAATCTTGCAAAAGCAGGCCTTAATAAACATTATTTTCCAAATTAGTTTTTTGTGGGTTAGTTTCGAGATACAGCATGGAACCAGGGCCTTCAGCCCACCGAGTCCACACCGACCAGCGACCAGCTGTTCACACTGGTTGTATGTTATCCCACTTTCTCATCCACTCCCTACACACTGGGCACAATTCACAGAGTGCAGTTAACCTACAAACCCGCACGTCTTTGGGATGTGGGAGGGAGTTGGGATGTGGATTTGGGCTAAAGAATAAAATATTCTGCGGAACCAACGTTTTAAGATAAAGATTACCATGTTGAGGGTAAAATAAATCCATTTATCCCATGCAAGTAACTCTGGTTTTGGGCAATCTGTGTTGTAAACATTTTATAAAGCTCAAAGAATATTATTCTTTAACCGCTTTTAATCATTTGACTGATTTCTATATCCGTGCACTATGGACAGCTTGATTGTAGTCATATACAATCTTTTCTTTGACTGGACAAAAAGGTTTTCACTGTAAGAAGGATCTGCAGATGCTAGTTTAAACCGAAGATAGACACAAAGTGCTGGAGTAACTCAGCGGGACAGGCAGCGTCTCTGGAGAGAAGGAATGGGTGATGTTTCAGATCACGTTTCTTTAGACTGAAGAAGGGTCTCGACCTGAAACGTCACCCATTCCCTCTCTCCAGAGATGCTGCCTGTCCCGCTGAGTTACTCCAGCATTTTGTGTCTGTCTGAGGTTTTCACTGTACCTTGGTACACCTGACAATATTAATAAGCTAAACTAAACTGTAAACTATCTTGAAGCAGCACAACATTTTTGTCAAAGATAATACTTACAATATCTAGGAATAACCACAACCCTTTTCAATTGCCCCACACACTATGTCGGCAGTTTCATGCACTGTTAAAATGGGCTCATCTCGTCCCACTGGGTGACCTTTGACCTTTGGAGACCTTTTCTTACCAGGCCAAGCACCAATTTGAATAATGCAGGTTTAATCGTGGAGCCTCATTCATTCCAAATCCCATTCTTCGGCCCACATCTAAAGGAAGGGTCTCGACCCAAAACGTCACCTATCCGTGTTCTCCACAGATGCTGCCTGACCCGCTGAGTTACTCCAGCACTCTGTGAAACGTCACCTATCCATGTTCTCCACGGATGCTGCCTGACCCGCTGAGTTACTCCAGCACTCTGTGAAACGTCACCTATCCATGTTCTCCACAGATGCTGCCTGACCCGCTGAGTTACTCCAGCACTCTGTGAAACGTCACCTATCCATGTTCTCCACAGATGCTGCCTGACCCGCTGAGTTGCTCCAACATCTTCGACATGTTTTAATGCTGTCCTTTAGATTTACAGGAGGTTATAATCTCCAGCAGAGACTCACTGTCAGACGCTGATGAGAGTACAATGCTGAAACACTGAGGTAGTTTTCCATATAACCCATAATCTTTAATTCTTAAAAATAATACAGTCTGACAAGGAAGTGGAGGAGAAAAGATTTTCTGCAAAATGCAGTAACTTCAGCCATTGCCAAATGTCCATTCGCATAACACAAGTGACAAGTGTACCTTCAAAACAGAAAATATATGGAAATATATGCACAAACTAGTTAATTTATGAGGTGGATATTATCCTAAAAATCCCTGCTTAATGAACACAGCATAATAATCCTGTTGTTTTTTTTAAAATATTTCCTTAACCAGTGCAAATGTAAAACTGCACATTCAAATTAACAGAGAGACAGACGGAGAAAAACCCAACAGTGAGTTTAATATTTTAAATGTTTAATTTCATATCTGGATCCCGTTCGCTTTTACTACAGTATTGTTTGAACCAGTGGTATTTTCAGGAAATTGTGAAATTAATTTTTGAATGGTGCTTCACAAATAATGATGGATTACTTGTGCAGCCTGCCAATTGCTAATTATATCCTTGATTTACTGCATCGTAAGTTTTAAATCATTCATTTCAGGATTGGATGGAAAGCTATAAAGTTGGAGATGTTGAAACTTACTCTTGACTCCTCAATGTTGGTTCTGTCCTTGTCCTCACACGAAAGGAAAGAATTCTTTATTTTGTAGCAGATGCTGGTTTAAACCGAGGACAGACACAAAGTGCCGGAGTAACTCAGCGGGACAGGCAGCATCTCTGGAGAGAAGGAATGGGTGACGTTTCGGGTCGACACCCTTCTTCAGACTGAGAGTCGGGGCAGAGGAAGACGAGAGATATAGACGGTGATGTAGAGAGATATAGAACAAATGAATGAAAGATATGGAGACAAGTAACGATGATAAAGGAGACAGCCCATTATCAGCTGTGGGCTCGGGTGAGAACAACTTACAGACAATGAGGAAGTCTGAAGAAGGGACTCGACCCGAAACATCGCCTATTTCCTTCGCTCCATAGATGCTGCCTCACCCGCTGAGTTTCTCCAGCACTTTTGTCTACCTTCAGACAATGAGACTCAATAAGCCAAGATTGCAGATACTGATTCAACAAATAAAGTTTGTGCTTTCTGTCATTTATTCAGGGGAAAAGCCGTATAAGTGCCCTCATTGTGACTATGCTGGGACCCAGTCAGCATCACTGAAGTACCACCTGGAACGTCACCATCGCGAGCGGCAGAATGGAACAAGTCCTCTGATGGGGCAGACACACGCTCGGCAAGAACAATCTGATGACCCAGCAGCCAAGATGTTCATCAGACCAGAGATCCTGAGAGGGGTTATGAAAAGTGTTCCTGGATCTGACTCTAGGGGTGGCCTGACTCCTCAGCAATGGCCACTGGGAGTGCTTCCCTCCACAGAGTGCCAAGCCCACGGACCCAGTTGCACGTCGGAGCAGCAGTGTGACAATCTCAAACCCACTCCTGAGGTGTCTGGGGAGGAGACGCCAAGCCTCTCCGATCTTAGCCGAGCTTTCCAGAGCCTCGCCGGCAACGGAGCCAACTTCCAAGGGTCTTTGCAAGCTTTCATTGACACCTTTGGACTGAGATCGTTGGAAAAAGAGAAAGAAATGTTAGCCAGAGCATACGGTGCATCCGCCAGCGTCCAGCCTTCCAACTCAAAACTAACACTGGAGAAACACACAAAGAATGCAGGCTGTGACGAGAGTGCAGGAAGGGTTGAAGATCAGTCTTCCGAGGAGAAATCTATCATCAAATCCAAGTCAACCGCAGAAAAATCCCAGTACGAACCTTTGGATTTGTCTGTGAGACCTCCATCGCACGATTGTGTTTCAATCCCTGGTGCCTCCATCACCGTTCAGGATAACATCACTTGGCATGGTTGTCTCTTCTGTTCCTTCACAACTTCCTCAATGGAATTAATGGTTCTTCACCTGCAAGCTAATCACCTGGGGAAATCAAAACGGAAAGAACATCTATCTGGAGCAGCTGGAATAGGAAACGATCTTCAAGGAGAGTCTTCATCTGTGGCAAAGAAAACTTGTTTGTCCATTTCTCCTGTGGTTCCTAAGAAAGATATCATCACCGCAAAATTACTCGACAAGGCTGACTCCTCGCCTGAAAAAGTATCTCAACAAGGCCAATCTGCTGAATCTTTGGGCGATCTCAAGAAGTCTTACTTGAGTCCAGTGGAATCCAGTCTGAGCTCCCTAGTCACTGACTTTTACAAACAATTTCACAAATATTCAACTAGTAGCAGCCCAGGGACATCAATGCTGAGTTCCACCCACGATAATGAACTGAAATATCTTCCTACTAATGTGCTGAGTCTAGTTTCACCAGGGGCCTCGAGCTTGAGCCCGTCTGGTGAAATGGGTGAAGCGGAGTGCAGTGACGATGCAGAGTCTGTCAATGGTCAAGATCCAGATGATCAAGATGTGCTAGTTGACGCAAACCAGCCACCGTCAACCTCCGCCGAAGAAACGTCCGATGACGAAGAGCTGATTGACAGTGCATCTCTCTCCCAGGGTCTTCTCAGCTCCATGGGTAAACATCAAGGTGGACCTTGGCTTCTGCCATCTCCCAATGTACCACCAGGCCAGGCCCAGGAGCCTTCTCCGCTGGACCAACAGGTGGACATGCTGTCAGTTCTGAGAGCTTACAGCACTGAGAACATGGTGGCTTCCAATGGTCCAGGAGGTAGCTCCACTTCCAACAGTAGCAGCATTAAGCGAGCAGATTCAGCAGGTGGGTGCCAAATAAATCCATCTTTTAAAATGCAATGAACGCCCTTGCCAGCTAAATCTCCTTTGACAGTCATGCCTTCAAGAAACCACAAAAGTAGACCTGCAAAAGTGTTGTGTTCTGTATGTTGCTAATACGTCAACTCTTCTGTTTTCCCGAGTTTTTGTAATAAATTGTAGCCTCCCTATTTCACATGAGTTACTGTAGAGATTTAGTGAAGATACTCAGTAGCTTAAAGGCAGGATGGATTGGATTCTTGATCATTGTGAAGGTGGTTACGGAAGTAGGTATGGGTTCTACTTGGCTTGCCAGATGTATACTGTAAAACAGAGCATCAGCATCATTACCTTGTGCTATGAAACCTCTAAATCCAATGGCTTTCCAATTTATCTTCAGTATTGACTCCGGATCCAATCCCACACTGGCAAATCAACCTGTAAACCAAGCTGAGGATAGAATCCACTCGTATATCTGTTGCTGTATCAATGCAATTCCATTTGTATAAAGTATGAAGTCTATTAATCTAGTGGAGAACATACAATAAATAGTAACATTCCTTGTATATTACGTGCACTAGAGCCTTCGAAATGATTTGTTTAATTTGTAAGATCAAAGCATTTTTCAGGCTGAGCTTTCCTTGCCTATCTCACAACTTTGCAACGGTAAAGGCACTTTGTGTTCTGGTTATAGAATGGTAGTCACAGCACTTTAGTAATGCAGTTATAGGTGAGACACTTGGTGGCTTTTGCAAGATGTGTTTGGGCACAAATACAAATCTAAGCCTCTTTCAACTCCTCGTCTACCTTCATCGTTTACCTACCAACTTTGATTGTTGTTTTGTAACCATATAACCATAGGAGACCAACACTGAAGTGAGGCCCACATTTTGGAGAGAGCAGTTCAGTTGAGATATCTTAAATGATTGATGGAGGTTAAAATCTTCAAGAAAAGGGGATTATACTATCCAACAGTCAACTTCTTTGCACATTAAGCACATGCATTGCCCTTTCTTTCCTGTGGTAGACTTAATTGAATATTTGAAATGAACCTGACTGGACAAACTCAATAGGGGAAGATTGCTGGACGAAGTGAAACCTTGTCATAAATGTCTAGATAATTTCCCATCGCTTAAACAAGTTCCGTCTACACGTCACTGTCACTCAGCTGCCTTACGAGTTCCAGGAGCAATTCAGCATAGTGCGGCCAATATTTTTTACGCTGCTATTTACAGTTAAATCAATGCTAACTCAGACAAAATATATGGAGCTATACTTAAAGAAATAAAGCAGGCCAACAGTATTTATTTTATATTGGCTGTCAACTGTGATTAGAAGTGTCACTGATGCTAACCCAGCAGAGAAGGTAACCCTTCAAGGAGGCCACTATAAGAGTGAAGATTTTGTGAGATGGAGTATTATGACCGGGAGAAGTAAGGGCGGCACGGTGGGGCAGCGGTAGATTTGCTGCCTCACAGCGCCAGAGACCCGTGTTCGATCCTGACTATGGGAGCTGTCTGCATGGAGTTTGTACGTTCTCCCTGTGACCCGCGTGGGTTTTCTCCAGGTGCTCCGGTTCCCTCCCACACTCCAAAGACGTACAGGTTTGTAGGTTAATCGGTAAAAATGGTTAAATTGTCCCTAGTGTGTAGAATAGTGTTGGGGTACAGGGTGATCTCTGGTCGGCACGGACTCGATGGGCTGAAGGGCCTGTTTCCGCGCTGTATCTCTAAACAACATTCCCTCTCTCTTCCCGCATTACTTTCTCGCCACAGGCTGGGATAGCTGGTGTTCACAACTGTTGCCAGCGCCAAATGAGTTCTGAAATATACTTCACAGCTGATTGCAAAGCTCATGAATCTTAATAACCTATGTTTCCATATCATAAGATGCAGCATCAGTGGAAAACAAATGTCCTTTACTTCGAAGCGAGTCATATTGTTTTCGAAAACTTTAATTCAACTTGAACAAGTACTGGGAAGACTAATTCAAAATTAAATGAATGGAAATTCTGAAGGTAGTGATCTTCTGAACATAGATACAGATAGAAGCAACTGGGGCAAAAGAAGATACATCATGTTACATGGTTTATACATTAATACAGATATGAAACATGCCCACGATAAAGTCACAAACAGTGAGTTATTCAGATAAGATGTCTATAATCATTCAAATATTTACCGATTGTAAGTGTTGCATCATTTTAAGTGTAGTTTGATATGATTTATATGTCTGATTTAATTTGACTTAACTTTGAGACACATCTCATGAACAATCTTTGAACTGTATTAAGTTGTTGGTGTCTAGTTTCTCAGTTAATGCACAATAATTTGTAACACGTTAAGAAAGATAAATGAACCTGGGTCAAAAAAAATAAATACATCAGATGTCTTTCACTTGTAGCTGTGTGCCAGTGTTGTGCTTGGTGGTGTGTGATGTGGGCTGCACCTTTGAAAGGTTGTCTTGTACATCAGGTTGAACATGACTTGTCTCTCATCCTTGTCATCGCAGAAACATCACATGAAACATTTCCACTGGAACATTGTCATTGATCTGAATCCATTAGTGTGTTTAACACGCGGCATGTCCAAGCAGAACATGCTGGAAATACTCAATGGTTAGGCAGCATCCATGAAGGGAGAAACTATTCGGACCAAGGGCTTTTCATCACATTTACAATGTAATAAAGTTCATAAGTTTATGTTCATAAATTATAGGGGCAGAATTAGGCCATTCGGCCCATCAAGTTTACTCCGCCATTCAATCATGGCTGATCTATCTCTCCCTCCTAACGCCATTCTCCTGCCTTCTCCGCATAACCCCTGATACCTGCACTATTCCAGAATCTGTTAACCTCAGCCTTCTTCTTCTTTCATGTCCATCTTCCATGTTACAAGTGTTGACATCGCTGTCATCGTGCGTCCTGAAAAGGACGCGAGCTTCCGGCGACAATCAGTGGGAGCCATCAGTTGTTGCAACAGATGACGGTGGCAGCAGAATTAGCTCAGGATACTTCCAGTTCCCAGCCCCGCCACATGGACGCTTCTGCTCTGGGGCCACCTGTGGCAATGAATTCCACAGATTCACCACCTTCTGACTAAAGATATTCCACCTCATCCCCTTCATAAAGGAACGTCCTTTTATTCTGAGGCTGCGGCTTCTGGTCTTAAATCACAGATTCACGGGTTCCACCGATACACCAACCTCTGGTGAAAGTTGACCAAAGCAAGGTCATTGGTCATAAAAGTCCACAAATCCTAAAGTAAGTGATGCTGTGAGTGTACATACAAAACAAAACAGGGCTCAGAATGGAAGTCAAGCAGCATTTGTTGCGGAATAATATTCGATTTGTCAAAACAGCTACCAGTGTGGTGCTTTAATGACAACTAGAAGTGTTTGGAAAGAGAGCAAAAAATGAAGAGCTCTAGTGGGAAGGAGGACTGAGATGAATCATAATGGGACAACCTGATCGAACTAATGCTGCTGATCTGCTTCTAACAAGGATGTTATATTTCTGAAGAGATTGGATAAGGGATTGTAGATTCAGCTCCTGGCTCAGAGTCCACAGCTGAGCTCCTGGGATCAGATACAAGTGGTTGGTTTGCAGGGTTCTGAATCTTCATGTCCATTCACTGCAATGATTGAAAGACTGGGAGCGATAGAACTTCATTCCAAGGGTATCACATCCCTCATTGTGGCCCCGTCACACAACATCCCACCGCCTGTACGCTCTCCCCGTGGCCTGCGTGGGTTTTCTCCGAGATCTTCAGTTTCCTCCAACACTCCAAAGACGTGCAGGATTGTAAGTTAATTGACTGGGTATAAATGTAAAAAAGTGCCCTGACTGTGTGTGTGACGGTGTTAGTGTGCGGGGATCGCTGGTCGGTGCCGACTCGATGGGCCGAAGGGCCTGTTTCTGCGCTGTATCTCTAAACTAAACTAAATCTCTATAACGACATATTTTGACTTCTGCCCCCCCCCACCCCCCTCACCCACATTAAACCAAGTTTGATGTTCAAATCTCCGACATGAGCTCCTTTTCTGTTATTCTTTCACTACTGAAAGCAAACATCTTCACAGCCTTGCTTATCCTACAGTAACATGCTTCAAAAGTGGTGTTCGTAACTGTGGCCAGTGAGTTGGGGTAAGTTAGATGACAACGTTACTAGGCCCGAGCAAGGGGGTCCAACTCGGGACAGACCGGTCATGTCGACGTCCAGAACAGCTCATGACTCACTCATTTGAGTTTTTATGTGAAGGTGACAAAAGCGATTGATGAGGGGAGGGCAGTGGATATTGTCGACATGGATTTTAGCAGTGGCATTTGACAACGTTTCTCATAGTCGGCTGATTCAGAATGTTTAAGAAAGAACTGCAGATGCTGGAAAAATCAAAGGGAGACAAAAATTGCTGGAGAAACTCAGTGGGTGATGCAGCATCTATGGAGAGAAGGAACAGGTGACGTTTCATGTCTCGACCCGAAACGTCACCTATTCCTCCGCTCCACAGATGCTGCCTCACCCGCTGAGTTTCTCAAGCATTTTGTCTACCTTAGGTTGATCCAGAAGATTAGGCTGCACAGGATTCACCTTGACTTGATCGTAGAGATTAAGAACTGGTTTACTGATAGAAGACAGAGGGTTGTGGAGGTAAGACGATGCCCAAGGTGGAGGTTTGTAACCAGTGGAGTTCTACAGGGATCTGTGCTGGGACCTCTGCTGTTTGTGATGCTAATCTCGGTGCAAGGTGGACAAGGCAGAGCTGTGGTATCCCCCTGACTCTAGTCTGAAGAAGGGTCTCGACCCCCATTCCTTCTCTCCAGAGAAGCTGCCTGTCCCGCTGAGTTACTCCAGCTTTTAGTGTCTATCTTTGGTTTAAACCAGCATCTGCAGTTCCTTCCTACACGCTGTGATATTGTACTTGGGACAGAGAGGGCCAGAGATCTTGCGGGAAACAAAGTTTGATCTCCCGAATCAGTGTTGGTTCAGGAGAAATGCAATCAGCAAAACCTGCTTGATCTGTGTGTCAATAAAAAATATCTATATCAGAAGAACCAGGGGTCACAGTTTAAGAATAAGGGGTAAGCCATTTAGAACGGAGACAAGGAAACACTTTTTCTCACAGAGAGTTGTGAGTCTATGGAATTCTCTGCCTCAGAGGGCGGTGGAGGCTGGTTCTATGGATACTTTGAAGAGAGAGCTAGATAGGGCTCTTAGAAATAGCAGAGTTAGGGGATATGGGGAGAAGGCAGGAACGGGGTACTGGTTGTGGATGATCAGACATGATCATATTGAATGGTGGTGTTGGCTTGAAGGGCCGAATGGCCTACTCCTGCACCTATTGTCTATTGTCTATTAAGAATGAGGTTAAAATCTCACGAGTAACAAACTGTGCATTTTGGACAATCACAGAGTCACTTAGTAGAGCTACATTGGGAAAATGTCAGCAGATGAACGAAACAGAAGATGACAATTCCATGGACAGGAATCGGATTTAAAAATGGTGTCAATCATGTGACAAAAAGCAGGGTGGGTGATCCGGTATTTGTGCCCCTTTCCAACACAAACCCCACCCACCATAAATTAGAGCAGCATTTCCATTCATGATTCACCCCCAATCTACATGGTATCCCCATGATGTACTCTGCGCATCTGAGGATATCATCACTGCACCACTCCATTGTGTGTGTGTGTGTGCGCGTGTGTGTGTGTGTGTGTGCCTGTGTGTGTGTACATGAGCGTGCATATTTGTGCGCGTGTATGTGTGTGACTGTATGTGTGTGTGCATGTGCGTGTGCATGTGCACGTGTGCGTACGTGTGTGTGTACATGAGCATGCATGTGTGTGCATGTGTGTGTGCATGTGTGTGTGTGCTTGTGTGTGTGTGCATGTGTGTGTGTGTGTGTGCATGTGTGTGTGAGCATGCGTGTGTGAGTATGTGTGTGCGAATGTGTGTGTATGTGTGTGCGCGTGTGTGTGCGTACGTGTGTGTACATGAGAATACATGTGTGTGCGTGTGTGTGTGTATGTGTGTGTGTGTGTGTGTGTGTGTGTGTGCGTGTGTGTGTGTATGTGTGTGCGCGTGTGTGTGCGTACGTGTGTGTACATGAGAATACATGTGTGTGTGTGCGTGTGTGTGCGTGTGTGTGTGTGTGTGTGTGTGTGTGCGTGTTTGTAAGGGGTGAGGGAGGTGACTATTCCTGAACACTGTGGCATTAAACTTTCCGCAGTCTAGGTCATGCATGTCCCCCAACCTCCCCCGTCCATCCCGTTCATCTTGGGGGTATTTATTGCCAGCTGTGAGTGGAGCCAGAACCACTGCCTGAGAAAGGCTGGATTAGCTTCTGATGCTTTTTTAATGGGAGAAAACTACGATGACATGTTCTTAAGGTGAGCATGTCCTGCTTTTGCTATTTATTTTGGTGATGTCTGATTTGGAATTGTGAAAAGCACGGCAGCCATTCCTACACATAAAAGGGGTAAAACCCAAATTTCAGCACATTTTCAAAAGCACAGAATTTTATTTTTCGAACTTGTATGAACAGACTTCAAGTCGGCTGATGTTGAATGGCAGCCTCAGTGTAGGCGGCTGTGTTGTTAATGATCACACAATGGCAATGCCGTTCCAGGCTCAGTCAAGAGTCAAGAGGGTCCCAGAGAGAACAATGAAATCCTTCCTTGTGCGTTAGGTCTAGAGTCACCACAAGAGCAGCACTGTGGATGGAGGCAGGTTGAACAGTGACTCACGGGTGGGTGGATGGTGGAAGGCATTGGTGACCTTCCTGCGATCATGGAGTTATCATGCATGAAGCTCGGACTGGAACATCTGTGATATTGTCCACATCCTCATGATGGTGCTGGGATGTAAGTGGATGAGGAAAGGACCATGGGTGGAATCGCAGGCAGCAGTGGCTGGTGACTTGTGCAAATCCCACAGGATCTATGCAACGTCAGCAATGTTTACTTTGATCGTACCAACTCTGTGGAAGAGTGTAGATCTTGAATCTAATCTTGTAACGAGGCTGAAAGTCTCCACTTCTGCTCATTCCTTCCAATGAGTTGTTTCATCACGGATGCTGCCTGTACCTTCAGACACCATTCCTGCCTCACTGCTCATCCAGGAGACTATATGGGAGGCTCTGTTCATGAGGAGCATGAATTAAATCCAATGTCACTTCATCTCCATCTCCTTGACTGACTGGACTGGTTTGTTGCAGAGAAATCTTTGGTCCATGATGAAAAAGCAGAGGCACAACCTCAAGGATGATGTGTTTTACTTTATATCGCCACAGCTGCAGTTGAAGGCTCACAAATCGTGGCAAATTTGGCAATTCCACCAACGTGGAATTGATGTAATTTTACGCACGTTTTTATCTACAATTGTTGTCATTTAGTCCCAGTGTTTGGAGGTGGAACTTCATGTTGTTTCAATGACAACCCCATTTGGACGTGTCAGAAGCAGCAGACAGCCCATGTTCATCAACAGTCAGTGACACCAAATCTCATCTCCGCTCATGTGAGAAATGCCAGTCACCGTTCAACCACGGAAAAAGCAGGATTTAGTTAAACAGTGTTTAGTAAAGAATTTAGTAAATACATTGGATCATAAGCAGAACACAGAGTGCTAGAAAAACACGGCGGTAGAGGGAGTCCATTACACAAACCAACCTCCTGCCTATCGACTCCATCTACACCTCAAGGGCCTGTCTCACTTGGCCGATTTTTTCGGCGACTGCAAGCGTCACATCAGGGTCGCGAAAAGATTTTGACCATTTCAATATCCAGCGGCGACAAAAAAAATGTTGCGACACTTGAGGAAACACCGTGTGTCGTACGTCATCACGCCGCGTTACGCCACGACTTTTTCGATCACCTGATAGGTCAGTCAATGATGCCAGCAGTCGCCGAAAAAATCACTGTGGGACAGGCCCTTTACGCTGCCTCGGCAAGGCCAGCAGCATAATCAAGGATGAGTCAAACACTGGCCACTCCCTCTTCTCCCCTCTCCCATCGGGCAAGAGGTACAGAAGTGTGAAAACGCACACCTTCAGATTCAGGGACAGTTTCTTCCCGGCTGTTATCAGGCATCTGAACCATCCTACCACAACCAGAGAGCAGAGCTGAACTACTATCTACCTCATTGGTGATCCTCGGACTATCCTTGATCCAACTTTGCTGGCTTTACCTTGCACTGAATGTTATTCCCTTATCATGTATCTGTACACTGTGAATAGCTCGATTGTAATCACGTCTTTCCACTGACTAGATTGAACACAACAAAAGCTTTTCACTGTACCTCAGTACACGTGACAATAAACTAAACTAAACTAGACTAATCTACCACTGGAGAGAATGGACAGATGACGCTTTGGGTCGGGACCTTTCTTTGGACTGATCCAGTGTTTGTTCGTGCTGGTTGGTCAGGAACATCACAAAGCTTGAGTGTTGTTGACGGTCGTAGCCAAACGACCCTGTGGCGTTCTGTGGGCCCGAGGCATCTCCTTCTGCAAGCCAGTCTGAAGAAGGGTCTCAACCGAAACGTCACCCAATCCTTCACTCCAGAGATGCTGCCTGTCCCGCTGAGTTACTCCAACATTCTGTGTGTCTTCCTGTTGCATGTTGCTTGTACTGAGTATTACATTGGGCGGCACGGTGGTGCAGCGGTAGAGTTGCTGCTTTACAGCGCTTGCAGTGCCAGAGACCCGGGTTCGATCCCGACTATGGGTGCTGTGTGTACGGAGTTTGTACCTTCTCCCCCGTGACCTGCGGGGTTTTCTCCGAGATCTTCGGTTTCCTCCCACACTCCAAAGACGTACAGGTTTGTAGGTTAATTGGCTTGGTATAAATGTAAATGTCCGTAATGTGGCAGGATAGTGTTAATGTGCAGGGATCGCTGGTCGGCGCGGACCGGTGGGCCGATGGGCCTGTTTCCGCACTGTATCTCTGAACTAAACTAAACTCAACTAAACTAAACATTGAGCTCACTCTGCTACCAGCAAGCCAGACAAAGGTGGTCTATCATGACCTGCTCTTCATCTCATGAACACCCAGACCTGCAACATAGTCAAGTGTGTAATCATCATTTATACCCACAACGGGATTATAACATTCTTATTTGCAGCAGCGTAACACACCTGTAAATACAGCACTGACGGCGTAACACACCTGTAAACACAGCACTCATGGCGTAACACACCTGTAAATACAGCACTGACGGCGTAACACACCTGTAAACACAGCACTCATGGCGTAACACACCTGTAAACACAGCACTGACGGCGTAACACACCTGTAAACACAGCACTGACGGCGTAACACACCTGTAAACACAGCACTCACGGCGTAACACACCTGTAAATACAGCACTGACGGCGTAACACACCTGTAAACACAGCACTGACGGCGTAACACACCTGTAAACACAGCACTCACGGCGTAACACACCTGTAAACACAGCACTGACAGCGTAACACACTTGTAAACACAGTACTGACAGCGTAACACACCTGTAAACACAGCGCTCGCAGTGTGACACACCTGTAAATACCTGTAAACACAGCACTGACAGCGTGACACACCTGTAAACACAGCACTCACGGTGTTACACACCTGTAAACACAGCACTGACAGCGTAACACACTTGTAAACACAGCACTCACGGCGTTACACACCTGTAAACACAGCACTGACAGCATAACACACCTGTAAACACAGCGCTCACAGTGTGACACACCTGTAAATACCTGTAAACACAGCACTGACAGCGTGACACACCTGTAAAACACAGCACTCACGGCGTTACAACACCTGTAAACACAGCACTGACAGCGTAACACACCTGTAAACACAGCACTCACGGCGTGACACACCTGTAAACACAGCACTGGGCCGAATGGCCTCATGTGGAACATATGGAACAAACAAATAATCCACTCAGTTCAGTTTAGTTTATTGTCACGTGTACCGATGTACAGTGAAAAGCTTTTGTTGCGTGCTACCAGTCAGGAAAGACTATAGATGATTACAATCGAGACATTTACAGTGTACAGATACATGATAAAGGGAATAATGTTTAGTGCAAGGTAAAGTCCAATACAGTGCAATTACTGGTAGTCCGAGGGTCTCCAATGAGGTAGATAGTCGTGAGACTGGTGCTACTTTTGACCTTGCAGAAATGTGACGGTTATTTCTCTCTGTACGCACTGCTCTCACTAGCCAGGCTGTATCATTGTTTCATCTCAAGCTGAACGCTTCTGAAGCGATCCTTCCAACCTGCCTGTCTTTTTAAAGGCTCAACAAGTGGCCCATTTTACAGCACACTCGCAATAATGTACAAGTCAGGAATCAGGACAATAAAAATGTACCAGGGCAACTCAATGAGGTCATGGGGACACTTAATAATCTGCTCCTGAATCAAAGGAACATCAAGGCAGCAGCTGCAAATTGGAATTATGTTGCTTGATCTAGGCATAAACTCATTCAACCTCATCGTCTCATTTGGACTCACAGCCAATTCTCACATGCTGTGACTCATTTGGCATTTCAGTCCATTCGACCAGAAATGAGTGGGTTAACCTATGATGAGCTTATGACAGCACTGGGCCTGTAGTCGCTGGAGTTTAGAAGAATGAGGGGGGAACCTCATTGAAACCCACCGAATAGTGAAAGGCTTGGATGTGGAGAGGATGTTTCCAGTAGTGGATGTGGAGAGGATGTTTCCACTAGTGGGAGAGTCCAGGACTAGAGGACACAGCCTCAGAATTAAAGGATGTTCCTTTAGGAAGGAGATGAGGAGGAATTTCTTTAGTCAGAGGGTGGTGAATCTGTGGAATTCTTTGCCACAGACGGCTGTGGAGGCCAAGTCAGTGGATATTTTTAAGGCAGAAATAGATAGATTCTTGATTAGTACGGGTGTCAGAGGTTATGGGGAGAAGGCAGGAGAATGGGGTTAGGAACGAGATGGATCAGTCATGATTAAATGGCGGAGAGACATGATGGGCCGAATGGCCTTATTCTGCTCCCATCACTTCTGATCTTACGATTCAGACACAGAATTAACTTTATAGGTTTGACACCAGACCATGGGCATTGTTCCTCCCATGAAGGCTCTGTGAAAGATACTCTTCCGCCACAGTGTGCTTCCTGCAGCTGGATCCCGCATGACTTTCAAGTACTTTTAGTTCCCAGGATGGAAAAAAAATCTAAAACTAGAGGGCATAGCTTTAAGGTGAGAGGGGCAGAGTTTAAAGGAGATGTGTGGGGCAAATGTTTTACACACAGGGTGGTGGGTGCTTGGAACGCGCTGCCAGGGTGGCGGTGGAGGCAGACACGATAGTGGCGTTTAAGAGACTTTTGGACAGACGCATGGATATGCAGGGAATGGAGGGATGAGGATCACGTGCAGGCAGATACGAGAGGTTGTCGGGATTAATATCCTACGTACTGTACGTACCACCAATGGAACGATTCAACCCATACTTGCCGCATCTTCACAGGCCTGTAAACATTATACACACAAATAAATAAACAAAAGTGAATAATGTAATAAATGAGTCATCCGTAGTGACCAGATGTGGACAGGATAGGTCTAGAGGGCCAAACATGGTTGGTGGGACTCGCTTAGAGGAGACTTCTTGGTCGGCCTGGGTGAGTTGGGCTGAAGGGCCTGTTTCCGGGCTGTATCTCGAACATAAACTAAAATAAACTATTAAGATCAGCCTCTCTAAAGGAACTGAGCTACTGGAACTGGTCCAGCCTGAAGCCCGGTTCCTGCTCACCTGCAGTAGACGGCTGCAGTGTGGAGTGGTTCTGTACACATGACCCTGTGGCCTCCCTGGATGACCCCATGGCACAGTCACAGGAATTAGTGCAAGAGTTTGTGACCAGGAGGAGTGAACGGCGATCCATGGTGTACTGCTCCGAAACCTGGGCAGTGATCAGAGAAGTGGAGAGAGAGCAGATGGAGGAAGTTCAAAGTGGCCGTGGCAAGATAGAGAGAAAGAAGATGGGAGATGGCGCAGCGGTAGAGTTGCTGCCTCACAGCGCCAGAGACCCAGATTCGATCCTGACTACGGGTGCTGTCTGTACGGAGTTTGTACGTTTTCCCCGGGTGCTCCGGTTTCCTCCCACATTTCAAAGACGTGCAGGTTTGTAGGTAAATTGTGCTTAGTGTGTAGGATAGTGCTAGTGTACGGGGTGATCGCTGGTCGGCACGGGCTCGGTGGGCCAAAATGGCCTGTTTCGGCATATCTGAATTTCTAAAGTCTAAAGTCTAAAGAGACAGAAGCAGATGTGTGTGTGAGTCAGTAAATATATTAGTTTAGTTTAGAGATCCAGCATGGACACAGGCCCTTCGGCCCACGCTGACCATCGATCACCCATTCACACTAGTTCTCACACTTGTGCATCCACTCCCTACACACTCGGGGCAATTTACAGTGGTCACGTAATCTACAAGCCCGCACGTCTTCGGGATGTGGGTGGAAACCGCAGCGTCCGGAGGAAACCCACGCGGTCACAGGGAGAAGGTGCAAACTCCACGCACAGTCAGGATCGAACCTGGGTCCCTGACGCTGTGAGGCCGCAACTCTACCGCTGTGTCACCGTGTGATACTGGGTCCTGTTGTTGATGGGTGCCGTCGCTGGAAGCAGCAACCGGCCCGACGGAGTTGTGGTCGGGTAGTGCATGCATGCCTTTAACAGTCGGTTGATGAAGGCACAGCTGTACAAACAGCTGCAAGGAACCCTACTCGAGCTTTCCAGAAACTTGCGCTGTAGCTGAGCCGGCATGGCGTAAGCTCAACGTTTTACTGCTTTGTAAAACAGTGTTGGAGAAAGAATACAACAACCTGGCAATCATGAATCTCATCGTCGTCGCGCTTGAAGTTCACGGAGATCATTGTTGAAGTCAACTCTCGAGGTAACTGCAGTACCATTGTTAGACTCAAAATGCAGGAGTAACTCAGTGGGTCAGGCAGCAACTCTGGCGTCTGAAGAACGGTCTCGACCTGAAACGTCACCAATTCCTTTTCTGCAGAGATGCTGCCTGACCCGTTGAGTTACTCCGTGTAAACCAGCATTTACAGATCCTTCCTACATATCTTGTCTGCAGTACCATAGTAACCAAGTGCCCAGCGCTGGGTAGACTGGAATATCACTCTGATGCTAACACAAACTGTTCATCAATTCAGTAACAGTTTGTGAGGTTGAGATCTTCAGAATGTACAGACTGGTAAATGTGTTGGCTTTCACTAGTGACACAAGTGACTCTCTTCACCAGTGACTCTATCTTCACCAGTGACTCTATCTTCACCAGTGACTCTATCTTCACCAGTGACTCTATCTCCACCAGTGACTATATCTTCACCAGTGACTCTATCTTCACCAGTGACTCCATCTTCACCAGTGACTCTATCTTCACCAGTGACTCTATCTCCACCAGTGACTCTATCTCCACCAGTGACTCTATCTTCACCAGTGACTCTATCTTCACCAGTGACTCTATCTTCACCAGTGACTATATCTTCACCAGTGACTCTATCTTCACCAGTGACTATATCTTCACCAGTGACTCTATCTTCACCAGTGACTATATCTTCACCAGTGACTCTATCTTCACCAGTGACTCTATCTTCACCAGTGACTCTATCTTCAGTGACTCTATCTTCACCAGTGACTCTATCTTCACCAGTGACTCTATCTACATCTACGGCTGCTAACTGTGCAGTTTTTCACACTATATGCAGGCTGAGGTTTGGGGAAGACCCAAGTTAATGCCCTGAGTTTTCAAAGTTCCAAAGGTTTCAAAGGTATTTTAGTGTCAGGTGTACCAACTAAGGTACAGTGATGTGCGAATTGCCACGCAGCCATACCAAAAAAAAGCAACAAGACACACAACTACATAAAAGTTAACATAAACATCCACCACAGCGGATTCCCCACATTCCTCACTGTGATGGAAGGCAATAAAGTCTTCTTCACTCATTGTTCTCCCACGTCGGGGCAGTTGAACCATCCGTCGGGGTGGTCGAAGCTCCCACGTCGGGGCGGTCAAAACTCCTGCGGCTTGGAGTTCGCGATGTCGGTCATACACAGAATGTGGTAAAGTCTTTAACCAACTCAACCACCTTAGGACCCATACAGTATGAGGTCACACTGAGTGAAAGAACAACGGCATTAAAACCATTCACCAAAAACACTGACACGATACCATACGATACGATAGAACTTTATTTATCCCAGGATGGAAATCGATCTGCCAACAGTCATAAAACACAAAATGCATGAAACATGAAATTAAAGTGATGAATGGAAAAGATTGGGGACGTGCTAAGTTTGGGGAAAGGTGGGTGTGAAGGGGGGGGGGGTGAGTCAGTCTACCCCACGACAGAAGGGGGAGGAGTTGTACAGTTTGATAGCCACAGGGAAGAAGGATTTCCTGTGGCGTTCTGTGCTGCATCTTGGTGGAACCAGTCTGTTGCTGAAGGTGCTCCTCAGGTTGACCAGTGTGTGTCATGAGGGGGTGAGCTGTATGGTCCAGGATGCTCCGCAGTTTGAGGAGCATCCTCCCCTCCAAGACCAATTGGACCAATTAGATCCAACTCCGCCCCCAGGACGGAGCCAGCCTTCCCGATGAGTTATACTAAGTTGCACTGACAACATTCTGCTCCAATGCACTCAGAAACCAACATCTGTCCTCTACACCCCCACCCCCAAAATGAACTTATCTTCGATGAATATAAGTTGAGGTCCACTTCTAAAGATGAGTTTCAAAACTGCTCCTTCCATCTTTGGGAAAACATTTGAATTTTTATCAGTAAATAATTATTCCATCAATTTTTCTGAAATAATACATATCATTGATTTGAAATTGCAATGTTTTCAGCTTTAATGTTTTTTTAAAAATCTTTAATGATTAATTGGCCCTGATTTGATCACTTTAACTTTAACTGGACTTCAGGTGACCAGGAACCAAACAAAACCTTAATGTTTCCAACTGACCAGAGCCAGGGTCCAGTCCATTTGTAGCAAATAACATCCTGCCTGCATACAATAAATATCCATTGAATGTATGTAAGCACAGCGGTAGAGTTGCTGCCTCACATCGCCAGAGACCCATCTTCCATCCAGACTACGGATGCTGTCTGTACGGAGTTTGTACCTTCTCCCCGTGACCTGCGTGGGTTTTCTCCGGGTGCTCTGGTTTCCCCCCACACTCCAAAGACACGCGGATTTGTGGGTTACACGGCTTCTGTAAATTGTCCCTCGTGTGTAGCCTAGAATTAGATTCTGGGTGATCGATGGTCAGTGCAGACTCGGTGGGCCGAAGGGCCTGTTTCCATGCTGTATCTGTAAACTTAAGTCATAAAATGACGTGTATAATGACATTAGTCTATTCGTCAATAAATTACATACGTACAAAAAAAAGTCTAGATTTATATTGAGTGCTCAGCTGAATCTCTTTAATTAAGATTGAAATAGGTTACACTTCATTAGCTTACCTGTCTTAATTGCCCCAATATATTTATCTTTGGAGAAACATAGTTGTGGCAGCTTGTCTCAGCTTGTTTTCAACTCCTGGCCTCTGTGTTGGTCACGATGTCTTTAAATATCTTCCATCATATTATTACTCATCCTCGTTGCATACGGTGATTTCATTAGGCTTCTGACAGCTGATTAGCAAAGTAGTGTCGCTGTCAGAAGATTTATTTAGGCATTGCAGTCCAGGTTCAGAACAAGTTCTATCCAACCCGTCTGGAATGTAAAAATATACTTCTGCTGGGATGAACTAGTGAGGACGGCAATGAGACCATCAGATGATCTATCGATGAGCCTCTGAGTGAGCCACAGGCTATCTTGTTCATCCCACTCCCACCTTGCCCTCTGTTTCAGTGTCAAGCGTTCTAATTTGGTGCTCAAACATTGCAAGTTGAAAGATATTATCAGTGTGTGGTAAATGTTACAATGCAGCGTCTTTATAATCTGCACTGTCAGATTTAGAATCTGCTTCATGCAAATTTGATCAGATTTATTTTAAGCGGCACATCGGGTGTGTGGCAGAGTTTTCGTACAGGAATTTGCAAGTTGCTCAGCGCTGCATGAACACACCTGCCTGCCTTTAGTTTGGAGGTTGAAGCAACCGCATTACAATTATAAATGTCAGGACAGCAACTTGTTTCAAAATAGACCTTAAATGCTATGTTACAGTTTATCATCCACACCTTTCAAAAGTTTTGATAAACCGGTGGCAAGAACAGATCAACCGATTGTGTGGTGCTGCTGCAAGTAAGAATGTCTCTGTTCTATCTGGGACACATGGCAATAAAACTCTCTTGACTCTTGAAACTTCGAAGGAACACTATGATTATTTCAGTTTTATAGAAGAAAATCAAATGGAAATGTAATTGCATCTCCTTACTGGCGGTGAATCTGTGGAATTCATTGACACAGACGACGGTGGAGGCCAAGTCATTGGGTATTTTTAAAGCGGAGATTGATAGGTTCTTGATTAGTACGGGTGTCAAAGGTTATGGGGAGAAAGCAGGAGAATGGAGTTAAGAAGGAAAGATAGATCAGCCATGGTTGAATGATGGAGTAAACTCAATGGGCCAAATGGCCTAATTCTGGTCCTGTGTCTTCTGATCTCACACAATGACAAAAGCTGGGCATTTGGAGGTTTACAGCTGTCCCATTTAGCTGCACACAGACAACTGAATGCAAAAATAAAAGTTTGTCGGAAGGAACTGCAGATGATGCTTTAAACCGAAGATAGACACAAAATGCTGGAGTAACTCAGCGGGACAGGCAGCATCTCTGGAGCGAAGGAATGGGTGGTGTTTCAGGTCGAGACCCTTCTCTTCTGAACCTTCGACCCTTTGAGTCCGAAGATGGGCCTCGACCTGAAACGTCACCCGTTCCTTCTCTCCAGAGATGCTGCCTGTCCCGCTGAGTTACTCCAGCGTTTTGCGTCTATCTTCTGCTGTGCTAGTTATTGAGAATAAATAACTCGCTTCAAGGATGCACCACGATCCAATTCAGTGAAATACTGCAATGAACAAGGAGACAATCGACTAAATGGCCTTGAAATAAGGACCCTTCTCCCTTCAGCTAATTTGTCCCGCATCACTGCAAACCTCACTATTTTTCAAATAGTTTCAAATTATTTCTGTACCACTTAATCACCTTTGTCGTTGTTCGCTGGAGTTAAGTCAGTAATTTAAACGGCGCCACCTCTTTTAAAAATCAAATGATTTATATTGAAATATTTCAGTGCCCAGATGCCTAGTATTTTTATTCTGAGATTGGGAGGATATATTAGCAAGGGCAGATTGGGTAAAGAACCCCCTTCCTCACATAATAAATGGGGCATTCAGATTCATTGTTTCACAGGCTCTTTAAAGCAATTAGTGTAATTTAAAGCGCATGAGTCCGCATTAATCAGACTAATGTCGGAGATATACAAGCATCGTTACTATGGTGTAATGAAATTTCAGAACTTAATGGTTTAAAAGACCAAAAGGTCTGAAAGAAACAAATAAGCATTTTGTTGTGGCTTAACACTGCCAATTAAGATTTATTTGTAACTTCCAAAGTAAGCATGATAGACTGAATGTTTAAGAAGGAACTGCAGATGCTGGAAAAATCGAAGGTAGATGAAAATGCTGGAGAAACTCAGCGGGTGAGGCAGCATCTATGGAGCGAAGGAATAGGTGACGTTTCGGGTCGAGACCCTTCTTCTGACTGATGAAGGAATAGGTGACGTTTCGGGTCGAGACCCTTCTTCTGACTGATGAAGGAATAGGTGACGTTTCGGGTCGAGACCCGGAAGGGTCTCGACCCAAAACGTTACCTATTCCTTCGCTCCATAGATGCTGGAGAAACTCAGCGGGTGAGGCAGCATCTGTGCAGGAAAGGACAGACAACAGTGGCGAATCTGTGGAATTCTTTGCCACCGAAGGCTGTGGAGAGCAAGTCAATGGATATTTTTAAGGCAGAGATAAGTAGATATTCGATTAGTGCGGGTGTCAGAGGTTATGGGGAGAAGGCAGGAGAATGGGGTTAGGAGGGAGAGGCATTTTGTTTTTTGAATAACATTCTCAGCTTACCATTTTATCTGCATTGATACTTAAATTGACCTTGCAATTCGAAAGTTCAAAACTCGGGATGTGGGTTAATTGGCCTCCAACATATCTGATGATTCTGGTAAAACACAAACAGCTGGAGTAACTCAGCGGGTCAGGCAGCATCTGTGGAGAACATGGATAGGTGACGTTTCACAGAGTGCTGGAGGAACTCAGCGGGTCAGGCAGCATCTGTGGAGAACATGGATAGGTGACGTTTCACAGAGTGCTGGAGTAACTCAGCGGGTCAGGCAGCATCTGTGGAGAACATGGATGGATGACGTTTCGGGTCCGAACCCTTCTGTCCCATTTATCCAGGTTCTCCAGAAATGTTGCCTGACCCGCTGAGTTACTCCAGCACTCTGTGTCTTTCTTTGGTAAACCAGCATCTGAGGTTTCTGTTTCTACCTGATGATTCTGATGTTTTGTTCATCTGAGTAAAGACTCTCTTCTCAGTGTGAGTTGATGCAAACTTTGTAAAAACTCTGCCTTTAGCATTTACGATCACTGGCCTTCATCTGATTGGTGATTTTAGTGATCTGGATGAATTAGCTGCATGACAATAATGGGATTTGTTTGTCGATCTGATTTTGCCACTTGGCCAATTTTTCTCTCCAATAGTTTCAAGTCAAGTAGGGTGAGACCTAAACGAGCAGATGACCTGTGTGGCGATAACTAATGAATAGATTTTGTTAAGTGAAGGTTTTAAAGTGCACGTTAAATGTGTGATTTTTAGTGTGCAGTGCTCCAATATAAAATCTGACAATAAGTACTTCACAATTTGCTTTGATCAGCTATGCAGTTGATGTTGGTTACTATTTTATGTCACTAATAAAATGCTAAAGGAGGTCTAGCAATGGATTTAGTAATGAAATGAACTCGCTCTGTATGCTGGATAAACAGATCCAACATTCATGAAGCAACCAACATCACAAAAGGTTGTAAATAGAACGAGATACGTTTACTAAGAATCCATCGTTCCATAACCATAGGGTGGTGAGAAGGCCTTCGTAACATTAGGTTTCATCAGTCAGGGTATTGAGTGCAGAAGTTGGCATGTTACGTTACTGTTGTACAAGACGTCGGTAAGCCCGCGTTTGGATTATTGTGTTCAGTTTTGGTCACCCTGTTATAGGAAGGATGTTGTCAAGCTGGAAAGTGCAGAGAGGATTTATGAGGATGTTGCCAGGATTCGAGGGCCTGAACTGTAGGGACGGGTTGGGCAGGCTAGATCTTTATTCCTTGGAGCTCAGAAGAATGAGGGATGATCTTACAGAGGTTAACAAAATCATGAGGGGAGCAGATATGGTGAATGCAGAGAGTATTTTATCCAGGGTTGGGGAATAAAGATACAGGGGATATAGATTCAAGGTGAAAGGGGAAAGATTTAATAGGAACCCATGGGGCAACATTGTGCCACAGAGGGTGGTGGTGGTTGTATGGAACGAGTTGCCAGAGGAGGTGGTTGAGGCATGGACTATAACAACATTGAAAAGACATGGATAGGAAAGGTTTAGAGGAATATGGGCCAAACGCGGGCAGGAGGGACTATTGTAGATGGGGCATGTCGATCGTTATGGGGAAGTTGGTTCGAAGGGCCTCTTTCCGTGCTGTGTCACTCTATGACTCTACAATCCAGCAAGGTATTTATTTAGCGGCTACTTTGAGAACTCTGTGAGAACACTTCTCGACGCAGGAGACACCAGAGGATAATCCCAGTTGTAACAAAGATTGGGTTGACAAGCCAAGCTTAGTGAAGAACTACTTATAAACCCATAAATGTGAGATTGTCCAGTTCACTGTGAGTGGACTGAAGTGAAGACATACGTAATGGACTGATAGCAATACAAAGTACTGTAAATGTTATTGCTTGCTGGATGGAAATCTAATCCAATCCACTTATTGCATTCAAGTCAAAGCATTAGATATAATGCTTTTATTCAAAATTATATATTTTTTAAGCCAAAGCTCCACAATAATTGAGAGAATACGTTTTCTGAGCATTTCTTTCCCCTGACATCTGCGATGAGATCTAGTCAGCGCTGAGCCCATGTGACAGATGCACTTTCTGTAGAGTTCCACCATGTCACAGATAGTGTAGAGATCATGCATTGTGAGAATAACTCTTGCTATTGCCATCCTTCATGCCCAGTGACCACAGACTGATTAGTCTTGCGTTAGCATCTGAAAATAAATTATATTTAATATTAATGAGTAAAGTTGAGGGTTCGCCATGGAGACCGTTATTCAATAGGGTTTCAGAATAGGAAGGTGTTTGGTTAAACTTTTTGCGAGGAAATGATAAGTGTATATTGGATGTCCTGCAATGAAATGTGATTTCAAAGATTCAATGAATCCTGGTTAAAAGGCACAAGAACTGAATATCCATGGCAAAATCTAGAAGACAATTAGTAATTAGCTGAAAGGCAAGAAGCTGCAGTAACTAATTAGAAACAGGTTATATGTTTGGAGAATGTTCTCTGCCAAATACCTTACTGCACCATCTAATCTGTACACATGACTTTAAGGCAGCACGGTGGTGCAGCAGGTAGAGACGCTACCTCACAGCGCCAGGGATCCCGGTTCAATCCTGACCACGGGTGCTGTCTGTGTGGAGTTTACACGTTCTTCCTGTGACTTCATGGGTTTCCTCCGGGTGCTCCGGTTTCCTCCCACATCACAAAGACGTGCGGGTTTGCAGGTTAATTGGCCCTCTGTAAATTGCCCCAAGCGTGGAGGGAATGGATGGGAAGGTGGCACGACATGGGGGGAGAGGGTGGAGGTGGGGGGGGTCATGTAGGGAGTGTGGAGGGGAGAGAGTTGGCGGGGGTGTAGAGTGGTTGGAGGAGGGGGAAAGGGGTGGGGGAGGGAAGGAATGGGATAAGGGGCCCGTCCCACTTTCACGACCTTTTTTACTCGTGGACGTTTTTCATCGTGTTGAAAAAATGCCCCGACCTACTTGATGCCACGAGTACCTACAACTAGCATCACGACCTACCTACGACCTACCTACGACCTCCTACGACCTCGTGACGACCATGCTGCGAGTACGAGTCAAGGGCAAACCCGACAGAGGTCGTGAATTAGGTCGTGAAAGTGGGACAGGCCCTTTAGGGGTTCAGTGGATATTTTTAAGGCAGAGATAGCCAAGTTCTTGATTAGAGCGGGTGTCAAGGGTTTATGGCAGGAAAATGGGCTTAGGAGGCAGAGATCAGCCATGATTGAATGGCGGAGTGGACTCGATGGGCCGAATGGCCTAATTCTACTCCTATCACTTGTGAACTTGTGGGTGACCGATGGATGGTATAGATTCGATGGGCCGAAGGGCCAGTTTGCTGCATCTGAAAATAAAATTGCACTCGGAGTTTAATGGCAGTGAATGTTTTGTTGTTGAATGTAGTTGAAATAGGAGTGGGGTTTGGAGAGGTAGTTGGAGAATGAAAAACCAGAACCACAATTAGTTTACAAGTAAATAGAAGAGTAGAACAACACCATAGGAAAAGGCGAGGCTTTGTGCTTTGAAACTAACTAGGACACAAAATTAAATATATCTATCATATATCAGAGGATCAAATTTTACTGGATCCAGTTTTCTTTGGGTCTCAGACCAATCTAACTTGTCTCCCTGCAAGGGATTTTTATACTGTATATCTGTTTTGTGAATTCTGTAAGGGAAAATTTCCATGATCTTATCTACTGGAAGGCAATTATTTGTATCACCCAGTGAAAGAAAGTTTAGCACTGAAGAAGAACTTACTCACATCAAGTTTAAGAAAGAGCTGCAGATGCTGGAAAAATCGAAGGTGGACAAAAATGCTGGAGAAACTCAGTGGGTGAGGCAGCATCTATGGAGCGAAGGAATGGGTGATGTTTCGGGTCGAGACCCTTCTTCAGACTGATGAAGGAATAGGTGACGTTTCGGGTCGAGACCCGGAAGGGACTCGACCCAAAACGTCACCTATTCCTTCGCTCCATAGATGCTGCCTCACCCACTGAGTTTCTCCAGCATTTTTGTCTACTTACATCAAGTCATCAGTACAGGACTCTACCAAGTATTCTAATAGACTCAAATGCTCCAAGCTTGTCCAAGATAGAATTAGATATGGTGAAAGGAACAGGATTTCTATCCTGAAACCTGAAGAAGGGTCTCGACCCGAAACGTCACCTATTCGTTCACTCCATAGATGCTGGCTCACCCGCTGAGTTTCTCCAGCATTTTTGTCTACCTTTTCCAGCATCTGCAGTTCTTTCTTAAACAAAGGATCTCTATATTTGACTGTGTTAGCACATTAGTCTTAAAATGGGCAAACACAAGTCGAACCAGCTTCAGAAATTATTGTTGAATGAAAGAAGTTTGTGATTCAAACAAGACAGTTGTAGCCTGGTTTATTGAAAGAAAGCACCCAAAGGTGTAAAGGTTCATCCTAGATACTGCACGGAGCAATTAAAGATCAGCTTCTCTCGGTTCTAAACTTCAGGATGTCTACTTTTAGCAAGTAACTACTGTTTAAGTTTTAATAAGGAAACAGGAATACAGTGAGCAGCAGCTGAAGAACTTCGTTGAGAATGTTAATTAGATTTGGGTACAGACAAAATCCATTGGGATTTTGTTACAAATTCAGGAGTTCAGGGAAAGTTTGGTGTGAAACATTTCACCAATGGCCAACTTTTGTTTTTGGTCACAATTGCTGGAAAGGGTGCTTGCTATTTAGATGTCAAACATGGAACTCAATATCCACTAGCTTGAACTTCCAGTTCAGCCGTGGTGAATTACGCATGGCAGATGGAGGTTATTACAGTCATACAGACTTGAGATGCAATATTAATTTGTGCTCAACGTTGGTGATTCAGTTGTAATTTATTCTGCAATTACCTGATTGTAAATGCTCTGGGTGCATTGTCTTTAATGTACGGACACTTTGAATACTGACGTGAGATGTTAGACTGGCAATGAAAAGGTTGTACCATTATAGGGACATTCCTCCTGCCCTGGACACTGGGAAACACCACCATGGCAGTTGTCCCAACTAATGCCAAACAAGGTGGTCCCAAGGCCCCTGGTCAGGACTCTGACAAATTTTGAATTTAGAATCTCCGGGCAAGTCCATCTCGGCAGAGTTCTGTGACTGAGTAGGTGGATGGGAAAGTACATATCGACAGTGGAGGTTTTTTTTTAAATTAAATTGAAATGCTGACGTTTGAATTATGTTTGTTATCAGTAAAATGATAATGTTAAATCATTCTATTTTTATAATGCTTGCTGTCTAAGTGAATCATAGAGCTAGAATCGTAAACCACCCCTATGGTTAATTATGAAAATATATTTTTTAGCAAACAGTGAATCTACAAGTTATAGAGATCTGGGGTTGTGCCTGAATCTGAATAAATGCTATCAATGAGTCCATGTTGAGTGTCGAGTTTATCCATAACATTATACATTCAGACCTGTGGTATTGAAGGCTGTGTGCTACTGTGTCAAGTTTAGTGTGTACATCAATGTTCTAAACGGTTGCTATCGTAACATGATGCTTAGAATAGAGACTGTGCACTGCGGACAAGTGCATAACTGGTGTAGCTAGTGTGACCTCTCTATGTACCAGAATGTAAAACATTTTTGTGAATTTAAAAGTACAGAATACAGTTGCTGGGAATGCCTTGTGATTATTGTATAACACATTTCCTGCCACTAAAACGCTGCGACAGGTTGATTTTTGCCCCCCCCCCCCCTTCCTCCCCCATTGGTTTAACTTCTCCACACGTGTTAAAGTTCAAGAATATTGGTCAACAACAAATGTCCTTCGAAGGCACGGTGCAAGTATCTGAACCACTTCTCAAAGGTGTTGAGGATTCACGCACCAAGCCCCTGCCTCGGGTGTGATATCAATGGGGTGATCAAAGTCTCAACGTTGTCTTGAGATGCAAGCCCACCCTGCTGCTCGTCGCAACATTGATTGAATAGCCAGTTTAAGTGGCGCAATTCATTATTATTGTTTTTTAAATTATTAATAATAATTTTGCTACTATTGGAACTGAACCAGCATCTGTTTCTTGGAACTTTAAATTGTTAGACAAGCTAATGTATTTGTGTCAGATTGACCTATCTTTTATCACAACCTACAATTAGAAAGTGGAAAATCTTTATGCTATGATGCCAGTGTGACTTAAGTCATAAAAACCAATTGACAAAATGCATTAAAATTAAAGCCATATTTTTCTGCTGATTTTCTGTTAAATATTTGCCATTTATCAGTACAGTATATTTTTGTAATTTGTTCCCAGTTTTTAACACTGTGATCCCTACGTAATATGTTTTATAAATGGTGTGAAAAGCAGGCAGGGTCTAAGACTTACAGGCACGTCACGTTTAACAAGCCTGTGCCATCCCAGGGCAAACAGGACGAGATTGTGCTTCCATCTTCAGCCTGATAACCTTACATCAAATATCTCAAACCACTTATAGTTTGAAAAGGAGTATTTTCAAATTGAATTATTATTCAGTAATACTTTTAAAATGATATGCATTAGCATCTTATTATAATTTTTCCCAGTGGTCCTTTGCAGAGAAAGAATGGCTTTAAAGTAAAACACGGGAGAAATTCAACTTTTACAGTTTTCAGTTGCGAATGCCTGATCCAAATTGAACATGGGGGCCAAATCTGAACAAAGTTGATGAGCTGCAAATGCTATCGTGATATTCTGATCTCATGTCCCAAGCACTGAGCTGGGCAGCAGGGAGGGTCCAGGTGTACTCCTGCCCCTCTCAGCTCCCCAGAAAGGTTCTGTGCAGGCATTTACTCAGCAGTGTCTGAGGTACCATGATGCTGACTTTGGGCAGCGCCAACACCTGCCTGTTTTTGAATGTTATACTTGGGTCTTACAACCAAAGCTCTGCTCTATGATCTTTGCTTACAACCAGCAATGAGACCCCAATTGATCACAAGCCTTACTAATCTAGTGGATACCTTCAACAGATTAAAGAGCCTGCTTCCAATATTCCAACCAGATTAGGCGTGCAGCGATGCCACCCAAACATGCAGGCCAGAAGGTCATGTTTTGCCTTGACACGTTGAATTTCTCCCCCAGACATGTGTTACGTGGTTTATAAACTCCCCTGCAAATTATTTTATAAAATTGTTGAAAATGAGTCTGATATGTAGGTTAAAACTGAATAATGTATTAAAAATGTTTGACAATGAATAATGGGTAATTAGTGGTTGTTTTACTAATAATCTGACACTTTGCATCCTAGTTACTGAACCATTACATCAACGATACATATGTTACGTTAGCATCTGAGAGCTTCACAGCTTCTCTAGTTTAGTTGAAAGATACAGCAGGGAAACAGGTCTTTCGGCCCACCGAGTCCATGCCGACCATCGATCACCCGTTCATACTAGTTCAACCTTATCCCACTTTCTCATCCACGCCCTATACATTAGAGGAGTTTTTACAGAGGGCCGATCAACATACAAACTTGCACGTCTTTGCGATGTGGGATGAAATCCAGAGATCTCGGCGAAAACCCACGCGGGTCACAGGGAGAAGGTGCAAACTCCACACATGGACAGCAGCCAAGGTCAGAATCGGACTCCGGTCTCTGGTGCTGCGAGGTTGAGGTTCTACCAGCTTGCTTTACTATTAAAATTAAAATGAAAGAAAACACATTGCTGAGATGCAGGGTGGACACTTAAGTTTATTCACAAAATAAATTATTAAAACCTGAACTGTGCTGAATAATATGATGAAAAATATAAATTTAACCCTTATTAACCCTCTGCCAACTCTGGAATCAGTGTAGACTTCCCAAGTACTCTGCTGGGCACAATTATGGTACATTTGCATTTAATCAGATCCAGTTGCCACTTGGTTTGATTATAAACTGGTACATCTCAGCAGCATTTCAGCAGCTGGGTGAACAGGGCTATTTTAAAATCTCCAGATTATTAATAATTTGCTGCTAACCGGAAAACAAAGACAGCAACCAAACTCCATACTGCTGTCAATTTTGATATTAATTCCAGGAAACTTTAAGCCACCAATTATTATGCATGCTAGCCGTTGAACTTGCAGACAACAATTTTATTTTAAAAAAGTTGATTTATTCATAAGTAAATAGAAGGCAGTGTGACTAAAGTGCAATGGTTCAAGCGGCAATTATTAGATTTAGAAGTACAAAGACCACAGTGTTGAGGCTGAGCAGTTACAGTACCTTTCAGAGCGAGCTTGTAACCATATCTGTTTTAAAAGACTGATTCAGATTCCTCACAAACCATGAGAAAGTCTTTCTCATCCCCGACACAGGAAACTCGAGCCTCAACGTAATGAGCAGCGATTGGAATGTGGCCTTTGAAAAGTACTACATTTGAAAAGATGGAACATTAAATTTTGTAATGATGTAAAACATCTTCAATTTTGGACAGGACAATAGTTTTATTGTGCTTTATAGGCCCACTGGTGACTCAAAGGTCACTTTTTTGTATGACTTCTCAGGCTAGGGCAATACTGAATGAAAATTAGGTTACATGTGGAGGGCTTTTTTTTCTCTCTCCCTCTATCTGTTAGAAAAATACAGAATGCTAAATAAAAGGATCCAAAAAGAAAAGACAGCCAGCCAACGGCACACAGGAAGATTGCCGATGATATACCAGGCAAGAGGGCAGGATGGGTGGAAGTATCTCGTTATTTTTGTGTTAAAGTTGGCCGTACCCTTATTAGTTTGTAGCAAATACAGAGGAGAGAGTATGAATCAAACTTTCCCATTCCTCTTCATTCAATGAATATATGTTAAAGTTCAGTCTGAAGAAGGGTCTCGATCCCAAACGTCACCCATTCCTTCTCTCCAGAGATGCTCCGAGTTACTCCAGCATGTTGCGTCTACCTTTGATTTAAACCAGCATCTGCAGTTCTTTCCTGCACTTCTGTGGGTTCTTACCGACACAATATATTTTAAAGGACTGATTCACTTTCGATATGTTGGAACCAATCTTTCATTAACTTCGAACTGATCAATGCAAGGAAATACAAGTCGGATTTTTGAATATAGTCTAGTTCAGCTTAGTTTAGAGATACAGTACGGAAACAGGCCCTTCCGCCCACAGGGTCCGTGCCGACTAGCGATCCCCGCATATAAACACGATCCTACATCTACACTAGGAACAATTTTTACATTTACACCAAGCCAAGTTACCTACAAACCTGTACGTCTTTGGAGTGTGGGAGGAAACCGAAGATCTCAGAGAAAACCCACGCAGGTCACGGGGAGAATGTACAAACCCCGTACAGACAGCGCCCGTAGTCGGGATCGAACCCGGGTCTCCGGCGCTACAAGCGCTGCAAGGCAGCAACTCTACCGCTGCGCCACCGTGCCATTCTATTTCATAAAGATTATTGATATAGAACATACAGTGGGCAGGAAAACCGCTTGCGTATGAAGGGAAATTGATGCATTGTGTGCTCTTGCCCCCTTTACATTGACAAGGTGTCAGGGGTTATGGGAAGAAGGCGGTAGAATGGGGTTAAGAGGGAGAGATAGATCAGCCACGCTCTTGAATGGCAGAGCAGACTTGATGGGCCGAATGGCCTGATTCTTCTCCTATCACTTATGAACTTTTGAAGACCAAATGTGGTCTCGGCGACCGTTTCACTGAACACTTGTGCTCGGTCCGCCAAGGCCTGCTGAATCTCCCGGCTGCTCACCATTGTAACTCCCCTTCCTATTCCTGCACTGCCCCTTCTGTCCTGGGCCTCCTCCATTGTCAGAGTGAGGCCACACACAAACTGGAGGAACAGCAACCTCATATTCCACGTGATTAGCTGACACCACAACAGTGTGAATATAGAATTCTACAATTTCAAGTAATACCTCCCTTTTCTATTTCCTGCTTCCCCCAACCCACCCCACCCCCCCACTCCGATGGGCACCGTGTTCTCCCACCACCCTGCCCCTCCTCCACCTTGTCACCTCCTCCTATATCTCAGTGACATGATGTCTCTGCAGATCTTTGCTTTATTTTGTTGAATTAGTTGTATGAATAAGAATAAATTACAAATGGAATTAATGGAACCCAATGCCAAGAGGTGAACTACATTTACCATTTGGGGCCAACTTTGAATTTCTCGTTTAAAGACAGGTGCATGGATAGGACAAGTTTGGAGGGATATGGGCCAAACACAGGCAGGCAGGTGGGACTAGTGTAGATGGGACATGTTGGCCGGTGTGGGCAAGTTGGGCCGAAGGGCCTGTTTCCACACTGTACGACTGTATACTTCTAAAGTTAATTCTGTTTAAAGTTTAAGTTTGGGTGGCCACGGTGGCGCAGCGGTAGAGTTGCTGCCTTACAGCGTTTGTAGCAGCGCAGTCCAGGGTTCGATCCCGACTATGGGTGCTGTCTGTATGGAGTTTGTACGTTCTCCCCGTGACCGTGTGGGTTTTCTCCAAGATCTTCGGTTTCCTCCCACGCTCCAAAGACGCACAGGTTTGTAGGTAAATTGGCTTGGTATAAATGTAAAAAGTCTTAGTGTGTGTATAGGGTAGTGTTAACATGCGGGGAATCCCTGGTCAGTGCAGACTCGATGGGCCGAAGGGCCTGTTTCCATGCTATATCTCTAAACTAAACTAATCTAAGTGGTTGACTGAAGAGTCAAAACAGCTTACAAAATATCTGTGAGGCCCATCTACACTAGTTGTTAGTGAGTTCCTCCACTCCGCCACAAGAAACTCTATAAATGAGTGACATCTCTCTCTCCCACACCATCCTCATCTCAGCTCTGTTTCCTATTCAGTCTCACCAGCAGCAATAATGTGTCAAAATCATATTACACAGTGAAAGATAGTTTATTCTATTTAAAATAAAACAGACATTTATATCCTCTCTGAAGGTGATACAATAATTTTCTAACTGAGTGGTAAAAGCATACCACGCTTCAGCCTAATAGCTTGTTCCAGCACAACGCTGACAACTAACTGAGTGTCGACAGAATTATATTTTAACATATTTAAACATGAGCCATTGAATGCCTCTTGTAATTCCCCAATGAGGATGATCGCGGCGTGGAGGATCTCATCCAATCTGAGACCGGGGCTTGAGCTGAATAGGGACAACAGGCGATGACTTGTCGTAAGTCTGGAGAAGGGTCTCGAGCCAAAACGTCGCCCATTCCCTTCTCTCCAGAGATGCTGCCTGTCCCGCTGAGTTACTCCAGCGTTTTGTGTCTACATGCGATGGCTTGGCCATCCTGGCCGAGCGTACCTGGACATGGGACAGGCACCAGGTGAACCACTCAATTTCCACACCATCTCTCCAGTTCCCCCCCCCCTCCAACATGCAACATAGCCTTGGTTATTAGTTGAACATCACTATTCAGGTTATTACCAACCAGGGTTACACACTAATCAGACTGTCATCAACAGAGTTATCAGTAATATAGGTCTAACCTATTGGGTCACCACTAATTGGGATGTCACGAATTCAACTTCAACCCATGGTGATGTCACCAACTTCTCATTCATTTTGCCTGTTAATTACATTTAGACAATATTTTGTGTGTTGCCATTGTCCATGTTTTACCTCATTTCGAGTTAATTCTTTGATATTTAATATATAAATATTAGTTCTGCTATTGGAGCGGTTCAGACTAATTTGAGTTCTGATGCAAGGTGGATTAGTTAGCATCATTCTTTGCTAGTGTTGATGGATTTCCAGTAATTTTCAGCCCCAACTTTAACCGAGTTATTCCTGGCACTCGATCAAAAGGCTCGTTAAAAACACAGCCTGTGTGTTTCGATGCCTGTGAGTGTTTGAATGTTCACCGCTAACGGATGGGAAACCAGGTCGTGTTCATAACCCCATGGTCACCGGGTTAAACGGAGGGGTTTCCACATCGCCGCGTGAAACGTCGCTGCGTTCGCCTCAGAGAGACCTCCCTCTGAGAGTGGGGCAGACTGGGGCAGAGAGCATGAGCCTCGTGTAAGCTGGACACTGCTGGAATGATCTTCAGCAGGTCAAGGCCAGGAGGACAATTCTCTTCCACCCTGCCGCAGGAAACCAAAAAGACGTACAGCTGAGAAGATTGCCATCTCCAGCGGACCACTCCTGACGCCAGTGAGTAAAGATCTTCATTCTTATAACACTCAGAGAGCCGTGGCCCTCCATCCAGCTCTTGCCCATTTCACCCAACGCTCTCTGGCAAGGAGAGCGTGTCCATTCTCATCTCCAACACCCAGCCTTGCTTCCTTGCTTCCTTGTACAAATGCACAACCAGCAATCTTTCTACAGCCGCTATTTCTTCATCCTTATTGCCTTTCACTTCGTAGCGTTCACTTCAGCACCTGCACCTGAAGCTGAGACCAGGTACCTGCAGCTCACCTTGAACGGGACGTCTCTCCAGCAGGCGGAGGTCCTTCGGCAAGGGGGAGAGGAGTGACAGAGCGGGAGGAAGGAGCAGAAACTGAGATCAACACCCACACACGGGAGATGGCAGGATTGGATTCCACCAGGCTGGCAGCTTCAATGAGCAAGATGTCTGGTTATTATACGCGTTCCTTGTGAGCTGCCAGCATTGCACAGGCAGGTAGCTTCCAGCTGCATGGGGACCCCACTCACCTGCTGCCGCCCTAGGTCTCAATGCTTCCCTAACTCCTGTTTGTTCTTTCTCTCCTCCAGGTGCTTCTTGCGAGACAGAGACAGCCCCCGGTGCCAGCGAGGACGAGACTGGTAGGGAGGAGGGAGAGAGCCCCTGCTGAGTGGGTGCCACCAGACACACACACACACACCCACTCACAGGGCACCAGCTCAGAGACTGGCTCACACTGGAGTGGAGGGTGAGGCAGTGGGCTCGGCTTACGACCAAGCATCGGGTGGCAATGATGAACAAGAGGCAACAGATCCAGATGCACAACAGCACATCCTCCTCCCAGCTCGGCTCGGGTGGAGAGGGAGCTGACATATGGGGTTGGCTAATGGGTAGAGAAACACTAAGGGCGGCACGGTGGCGCAGTGGTAGAGTTGCTGCCTCACAGTGCCAGAGACCCGGGTTCCATCCTGACCACGGGTGCTGTCTGTAAAGGTGTTTGTACGATCTCCCCGTGACCTGCGTGGGCTTTCTCTGAGAGCTCTGGATGTTCCTCCCACACTCCAAAGACGTGCGGGTTTGTAGTTTAATTGGCTTCTGTAAAATTGTAAATTGTCCCTCGTGTGTGTAGGGTAGTGTTAGTGTGCGGGGATCGCTGGCCGGCGCGGACTAGGTGGGCCGAAGGGCCTGTTTCTGCTATGTATCTCTAAACAATGCTAAACGTTTCTTGCAAGCAATTGTGTGGGTGACTGGACATTTTATTCAGCAGTTTTGCCACAAATGCTTACTGACATATAAGGGATGTCGAAACAGAGTGTTGCAGTAACTCAGCGGGTCAGGCAGCATCTGTGGAGAACATGGATAGGTGATGTTTCACAGAGTGCTGGAGTAACTCAGCGGGTCAGGCAGCATCTGTGGAGAACATGGATAGGTGATGTTTCACAGAGTGCTGGAGTAACTCAGCGGGTCAGGCAGCATCTGTGGAGAACATGGATAGGTGATGTTTCACAGAGTGCTGGAGTAACTCAGCGGGTCAGGCAGCATCTGTGGAGAACATGGATAGGTGACGTTTCACAGAGTGCTGGAGTAACTCAGCGGGTCAGGCAGCATCTGTGGAGAACATGGATAGGTGACGTTTCACAGAGTGCTGGAGTAACTCAGCGGGTCAGGCAGCATCTGTGGAGCGAAGGAAATGGGCAACCTTTCAGGCCGAAAACCTGAAGGAAATAGGCAACGTTTCGGGCCGAAACCCGGAAGGGTTTCGGGCCAAAACGTTGCCTATTTCCTTCGCTCCATAGATGCTGCCGGAACATGGATAGGTGACGTTTCACAGAGTGCTGGAGTAACTCAGCAGGTCAGGCAGCATCTGTGGAGAACATGGATAGGTGACGTTTCACAGAGTGCTGGAGTAACTCAGCGGGTCAGGCAGCATCTGTGGAGAACATGGATAGGTGACGTTTCACAAAGTGCTGGAGTAACTCAGCGGGTCAGGCAGCATCTGTGGAGAACATGGATAGGTGACGTTTCACAGAGTGCTGGAGTAACTCAGCGGGTCAGGCAGCATCTGTGGGGAACATGGATAGGTGACGTTTTGGATCAGGGCCCTTCTTGCAGTGTATGCTCTGGGGCTCACATTTAGGTTCAGGAGAGACTGAGGGCCACACTCTGGGGGGGAGACATAGGGGGGGTGGGTGGGTTGCTTGTCACCTGCACTCTGATCTGTTGCAGATGAGTAGGTGCTCATCCCAGCGAGGGTCTCAACCCGAAACGTCACCCATTTGCTTCTCTCTAGAGGTGCCGCCTGTCCCGCTGAGTTACTCCAGCACTTTGTATCTCACCTCTGGCACAGGAGGGGTTGAGGCCGACACGGTGTGAGCTGGTGTGTTTGTTCCACCGGCCCCACATCCATACATACATGTGGATCAGATCGCCGTGGGAGCTGAGAGAACAATGCTGCTCTGTACAGCAATGCAAGCTTGGTCCGTGACTGTGGCCAAGCTCAGCCACCGATCAATAGTTGTATTATCACATGTATCTCTATCCAGTGAAGTGCTGTGTTTTGCATTCAATGAAGTAGATGCAGCACGGTGGCGCAGCGGTAGAGCTACTGCCTCACAGCGCCGGAGACCCCCGTTCGGTCCTGACCCCTCCGGGTGCTGCCTGTGTGGAGTTTGAGTTACTCCAGCGTTCTGTGTCTATCTTTGCCACACTTTGCAGGGTCACCACTTCAACTGTATTTGCGTTACAAACGGGGAGAAAATGTAACAAAAGGCTTTCAAAGAATATTACACCAAATTGATGTATAATTATGTTTAAGTAGTAAATAGGAACTGTCTATTGGAGCTGAGTGACAATTATGAGGGATAATGAGGAAATTGCAGATTTGTTAAATTAATTCTTTACATCCACTTTCTCAACGGAGTGAAAAACAAAATATCATGGGAACGTAAATGTATCATGGGTTTACATTTGTTTACATCGTGTCGGAAGGAACTGCAGATGCTGGTTTAAATCAAAGATAGACACAAAATGCTGGAGGAACTCAATGTGTCAGGCAGCATCTCAGGAGAATAGACCCTTCTTCAGACTGAGAGTCAGGTGAGAGAGAAACAAGAGATATAGATGGCGATGTAGTGAGATGTGGAACTACTGAATGAAAGATTTGCAAAAAGGTAGCGTTGATAAAGGAAACAGGCCATTGTTAGCTGTGGGCTAGGTGAAAACCAGTTACCGACAATGAGACTCAACAAGATGACTTTGAAGCTGGCATGACGGGTGGGGAAGGGACAGAGAGAATGGATGCAAAGTTACTTGAAGTTAGAGAAATCAATATTCACACCGCTGGGTTAAAATTCTTAGAGGATTGGACAGGCTAGATGCAGGAAAAGTGTTCCCGATGTTGGGGGAAGTGCAGAACCAGAGGTCACAGTTTCAGAATAAGGGATAGGCCATTTAGGACTGAGATGAGGAAAAACCTTTTCACCCAGAGAGTTGTGAATCTGTGGAATTCTCTGCCACAGCGGGCAGTGGAGGCCAATTCACTGGATGTTTTCAAGAGAGAGTTAGATTTAGCTCTTAGGGCTAACGGAATCAGGGGATGTGAGGAAAAAGCAGGAACGGGGTACTGATTTGGGATGATCAGCCATGATCATATTGAATGGCGGTGCTGGCTGGAAGGGCCGAATGGCCTACTCCTGCACCTATTTTTGTATGCTTCTATGGTTTGTAGGCTGCCCAAGCAAAAAAATCAGGGAATATATTTGACAGATTTGACATAACATTTTCAAAAGTTCATGTGGTAGACAATGGAGCTAAAGAGGGGGGTCCCCGTTGGTATTGGCTTGTTATTGTCCCATGGACCAAGATACAGTGAAAAACTTGTGTTTGCTTGCAATCATATCCGATAATACTATCCATGCATAGTACACCCTTTCACACAGAGGGTGGTGGATGCATTGAACAAGCTGCCAGAGGTGGTAGTTGAGGCTGGGACTATCCCAACATTTAAGAACGAGTTAGACAGGTACATGGATAGGACCGGTTTGGAGGGATATCGACCAAATGCTGGCAGGTGGGACTTGATGGCCGGTGTGGGCAAGTTGGGCCGAAGGGCCTGTTTCCACGCTGTATCACTCTCTGACTGATTCTATGAGTATAATCGGGCCACAAACAGGTGGAGCAAAGAAAGCAAATACTGGAGTGCAGAATCTAGTTTTGAACATTGTAGCGTTACACATACAGAGAAAAGGTTCAATGCCCGTACGGAGGTAGGTTGGAAGATCGGGTCTGCACCTCTCAGTTTGATTTGCATTAGGATAGCATGCTCTGTGCTCCTAAAACAGGGTCTGAAGAAGGGTCCTGGCCTGAACATTCCCTCCCCAGAAGGTAGACAAAAATACTGGAGAAACTCAGCGGGTGAGGCAGCATCTATGGAGCGAAGGATATAGGCAACGTTTCGGGTCGAGACCCGAAGAAGGGTATTTCCTGCTGGAGCTGAAAGGAATCAGCCATTAGCTGCTGTATTCTGAAAGCATTTACTGGCAATTGCTGTCGTGGGCCGCTGTAGGATTAATGGACCCGATTGAATCTGATTATTTTTCAAAGAATTATATTTGTATGGATAATCGGTCGAGTCTAAAGTTAAAGAGATTACAGTCCTTCACTGGGTAATGATCACCCAACTCGTGGAGATGTCCACATACCAGTTAGTTTCTGTAATATTATTCACTTCACAAGCCCCACAAACACACATACTGTACGTTACTTCCTATGAATGTATGATCTACTTTCCTCCCAGTCTTGAAGACAGACACACAGTGCTGGAGTAACTCAGCGGGTCAGGCAGCATCTGTGGAGAACATGGATAGGTGACGTTTCACAGAGTAACGCTGGAGTAACTCAGCGGGTCAGGCAGCATCTGTGGAGAACGTGGATAGGTGACGTTTCAGGTCGGGACCATTAATTTTCCTCTCTATATCCTCCTGTGATGCTGCCTGACCCGCTGAGTTACTCCAGCAGTTTGAGTTTGAGTGAGTATTGTGTATTTTCTGTCCTACTGACACATAGAGTTTATAAAAACGGAACCGAATCATAGCACG
This sequence comes from Malacoraja senta, assembly GCA_038087875.1. Lineage (NCBI taxonomy): Eukaryota > Metazoa > Chordata > Chondrichthyes > Rajiformes > Rajidae > Malacoraja > Malacoraja senta. The sequence goes on from CM075978.1 coordinate 194,979,098, forward strand.
AGATGGCCTGTGTAGGTTAGTTTAGTTAACGTTATCCTCGTGTGTTCTGAGGTACAGTGAAAAGCTTTTGTTGCGTGCTAACCAATAAGCAGAAAGACTACACATGATTACCATCGAGCCGTCCACAGTGTACAGATACAGGATAAAGGGAATAATGTTTAGTGCAAAATAAAGACTGAATGTGGTTAAAGTAAGAAATGCTGCTGCCGTAGCCGGGGTTTAAGAGAGCGGAGAGATTGGAATTGGTGATTCCAGATCCACTCTATGACCATCAGGCAGGGAGTCGCCTGCCTTGGGCACCAACCTGTCTGAGATGCTGCACACAATGTACTTTATTTCACTATGTGTGTTAACTGAGTGATACTCTGATGTTGTAAGCATTTCACATTGCATTCATTCCTTCATTGGTGGCGATGTGTGTATGGTTTATAGCTAATCCCTAATTGTCCCAGAGAAGTCGGTGATGAGCCACATTCTCCATCCGGGTGGCACGGTGGCGCAGCGGGTAGAGCTGCTGCCTCGCAGCGCCAGAGACCCGGGTTCCATCCTGACTACGGGTGCTGTCTGTACGGAGTTTGTACCTTCTCCCCGTGACCTGCGTGGGTTTTCTCCGGGTGCTTCGGTTTCCTCCCACACTCCAAAGACGTGCGGGTTTGTAGGTTAATTGGCCTTGGTAAAAATGTGTGTGGGTAGTGTGTGTGGGATAGTGTTAGTGTGTGGGGATCGGTGCTCGGCGCGGACTCGGTGGGCCGTAGGGTCTGTTTCCACGCGGTATCTCTAAACGTTAATCCCGTACAGTTGTTGTGTGGTGGGCCTCCCACAGCACTGTTGGACAGGGAGCGGTTGGGTTGACAATGAATGACTGCCGATATCTTGCCAAGTCGGGATGGTGCAATAGTTGGTTAGGGACCGACTGCGGGAACTCCAACTGTAGGAGTTTCATCGCCACGACGCGGGAGTTTCAATCACCCCGACACGGGAGCTTCGATCGCCCCGATCGCGGGAGCTTCGTCCAATGGATGCGGGAGCTTCGACCGTCCCGACGCAGGAGTTTCGACCGCTCCGACACGGGAGTTTTGACCGCCCCGATCGCGGGAGAATAATGAGGAAGAAGATAAGACTTTATTGCCTTCCATCACAGTGAGGAATGTGGGGAATCCACTGTGGTGGATGTTTATGTTAACTTTTATGTAGTTGTCTGTCTTGTTGCTTTTTTGTGTGACTGTACGGCAAATCAAATTCCTTGTATGTTTTTACATACTTGGCTAATAAATTAATTACAAAACAATTACAATACAATAGTATGATTTTAGTTCAGTTTAGAGATACAGCGCAGAAACAGGCCCTTCGGCCCACCGAGTCCGCGCACCGACCAGCGATCCCCGCACACTAACACTAACCTAGGGACAATTTACAATTTTACCAAAGCCAATTAACCTACACACCTGTACGTCTTTGGAGTGTGGGAGGAAACCGGAGCACCTGGAGAAAACCCACGCAGTCATGGGAAGAACGTACCAACTCCATAAAGACAGCACACATAGTCAGGATCGAACCCGGGTCTCTTGAGCTGCAAGCGCTGTAAAGCAGCAACTCTACCGCTGCGCCACCGTGCCGCCCCTTGCTGTCTCTTCCTTCGAAAAGAAAAGCCTTCAGCTTGTTGTAATTGTTTTTGTATCTGCTTCATACAACCTGTATACGTGGGGAAATAAGAAGACAAATAACCTGTCCACAATTGTTCTTTATTATGCTAATGTTAATTGCATTTACTACAAAAAAAAAACTCAGCAACTTTTCGAAACTTGACAGATTTTCAGAAGATGTCTTTGCCGTTAGTTGAAACAAATCACAATTAGATAACGCATTGTCAAAGCTTCACATTGTGTCTGTGACAGCTCCGCTCCAACTTACACTAACAGCGCAGAATTTTGTGCGTATTCTTCTGTCACCAGTTTATTCCGGAATATCAAAAATATTCTCCCGAATTTTGCCACATGCAAATGCTGTCATTTATATCAAAGTAAGTGTAAACTAATGATAACAATGGCCGTGAAGGTGTAGTGAAGTTTCAGCATTGAAGAATCTGCTTTCACACCAGGGATGGGAGCTTGCCAAGATAAATCCCACTGGGTAACGTTCAAACTGCAGATGTCTCCTCCCTCATTAATGCTGGCACCAGTTCATTAACAATCTCTTACTAAAATTAATAATGAAAATGCATCATGAAAGAAACCTATACAGTATTCATCTAATATTCTTTAATCTTAAGATTGTCACCTTAAATACGAGCCGTCTAGCCATGGCACTATCCCGTTGCTCAGAGTTATAATGGTTGTATTTATAGAGGATTTAAGGTAATACAAGCTTGGATTTGAGCTAACAATGAGGCTATGTAAGGCATGGGGCTTGAGTGTCCATTCTAGATGCTTAGACATGGACCTCGTGTAAACTACGTCACAGACAGCCTGGCAGAAAAATGTGTAGGAAGGAACTGCAGATGGTGGTTTAAATCGAAGATAGACACAAAATGCTGGAGTACCTCGGCGGGACAGGCAGCATCTCTGGAGAGAAGGAATGGGTGACGTATTACCTCATCTGCATCCGCTGTTCCAGGTGTGGACTTTTGTATATCGGCGAGACCAAGCGCAGGCTCGGCGATCGTTTCGTTGAACACCTCCGCTCAGTCCGCCTAAACCTACCTGATCTCCCGGTTGCTCATCACTTTAACTCCCCCTCCCATTCCCACACTGACCTTTCAGTCCTGGGCCTCCTCCATTGTCATAGTGAGGCCCAGCGCAAATTGGAGGAACAGCACCTCATGTTTCACTTGGGCAGCTTACAACTCAGCGGTATGAACATTGACTTCTCTAACTTCAAGTAACCCTTGCTTTCCATCTCTCTCCATCCCCTCCCCCTTCCCAGTTCTCCCACCAGTCTGACTGTCTCCGACTACATTCTATCTCTGTCCCGCCCACTCCCCTGACATCAGTCTGAAGAAGGGTCTTGACCTGAAACGTTGCCCATTCCTTCTCTCCAGAGATGCTGCCTGTCCCGCTGAGTTACTCCAGCATTTTGTGTCTACCTAGCAGAAGCCTTTGCTTGCATACTTGAGTTACAAGGAATGTTCATGTAACGTGAAGCTTCCTACACCATGACTGAAATGTCTGCTTTTACTTCTAACTAGCAAGAAAGCAGCAGCTTGTCAGTCGGATTTGTTTTTTAGCAGTAACCGTCGCATTAGGTTGTGTAGGAAGGAACTGCAGGTGCTGGTTTACACCGAAGATAAACACAAAATGCCGGAGTAACTCAGCGGGACCAGCAGCGTCTCCGGAGAGAAGGAACGGGTGACGTTTCGGGTCGAGACCCGTCTCCAGACTTTGTCTGCCCTCTTAAGCTGATGTAGACATTTCCAGATCACTACTTCAAGCAAATGTGCCCACATCTAGAGAGTGATCATTCATAACAACACATCAGCAGGGGCGTTGGTCCTTGGGCCATGGTTGCTGTGTGTGATGCCAGTGATGGTTTTGTAGGTCAAGACTAGGTCTGGTTGACCTTCTGCCCCACCATGAGGGTGTAGTGCGTGAGTTCCTCAATGCATAAAATGGACCCGATCTTCCACTTATATAGTTTCAGTTCAGTTCAGTTTATTGTCACGTGTACCGAGGTACAGCGAAAAGCTTTTGTTGCGTGCTAACCAGTCAGTGGAACAACTAAACGTACTTGAATACAATCGTGCCATCTTCTTAGGCCCCCCTTCGGTCATGGCTGACCATGGGTGTCTCCAGGGTTGGAGGACGCCTGTGCGTGACTTTGTTTAACGTGGGGAGACTAGTGCACAGACTGGTCCTTGACAGATCTGGGTCAGGATCCAGTGGCATGGAGTCCAAGACGACCGGAGACCCTTTTCTGCTGCAGCCTTCATCCGCCTTCCCTGCCGTTGTGACGCTCCACTAAGGTCAGCCATCGTCCTCCGCCTGTTCCACCGTTGAGGTCTTGGTTGGATTGCTCTTTGTCAGAGACCTCCCCCTCGACCTTACTGCCATGGGTGGCCCTACCAGGAGCATGGCCCCAGACGGCATCGCTCTCAGGATCTCAGGACCACACAAGCTTCTCCACCACGACAAGGTGACAATCCACGGAGAAGATCGAGCCATCTACACTGTACAGATACATGGTAAGGGAATAACTGTGAGTGGCTCGATTGTAATCATGTGCTGTCTTTCCGCTGACTGGTTAGAGTGCAACAGAAGCTTTTCACTGTGCCTCGGTCCATGTGACAATAAACTAAATGCATGGTGGTCCCTGCCAAAGTGTAAGTAATATCTAACTGCATTTGAAATAACAACAAAAACATTCAGAAAAATGACACCAGTCAAATAGTGGAGTAAATCAGCGCAATTGTTAATTAAAATGGTGTTTCTGGTTTCGTTAAAGAATGCTGGTGGACTCTGTGTAAAATGCAAGATTAATTATAACCTTTCCAGTCGTAAACTTTTAATATTAAAACTTGACAACAACTGCTCTGTGTTGCTTGTGGCGTGTTAAGCCGGAAACCATGGCAACACAATGCACCCTGATACATATATATCTGTTTGCCATTTATTAAAATTCACGCGTCGGCATTTACGCTGAACGGTGGCGGCAGAGGTCCCACGCTGCGGTTTATCGTGGACCTGGCAACATCACACTTGGGATGTAACGGAGTGTGTAGGAAGGAACTGCAGGTGCTGGTTTACGCTGAAGATAGACACAAAATGATGGAGTAACTAGTTTTGAAACTTGACTCATTTCGCTGTGGTCCTGATTGCTTTTGCTGATTGCACGCCTCGTTCTCAACTTCCCATCAGCCAGCAGTGAACCATTCTACATTCCCCTGATCTGTCTTTAATTCTCCTTCCCATTCCCACACAGACCTTTCTGTCCTCGGTCTCCTCCATTGTCAGAGTGAGTCTAAACGCAAACTGGAGGAACAGCATCTCATATTTCGCTTACAGCCCAGTGGTATGAATGTTGATTTCTCTCACTTCATGTAGCCCCGGCATTCCCTCTCTCTCTATCCCTCCCCCACCCAAGTCGCACCAGCTTCTCGTTTTCACCCAACAAACAGCTGACAATGGCCTGTTTCCTTTATCATCATTACTTTTTTGCATATCTTTCATTCATTGTTCTTTATCTCTCTACATCACCATCTCTTATTTCCCTCATCCCTAACCAGTCTGAAGAAGGGTCTCGACCCGAAACGTCACCCATTCCTTCTCTCCATAGATGCTGCCTGTCCCGCTGAGTTACTCCAGCATTTTGCGTCCATCTATCTTCGTGATATGTAACTACAGGCCCCACATTTATACATCGTGTGGGAGCAGTGCGTGTCCGTGAGGACTATTACCATTTCAGTTTCTCTCTTTCTTTGACCAGTACTGTACTATTTATGGGGGGGGGGGGGGGCACGGTGGTGCAGCGGGTAGTGCAGCTGCCTCACA
>CM075978.1:194984780-195134569 GCA_038087875.1 Malacoraja senta
GTTTTCTCCAGCATTTTGGTCTACCTTATCATTTATAGTGTGGTTCCGTATAGCTTACAAAGCACAGAAGTACACTGTGCCAGAGTAACTCAGCGGGTCAGGCAGCATCTGTGGAGAACATGGATAGGTGACGTTTCACAGAGTGCTGGAGTAACTCAGCGGGTCAGGCAGCATCTGTGGAGAACATGGATAGGTGACGTTTCACAGAGTGCTGGAGTAACTCAGCGGGTCAGGCAGCATCTGTGGAGAACATGGATAGGTGACGTTTCACAGAGTGCTGGAGTAACTCAGCGGGTCAGGCAGCATCTGTGGAGAACATGGGCATCCTTAGTTGAGTTTAGTTCAGTTTATTATGGTCATGTGTACTGAGCTACTGTGAAAAGCTTTAGTTTGTGTTCCATCCGGTGACATTTAGGATTGGGACTGTTCTTCAGTCTGAGTAGGGACTCGACCTGAAAAGTTGCTGAGTCTGAAGAAGGGTCCTGATCCAAAACGTCACCTATCCATGTTCTCCAGAGATGCTGCCTGACCCACTGAGTTACTCCAGCACTCTGTGTTCTACGCAAGATTCCAGCATCTGCAGTTCCTTGCAGCTCTCACTCGGCCGTATCCTGTTTGTAACTGGTGGGTAGGTTAAGGTATAATATCGTCACGTGTACCGAGGTACAGTGAAAAGCTTTGCATTGCATGCTGTGCAATCAGGTCAGATGATGTTATACGTTAACACACCTAGTCAAACTCCAGTCCAATAGGTAGAGCAAAGGGGAAGATAGATACAGAGTGCAGAATGTAGTTCTCAGCATTGTAGCGCATCAGTTCCACAGACAGAGTCCAATGTCCGCAATGGGGTAGAGGTGAATCGGACAGCATAACCATGGTGGAGCCAGGATTGTGGGGAATTGCAGCAATAATGAATGTGATAAGCAGACTCGCACACAGCCACACGGATTAATTGGAGATTCACTTCTCGTGAATCTTGCAGTGATTATGTAAAAAGTGCGATAATTTAGTGTCCATATCGCCATAAATTTGGCAGATTGAGGAAGTGGTGACCGAGGTTCACAGTGACACCTGTTGTCACGTCTCTACATTTCACAACAAGTGGGAAAATGGGTCAAACATAATCTTTCTGTAAAAATGCAAGCCCATATATTGGCAAATAATGTTAGCGTCTTGTACATGTCGACTGTTGCTGTTTATTTCATTCCATTTAAACAGTTGGTGTATAATTATATTTCCCTGCACCAACTTCCCTTTGCAACTGTGTCATGTTCAGTCTGTTTCTCAAATCACCCCAGTGTGTGTCCCCGACCCACTGAAATCCTCCAGCACTTTGTGTTTTATGCAAGATTCCAGCGCCTGCAGTTCCCTTGTTTCCACAAGTGTGGGTGAAACAGGTGGACTAAATGTCGTGATTCCACGCTGTCAATCCCACTGAATGTGGTTGCCAGATGTAATCAGCAGAACCATAAGATCATCAGTGATAGGAGTAGAATGAGGCCATTCGGCCCATCGAGTCTACTCCGCCATTCAATCATGGCTGATCTGTCTCTCCCTCTCTTCCTCTCAACCCCATTCTCCTGCCTTCTCCCCGTAACCACTGACATCTGTACTAATCTAGAATCTATTTATTTCTGACTTTAAAATATCCATTGACTTGGCCTCCACAGCCTTCTGTGGCAAAGAATTCCACAGATTCACCACCCTCTGACTAAAGAAATTCCTCCTCATCTCCTTCTTAAAGGAAAGTCCATTAATTCTGAGGCTGTGACTCCAGTCCTAGACTCTCCCACTAGTGGAAACATCCTCTCCACATCCACTCTATCCAAGCCTTTCACTATTTGGTAAGTTGGGCTGTTATAACGTGCTGTTGATGATAAAGGTCCATTCAGCATCTTCAAGGGATGGAGATCTTGCTGAGGATGACCTATGACATTTATAAACATTGTAGGAAGCCAAATGTATTAAGTCAATGGATATTCTTAAGGCAGAGATTAAAAGATTCTTGATTAGTAAGTACGGGTGTCAGGGGTTATGGGGAGAAGGCAGGAGAATGGGGTTAGGAGGGAGAGATAGATCAGCGGTGATTGAATGGCGGAGTAGACTTGATGGGCCGAACGGCCTAATTCTTCTCCTATCCTTCATGACCTTAAGGACTTATCAAAGGCTGGTCTGTCATTTGACCACAGAGACTGAGGGGACAGCAGTGGCTGTCTGTTTTTAATAGACAATAGACAATAGGTGCAGGAGTAGGCCATTCGGCCCTTCAAGCCAGCACCGCCATTCAGTGTGATCATGGCTGATCATCCACAATCAGTACCGCGTTCCTGCCTTCTCCCCATACTTTCAAGAGAGAGCTAGATAGGGCTCTTAAAGATAGCAGAGTCAGGGATATGGGGGTACTGATTGGGGATGATCAGCCATGATCACATTGAATGCCGGTGCTGGCTCGAAGGGCCGAATGGCCTATTCCTGCACCTGTTGTCTATTGTCTATTGTCTAAAACAAAGCTATCTTCAAGAGCCCTATCTAGCTCTCTCTTGAAAGCATCCAGAGAACCCGCCTCAACTGCCCTCTGAGGCAGAGAATTCCACAGACTCACAACTCTCTGGGTGAAAAAGTGTTTCCTCATCTCCGTTCTAAATAATTTAAAATAGTTTAAATCCAGACTGGGTTAGTTTAGTTTATTGTCACGTGTACCGAGGTACAGTGAAAAGCTTTTGTTGTGTGCTAACCAGTCAGCAGAAAGACAAGACGTGATTACAATCGAGACATTTACACTATAGTTACAAACACACCTAGTATGGATTGTGGTGGATTGATCAGTGAGATGGAGACCTGCTCCGCGCGGTCTCCTGTCCACTTCATTGTTAGTTATTTTTTACAAATGGCTGGCGTCTTCTTCACACGAGGGCTGCGATCGAGTCACACAATGAGAGTGGTGTCGTGGGTGGCTGAGTGAGTGCTTTTATTACCCCGCCAGATGTCCCTCTATTAGTGTTCCAATGCGGCCGGTACCAATGTCTTCAAGCATTAAACACTTTGGATATTGCAGATGGTAAATTTAAATTGAAGCCTTAATGCCGGGAGTGGAAAAGTACTGGGGCAACAAGTGCTGCCGTTCCTTATTCAATCAGCTACTCATTCCTGACATGGCCAGTCCCAACATTGTCTTATCTCTTATAATACTGAGTTACACCCCTCCCCAGACCCTTTACTCCACCCATCCCAACTCCCTCCCCATCCCCTCCCCCCCCCCCACCTCTGTCTCCCCACCCCTTCTCACTTCCGCCATCCCCTTCCCCCACCCTCTCCCCCAAAACACCCCCTCCTCCTTTCCTCCTCATCCCATTCTCCTCATCCCTTCCCTACCCTCTTCCCCCCCAACACTAGAACTCTATCCTCCTGTCTCCACTGCTGAAGCAGTCAAGCCTGGGGACTTATTCCATTTAACATGGGTAGGTGACGTTTCACAGAGTGCTGGAGTAACTCAGCGGGTCAGGCAGCATCTGTGGGGAACATGGATAGGTGACGTATCACAGAGTGCTGGAGTAACTCAGCAGGTCAGGCAGCATCTGTGGAGAACATGGATAGGTGACGTTTCACAGAGTGCTGGAGTAACTCAGCGGGTCAGGCAGCATCTGTGGAGCGAAGGAAATGGGCAACCTTTCGGGCCGAAACCCTGAGGGAAATAGGCAACGTTTCGGGCCGAAACCCGGAAGGGTTTCGGGCCGAAACGTTCCCTATTTCCTTCGCTCCATAGATGCTGCCGGAACATGGATAGGTGACGTTTCACAGAGTGCTGGAGTAACTCAGCGGGTCAGGCAGCATCTGTGGAGAACATGGATAGGTGACGTTTCACAGAGTGCTGGAGTAACTCAGCGGGTGGGTCAGGCAGCACCTGTGGAGAACATGGATAGGTGACGTTTCACAGAGTGCTGGAGTAACTCAGCGGGTGGGTCAGGCAGCACCTGTGGAGAACATGGATAGGTGACGTTTCGGGTTGGGACCCTTCTTCAGACTTATTGTAGTAACGGAGGAGAAAGTAGGAAAAGAGGTGGGGTGGGACAAAGCCTGGTGAGTGATGGGTGGGACCAGGCGATGGAGGTTAGATTGCCAGATGGGTGGGTCAGGGCCAGAGATGAAAAGGTCATGACAGGGTGACAAAAGGGAACAGTAGAGACAAGTTGACACAGAGAGCTGTGGAGACATGGAGTGTTACACCATTGTACAAGCAACATCAGTGACCTTCTCCAGAAGATATTAATAGACAATAGACAACGGGTGCAGGAGTAGGCCATTCGGTCCTTCGAGCCAGCACCGCCATTCACTGTGATCACGGCTGATATTAAACTTCAGATGGAGATTATCATACTTCAAACACTCTTTAGTGAGAAGATACTTAATCTGTGGAACTCATTGCCACAGATGGCTGTGGAGGCCAAGTCAGTGTATATTTCTAAGGCAGACAAATTCTTGATTAGAACGGGTGTCAAGGGTTCTGGTGAGAAGGCAGGAAAATAGGATTAGTAGGCAGAGATCAGCCTTGATTGAATGGCAGACTCGACTCGATGGGCCGAATGGCCTAACTCTACTCCTATACCTTGTGAACGTGAACTTAACATCAAGTACAATAATTTCCAGAAAATGGTTTTGATTGGTCCCCATCGTATTTTTACATAGTGTACATTTCATTCATAAAACATATCGCACAAGATTTTATCAGTTCAATCGCAATATTTTTGTCCTGACCAATGCTATTTGAACGGGATGATAAATGCCTTGAGGGGAAGTATTGTACAAGCAGTCAGCATCACTTCTGTGGAGTTTAATTGAAACCGCAGTGTTCGTCTGCAGGGTAGACGCGATGTTTGGAGGCATCATGCCATGCCCTGCGGCCCGTCAGATTGATTATTGGAGCGTGGGGGTCCTATTGAGAACGGCCGGGGTCACTTCCCAGTCTTCATCGCCATTTGAACCGCCAGCATTGGCAACAAGCACCTGGGATCTGAACCCTGTCTCTCCAAATAGGAGCCCCATGCCTTGCTGATCAATCTTGCAGCTTCTGCCCACGAATGTTTAGAAACAGGGATACATTATTCATACACCGAGGTTTCAATTAAACGCCAGCGTGTCTCTGGAAATTATGTCATATAATGTTTACTCTGGAGGCTTTTACCGTACGGTGAAATAGGAAGTTTGTCTGTGGCACTAAATTGAATTGAATACGTTTATTGGCCAAGTATTCACATACAAGGAATTTGCCTTGGTGCTCCACCCGCAAGTGACAACGATGTACAGTGACAACATTTATGTTATTAAATTACCAAAACATTGTTAAATTATTAAAAGACACTGTCTAAAGCTTTAGGAATGAAAACTATAAGTGGTTAAAATGTGATCTAAGAAAATCATATCTAACTATTGCTGTTGGTATCACTTGATGGTTAAAATGTGACAATCCTCACTTAGAATCTTAAACCATATATTAATCCATTTATAATACAGTTAATTCAGTGGAATGATACACTTACAATGTTCGTCTACAATCACAAGATTTTAGGGCATACAATTCACTTGACGATATTTACAATAATTACTGGAAGATAGGCACAAAATGCTGGAGTAACTCAGCGGGACAGGCAGCATCTCTGGAGAGAAGGAATGGGTGACGTTTCGGGTCGAGACCCTTCTTCAGACTGAGAGTCAGGGGAGAAGGAAAGATATAGACGGTGATGTGGAGAGATATAGAACAAGAGAATGAAAGTTTGTGAATGAGATTACTGTCTATATCACCGTCTATATCTCTGGTGACGGGGAGTGTGGTCACGGGGAGAACGTACAAACTCTATACAGACAGCACCCCGTAGTCAGGATCGAACCCGGGTCTGTGGCGCTGTGAGGCAGCAGCTCTACCCGCTGCGCTATCCACCGTGCCGCCCTGACGTAGGTCTTTACTTATATTATTCGCTGTTCAGTGCCGGAATTAGTTAAGCAGCGTGGAGCAGACTTGAGATCAATTTGAATTTGCCAAAAGGGAAAATAAATGATTGGAGGAGATGTGTTAATATTAATTTTGGGGAGATTAAAGTTGGCACAGGGCTGCGGGGCGTGACTCGGGGCTTTTGAAAGCAGCGTATTAGCGTATTAGGTAGTCAGTACTGGTGAATGGAGTACATTGTGAAGAAGGTTAAAGATTTGATATCATTAAACATCCATGAAGACAGAAGATGTCATTAATACGAGGAATAACTCATCTCATATGGTGGACTGTTACATTTTTTAAAATGTCGTTTTATCAAACTTGATTTTAAGTGTGCTCTCATATATTTGCCCCATTAGTAGATTAATTAGCAAGATATTAACTTTACAATCTGCCTAATTTCATAGGGCTACACGCATTGGATCTCATTACCAACTTCCTTTCATTCTGTTATTATATTTCCTTAACACCATCAGAGGAGATTGTCCAGCCATTTCTCCCTTGTAGAATCTTCAGACATGTTTGTCTTAAAAACACTTTCCAGGTAATTCTTTCAGCCAGAGACAGCAAGAACAAAGACCATAATGTACACATGATTCAATGAACCAACCTGATCTCCCGGTTGCTAAACACTTTCATTCTCCTTCCCATTCCCACACGGACCTTTCTGTCCTCGGTCTCCTCCATTGTCAGAGTGAAGGGCCTGTCCCACTGTACGAGGTAATTCAAGAGTTCTCCCGAGTTCTCCCCTGATTCGAGCTCCTGGAATGTCCGTAGCGGGTACGTAGAGGCTCGTACGAGTACAAAGTAAAAAAAATTGTCATCACGAGTATTTTATTTACTCGTGGACATTTTTCACAGTGTTGAAAAAACGTCATGAGTTTACCGAATTTCTCGAGTACCTACCGTTACTCGTACGAACCGCAACGGGACATCCACGAGCTCCTACGTACCCGCTACTTACATTACACGAGCTCAAAACAAGGGAGAACTCGGGAGAGAAGTCTTGAATTACCTCGTACAGTGGGACAAGCCCTTTAGGCTACATGCAAATTGGAGGAACAGCATCTCATATTTTGCTTGGGCAGCTTACAGCCCAGTGGTATGAATATTGATTTCTCTCACTTCAGGAAGCCCCGGCATTCCCTCTCTCTCTCTCTATCCCTCCCCCACCCAAGTCGCACCAGCTTCTCGTTTTCACCCAACAAACAGCTGACAACGGCCTGTTTCCTTTATCATCGTTACTTTTTTGCATATCTTTCATTCATTGTTCTTTATCTCCCCTACATCACCGTCTATATCTCTCGTTTCCCTCATCCCTAACCGGTCTGAGGAAGGGTCTCGACCCGAATCGCCACCCATTCCTTCTCTCCAGAGATGCTGCCCGTCCCGCTGAGTTACTCCAGCATTTTGTTTCTATCTTAGTTTAATTTAGAGATACAACACAGAAACAGGCCCTTCGTCCCACAGCGACCAGCGATCCCAGCACACTAACACTACGCTACACACACTAGGGACAATTTACATTTATACCAAGCCCATTAACCTACAAACCTGTACGTCTTTGGAGTGTGGGGAGGAAACCGAAGATCTCGGAGAAAACCCACGCAGATCACGGGGAGAACGTGGAAACTCCCTACAGATAAACACCCGTAGTCGGGATGTGGCCCGGCGCTGTGAGGCAGCAACTCTACCACTAGGTTTATTGTTATCACGTGTATCGAGGTACAGTGAAAAGCTTTGTTTGCATGCTATCTAATCAGATCAAATAAAACACACGCATAAATACAATCACGAGGATGAGGGGAGATCTTATAGAGGAATACAGAATCATGAGAGGAATAGATCGGGTAGACGCACAGAGTCTCTTGCCCAGAGTAGGGGAATCGAGGACCAGAGGACATAGGTTCAAGGTGAAGGGGAAAAGACTTAATAGGAATCTGAGGAGTAACTTTTTCACACAAAGGGTGGTGGGTGTATGGAACAAGCTGCCAGAGGAGGTAGTTGATGCTGGGACTATCCCATCATTTAAGAAACAATTAGACAGGTACATGGATAGGATAGGTTTGGAGGGATATTGACCAAGCGCAGGCAAGTGGGACTAGTGTAGCTGGGACATTGTTAGCCGATGTGGGCAAGTTGGGCCAAAGGGCCTGTTTCCACACTGTATCACTCTATGACTCTATCAAACTCAAGTCCAACAGGTAGAGCAAAGGGGAAGATAGATACAGAGTGCAGAATATAGCTCTCAGCATTGTAGCGCATCAGCTCCACAGACAAAGTCCAATGTCCGCAATGGGGTAGAGGTGAATCGGACAGTACCCTAGCTTAAGGAAGGACCATTCAGAAGCCTGATAACAGAGGGGAAGAAGCTGTTCCTGAGTCTGGTGGTGCGCGCTTTCAAGCTTGTGTACCTTGTGCTGGGTAGGAACAATGAGAAGAAGGAATGACCAGGGTGGGACAATTCTTTGATGATGTTGGCTGCTTTTGTGAGGCAGTGTGAAGTGTGGATGTCTATGTGACAAGACGGGACAGAAAATTATATAAAGGAAATCCATCCAATAACTTCCACCAGAATGATTAATAGTGATAATTGGAGATTATATCCAGCTTGAGGGGTCCTGAGGAACCTTCCATTAACTCCATGTTTGGGATTCCTAGTGCCACATTAGAGAGGTCATGTTAGTTTCCATGCTGCTGCTCTAAACTAAACTAAAAGATCAGCATATCCAACACAGAGCAGCATGAATCTAACTTGGACCATTTGGATCTATATGGTTCAGAGATTCATGAGATTCACTTACATAACAGTTACCAATTTGACATTGCCCTTGATTACATTCCTGTTTTCAACCAATATAGGTTTTCACAAGAAATCCATTTCACCCTGTGACATGCTTGCTGCCTGTGCCTGTCTTTGCCCTGTGTTTCAGTATCTGGTCTGTTTCACTTCTCTGGCCGTTTTGATTCACATCTTCAACAAGTATTGGCCTCGCCCCCATCAGTTGATTGAACAAGCTAAGCAACCTTGCCGACATTTGCCTTGAGTTCTTGGTAATGAGGGAACCGCAGAAGAAAACATTGCCCTGTAACAATGCACGTCATTCTGGAGTGGAACTTTGATGGGACAACGACAAAAAGGTTTTATTTTAATCTGACGACACAAGATAACCATGCAAAGCTTGAAAGCGCGCACCACCAGACTCAGGAACAGCTTTTTCCCCTCTGTTATCAGGCTTCTGAACGGTCCTTCCATAAGCTAGGGTACTGTCCGATTCACCTCTACCCCATTGCGGACATTGGACTTTGTCTCTGGAACTGATGCGCTACAATGCTGAGAACTACATTCTGCACTCTGTATCTTCCCCTTTGCTCTACCTGTTGGACTGGAGTTTTCCTTGATTGTATTTAGGTACAGCATTATCTGATTTAATTGGATAGCATGCAGAACACAGAGAGTTGTGAGTCTGTGCAATTCTCTGCCTCAGAGGGCGGTGGAGGCAGGTTCTCTGGATACTTTCAAGAGAGAGCTAGATAGGTCTCTTAAAGATAGCAGAGTCAGGGGATATGGGGAGAAGGCAGGAATGGGGTACTGATTGGGGATGATCAGCCATGATCACATTGAATGGCGGTGCTGGCTCGAAGGGCCGAATGGCCTCCTCCTGCACCTATTGTCTATTGTCTATTGTCTAAAACAAAGCTTTTCACTGTACCTCGGTACACATGACAATAATAAACTTGAGCATAAACCTAAATGAAGATTCTTGAGAGGCATGTGAGGAATGGATGAGAAAGTGGGATGACATAGAACTAGCATGAACGGGCGATCGTTGGTCGGTGTGGACTGGTCGGGCTCCCGTATCCATACCTCACCATGGAATTCTTTGCCACATATGGCTGTGGAGACCAAGTCAGTGGATATTGTTGAAGCAGAGATATATAGATTCTTGATTAGTACGGGTGTCGGGGGTTGTAGGGCAGGAGAATGGGGTTAGGGAGGCCAGATAGATCAGCCGTGATTGAATGGCAGAGTAGACTTGATGGGGCGAATGGTCTAATTCTGCTCCTATCACTTATGATCTTATGAATTATGTTTGGCTGAACAATCTCTCGTCAGCGACCAGAAGGAAATCACTCACAGCTAGATGGTGAGATCAGCACCCCCCAGGATTGAGTACAGAATGATTTGTGCAGACAGCCGGCATTCTCTCTCTTTTTCTGCCATGCTGTTTAGAGCAGCATTTCATTCATACCACAAATTGCAGTTGTATGAAAAATATGCTTACTCTGGTTATCTGATCCTGATCACGTTAAATCCATTGTGTCGGAAGGAACTGCAGATGCTGCTTTAAACCGAAGATAGTCAAGTGAGTTTATTGTCATGTGTCCCTGATAGGACAATGAAATTCTTGCTTTGCTTCAGCACAACAGAATATAGTAGGCATTGACTACAAAACAGATCAGTGTGACCATATACCATTATATAAATATATACACACATGAATAAATAAACTGATAAAGTGCAAATAACAGATAATAGTAAGATTAAACGAGAACTTACCAGTTTGAAGTTTGATCTGTATTTTATGAGGAGTTACGATGAGGGATTACGTGAAGAACCCGCTCAGTGCGCAGGCGCGGCATACTTCCAAGCAGCGGTGTGGAATCACAGATAGACACAGGTATTTGAAGTAAACATAGTAAAGAAAAGGAGACATCAATTTATTAGTTTGATCCATATAATGAGGGTGGGAGCGGAGGGCACGTAATCCCTCATCGTAACTCCTCATAAAATACAGATCAAACTTCAAACTGGTAAGTTCTCGTTTAATCTTACTATTTTACTTCGGAGTCACGTGAGTGACTTCGTGAAGATTTCAAAGCTCTGTGATTTCAAACCGTGTAACAGTTTTATTTCACTCACTGCCGAAAGTTCTTGAGGGAGGAAGTGTTATCGTAATCACCCAATGAATCTGTTTCTCAAGAAACAAAAAAGGTATTTATTAACAATAACAAAATTAAAGTGCTTCCCCGGGCTTAACTTAAATATTTGCAGCTTGTAATATTTTCTCTGCAAATAAATCAGGTTTCATCAACGGCTTATTATAAAAGTTCTGAATGTCGTTTCCCTCGACCATCCTGCTGTATTCAGAATATGGTCAACCGGTACGTCCATTCTGTCAGCCGTTGATGTAGATGCTGCCTAGTGGAATGAGATTTAAATGTATTAGTATCTATTCCGGCAGCCTTCAGTACCTGTTTTGAGCCATCTTGAAATGGTTTGGCTCATTACCCGGCCATGAGGTTACTTGTGGCTGACCCATAAGGCTTTTTCACTCCCTCTTATATTGTGGGTTGTGTCTATGTAATGTTGTAGATGGGTCACGACACACAACCGTGGCTTTTGTGGGTAGGCCCGGAATACCACCAGTGGATTAGCTGTTCCTGGCCTGCTTTGCTTCACCAGACCCTGTATGATGAATGTGATCTGATCTGGGGTGGTCACCATGTTGTCCAGCCTCAACTTGTGTAGTGACTGGACCCTCTGAGCGGATACAAGTGCCATCAACATGAGCGTCTTTAGTGTAGATTGCTCGAGGCTGAGGGATCTGGCTGGTGGCCATTCCCTGAGGTATGTCAGGACCACACTGATATCCCAAATATGGGTATACCTGGGTTTAGGGGCTTGATATCATAAATGCCCTTCATCAGTTTTACCACCAGTGGATGGGATCCCATTGCCTGTTGTCCTGCTGGTTTGAGATAAGCAGAAAGAGCACTTCGCGCTGTGTTGATGGCACTGTAACTGATCCCTTCATCATGGTGTAGATGGGCCAGGAATTCCAGTACGTTGGTGGCTGTGGCTGTTGCATACGTTGTCCCTGTTTCCTGGCAGTACTTCTCCCATTTTCTTATGCTGATTCAGTACTGCCTCTTGGTGGATGTTCAAAGGGATGCCGACATGGTGGTGATGGTTCGTTCGGACAATCCCTGTTCCAGGTAAGATCTATTCAAAGCCTGCAACCCAGGAGTTTAATTTTCTCATGGCATGGGTGGCTTATGCCTGATACTGGGTGAGTTAATAATCCTGGATCACTGGGAAAGACCATTGGTGACTCAACCACCATGTCATGTAGAACCGGGAACCATGGCTGTGTAGGCCAGTCGGGCACCATCAAAATTCCAGAAGCAGAGTCCATCTGTATTTTGCGAAGTACCCGACTGATGAGGCAGAAGGGAGGGAAAGCATAGAAGAAGACATTTCCCCAATCCAGCGTGATGGCATGTATCGCTGCTGCCTCTGGGTCTGGTTCCCAAGCGACATATATAGGTAACTGGTGATTTCGTCTTGATGCAAATACATCGATATCTGGCGTTCCATACTGCTTAATAACTTTAGCAAATACTTTAGGGTTGAACATCCATTCGATGTTATCATTGAATTTGCGTGACCTGGTGTCTGCCACTGTGTTTAGCTTACCTGGTAGATAAGTAGCTGATAGCCAAATATGTCTTTCGACACACGATAGCCAAATCACATTGACCAATTTGTCGCATGATAATGATTTTATGCCGCCCATATGGTTAATATAAGCCACCACCGTAGTATTATCAATCTGTAACCGAACATGCAAGTGCTGCATATTAGCTACATATGCTTTTAACCCATAAAAGGCGCCCAACATCTCTAGATAGTTAATGCCCAGTGTCAGTAGTAATGATGACTCTAGGTTAGTCCATCTACCACCTGTGCTGGATATGGAGTAAGTTGCTCCCCAGCCTTGAGCACTGGCATCTGTTTGAAGAACTAAAGTAAGGTTAGTGATGATGATAGAGCTGAAACTATGCCAAACATTTTCTGCCCACCACTGTAGCTGATATTGCTTCAGTGGGTAATTACATGACACGAACATCGTGACCTGTATGTCGTTTTAGTGCCTGTACCTTTGCTGTTTGTAAATTTTGATAGTGCAAAGGTCCGCATTGTGTAGCTGGAAATGCTGCTACCATTTTCCCAATCACTCTTGGGACTTGTCGAATAGTTGGTCCTTTGTTGACCATTAAATAGTTGCATGATTGTGCTAATGCAACCATTTTTATTTTTATTTTTTATTTTTATTTTCCTTTTGGCAAGGTAACAGTCATATGGACTGAGTTAATTGTGAAGCCCAGGTAGTCCATAATAGTGGATGGCTTCAACTTAGATTTATCTGGATGTAGGATGAACCCCAGAGTTTCGAGGAGCTATTTTGTAGCTGATACTGCTGCCACAGCCAATTCCATAGTTTTCCCTACTATCTGAATATCATCCAGGTATGCCATGACAATATGTTTCTTAGTCTTGCCATGGCTATTTTCAATATTTTGATGAATAATCTTGGGGCTGAGGTTAGCCCATTGGGCAATGCGTTGTACTGCCTCAGCTGCCCCAACCAGATAAATTGTAGGTATCTGCAATGATCCTTGTGTATGGGTATTAGATAGTAAGCATCTTTCAGATCAATGCTTGCCATGAAGTATCCTTTGGAAATCAGTTGTTTGGCAGTAACAACTGTCTCCATTTTGAAATGTATATACTCAACAAACTTATTTAGTGATGTTAAGGCAATGATGATGCGACATCCACCATCTTTTTTTGGTTTTATTTGATACAAATTCCAAAGGTTCATGTTTGGTCTTTTGGATGACCTCTCCACTAATGCTGTTGAGTATATACTTATCACACGTGACAGTAACCCATGCTTCTTTAAACCAGTGTAAGCTCCCCTCTGTTAGTAAAGCACCCTTATTCTCTATATGCTGGCAGGAACCAGACCCACCTACCTCCATGTTCAGTGGTGTTTCTTTTGTTTCCTGATGTTTTTGTAGGTTTTGCTTGTCTGACGTGCTGGCGATGTTGGGGGGTGGCGCATTTTCCATGGGGTCCGCTGTGGGCCCTGATCTAAAAAAGATCTTTTGGGGATAAAATGCGGTCCCCGAGCTTTCACCAGTCCCATATTGAGGACGTCGACTGGTGGATGCCATGGGGTGCTGCCGCTTGGGTATTGTAGCTCTTGGTTTGCTCGTCCCAGGGCCTGCCCTCATGAGGCCGAAAGATGTCGCTGCTTCCTCCATGTTCCTCAGTTTTTTGTTGAGGTCTTTCCCAAATAACAGAGCATCCGTCTCTGCAGCTGGGGCTCTGCACAACCCAGCAACTTTGGGATTGAGGGCAGGTCTTATGTTTCCCCGCCGGAGATTGTGTATTGCACATCAGTGCCAGCACATCCTGCTGGCAAGTATCCATCTCCGTACTTTGAACAGAACGAGCAAAGGCTGTAATGGCCGACGTCCGGAGCCTTAGGATCCGCTGTAGCTTGATTTCATGGTTACACATGTTTGACCCCACGTGACCCCAGATCTGGCTGTTCACAGTCTTCACTCTGAGGGCCTCACAGTTGTCTGGTGCTGTATAAAATTCAAGCACCTCAAGAAGTACCTTCTCCTGCAAGGGCTTATTTGACAGATGATTGATGCTGGCCGCCATGTTTGGTTCCAGCGGTCTTCCAGCACGTGGGGTTGCTACATAGCGGTCCACCACACCCAGCAGCTCTTCCTGCTCCTGCACCCCTTGCATACTGCCGAATTCTTCCGCCAGCCCCTTTCCAGACCAGCCCAACCCTGGTCACCAATGCTAGCCTCCAGTAATGAGGGAGCAGAGGGCAGTGCCCAAGACACTGTGGAGGAGGTGCCTGACCTACCTCCTGCGAGAACGCTCCTTCTGCGTAGCTCGCTGGAGCATCTGCTCCAAGAGCTGTTATAAGCTCTGGCGGCTGTCTCTCCTCCGTGTAGGTGGAGACATGTCCCCATCTGACAAATTAGACATTACCGGCCGGTTGCTCTCATGGCTTTGCTCCCTGTCCGCTGTGCAGGCATTAGCGGGACTGGGCTCGGCTCGGTGTCGGGGATAGCGGAGCGCTCTATGAGCGGTCCTGCCGCCTGTTGCTGCCCCCTGAGATTAAACGCTCCTCTGGTGGAGTTGAGCAGGGGCAGTTCTGTTGGAGAGTCTTCTGGTGAGTGTACTTATTTGGTAAGAACACCCACACTCTCTTTCTCTGTTAGACTTAGTTGAATATACTCACCCAACGGGTCCGTTTCAAAATGCAGCCGGAGCGCCTTCCTCCAGCTGCCGCCGCTGTTGCACTGCTGGCGTAATGCCGCGCCTGCGCACTGAGCGGGTTCTTCACGAAGTCACTCACGTGACTCCGAAGTAAAATGGGCTATTAATGTTCATAGTTTTGTCCGAGCCAAGTTTAATAGCCTGATGGCTGTGGGGAAGTAGCTATTCCTGAACCTGGTCGTTGCAGTCTTCAGGTTCCTGTACCTTCTACCTGAAGGTAGCAGGGAGATGAATGTGTGGCCAGGATGGTGTGGGTCCTTGATGATACTGCCAGCCTTTTTGAGGCAGCGACTGCGATAGATCCCCTCGATGGAAGGGAGGTCAGAGCCGATGATGGACTGGGCAGTGGTCACAACTTTTTGCAGTCTTTTCCGCTCCTGAATGCTCAAGTTGCCGAAACCAAGCCACGACGCAACCGGTCAGCATGCTCTCTACTGTGCACCTGTAGAAGTTAGAGAGAGTCCTCCTTGACAAACCGACTCTCTGTAATCTTCTCAGGAAGTAGAGGCGCTGATGTGCTTGCTTTATAATGGCATCAGTGTTCTCGGACCAGGAAAGATCTTCAGAGATGTGCACGCCCAGGAATTTGAAGCTCTTGACCCTTTCAACCATCGACCCGTTGATATAAACGGGACTGTGGGTCCCCATCCTACTCCTTCCAAAGTCCACAATCAGTTCCTTGGTTTTGCTGGTGTTGAGGGCCAGGTTATTGTGCTGGCACCATTTGGTCAGTCGGTCGATCTCACTTCTATACTCTGACTCATCCCCATCAGTGATACGTCCCACAACAGTGGTGTCGTCAGCGAACTTGATGATGGAGTTCGCACTATGTCCGGCTACGCAGTCATGAGTATAGAGTGAGTACAGCAGGGGGCTGAGCACGCAGCCTTGAGGTGCTCCCGTGCTGATTGTTATCGAGGCTGACACATTTCCACCAATACGGACAGACTGTGGTCTGTGGATGAGGAAGTCGAGGATCCAATTGCAGAGGGATGCGCAGAGACCCAGTTCTGAGAGTTTGGTAACCAGCTTGGAGGGGAAAGAATTGTATCAAATGCCAAGTTGTAGTTAATGAATAACAGCCTGACATATGAGTTTTTGTTGTCTAAGTGGTCCAGAGCGGAGTGGAGAGCCAGCGAGATCGCATCCACCGTTGATCTGTTGTGGCGGTAAGCGAACTGCAATAGGTCCAGGTTTTTTCGAGGTAGGAGTTGATTTGCGCCATGATCAACCTCTCAAAGCACTTCATCACCACAGACGTTAGTGCCACAGGTCGATAGTCATTGAGGCACGTCACCTTACTCTTCTTGGGCACTGGTATGATTGATGCCCTTTTGAAGCAGGTGGGAACCTCAGACCTCAGAAGTGAGAGGTTGAAAATGTCCGTAAAAACTCCAGCCAGTTGGTCCGCACAGGTTTTAAGAACACGACCGGGTATACCATCAGGTCCAGGTGCTTTCTGAGGGTTCACCCCTCTGAAGGATTTCCTGACGTCGAGCCCCCACAGCGAATGGGGGCTCGAGAAGGCACATCGGTGTTCTTCCTATCAAAGCGTGCGTATAACGCATTGAGCTCGTCAGGGAGTGATGCTTCGCCGACATTCGAGCTGCCTCCTGATCTCGCCTTGTAGGATGTGATTGCATTCAGGCCCCGCCACAGCTGCCGAACATCTGTCTCATCGTCCAGCTTGGAGCAGGTCCCTTTTGGCCTTTTTGATGGCCTTACCAAGGTCGTATCTGGACTTCTTGTAGACCACTGTATCATCAGACATGAATGCCCGGTGTCTGGTCTTCAGAAGAGTGCGGATCTCAAAGTTCATCCAAGGTTTCTAATTGGGAAACACTCGGAAGGTTTTTGTAGTGATGCAGTCCTCCACACATTTCTTTATGAAGTCTGTACCGACTGTGGTGTATTCGTTCAAGTCCGTTGCAGAGTCCTTGAAGATTGCCCAGTGTACAGACTCCAAACAGTCCTGGAGTTGTTCCTCTGCCCCCCCCCCCCCCCCCCCCGACCAGCTCTGTACTGTCCTCACCTCTGGGGGTGCGCTCTTTAATTGCTGCCTGTAGGCAGGAAGAAGCAGCACCGCGGTATGGTCGGATTTACCGAAGTGAGGGCGAGGGATAGAGCGATAGGCATTCTTGATGGTGGTGTAGCTGTGGTCGAGGGTGTTTGGTCCTCTGGTGCAGCAGGAGACATGTTGGTGGAAGTTTGGGAGCAAAATGAGCAATGAATTTAACTTGAGGCTGACACAAAATGCTGGAGTAACTCAGCGGGGCAGGCAGCATACCCTCTGGAGAGAAGGAATGGGTGACGTTTAAGGTCGAGATCCTTCTTCAGATTGGCCTTCTTTAGTCTGAAGAACCGTCTCGACCTGAAACGTCACCCATTCCTTCTCTCCAGAGGGTGCTGCCTCTTCGCTGAGTTACTCCAGCATCCTGTGCCTATCTTCTGTAGAAAATCACTCACAGCTAGATGGTGAGCTCGACATCCCCAGGATGGTGTACAGAATGATTTGAGCAGACAGCCAATATTCTCTCTCTTTTTCTGCCTTGCTGTTTATAGCAGCATTTGATCTCTCCCAAACTGCTGTTGTATGAAAAATCTGTTTACTCTGTTTAACTGAACAAGTTAAATCCACCGCTCGTAACTTCCTGCCCCTTTCATTCAGTGGCTTCACCTGCACATCAGACTATCTGTGTAGGAAGGAATGGCCGATGCCAGTTCACAAGGAGAAAATGTTTTTTTCTGTTGGTTCTACGCCATCAAAGCCTTCCAAAATTCTTTCCCATGATCCTGTGATTTAACGAATGCCCCAATACCTTTGCTTCACTTATTTTTAAATCCTTAACTTACCTTTAAACTAATTGAAGGTAGACAAAAATGCTGGAGAAACTCAGCGGGTGAGGCAGTATCTGTGGAGCGAAGGAATAGGTGACGTTTCGGGTTGAGACCCTTCTTCAGACCTATTCAACATTTTCCTTCACTCCATGGTCACCTATTCCTTCGCTCCATAGATGCTGCCTCACCCGCTGAGTTCCTCCAGCATTTTTGTCTACCTTCGATTTTTCCAGCATCTACAGTTCCTTCTTGAACATGTAAACTAATTGAAGACTTATTTCCATCTTGATGTCTTTCTCCTTCACAGAAACAGAAGCTAACTATTTGATAAACTTCACGAAGAAAGGTGTAGCAAGGAACTGCAGATGCTGGTTTAAACCGAAGATAGACACAATGTGCTGGAGTAACTCAGCGGGTCAGGCAACATCTCTGGAGAACATGGATAGGTAACGTTTCACAAAGTGCTGGAGTAACTCAGCGGGACAGGCAGCATCTCTGGAGAGAAGGAATAGGTGACATCTCGACCCGAAACGTCACCTATTTGTTTTCTCCAGATATGCTGCCTGACCCGCTGAGTTACTCCAGCACTCTGTGAAATGTCACCTATCCATGTTCTCCACAGATGCTGCCTGACCCGCTGAGTTACTCCAGCACTCTGTGAAACGTCACCTATCCATGTTCTCCACAGATGCTGCCTGACCCGCTGAGTTACTCCAGCACTCTGTGAAACGTCACCTATCCATGTTCTCCACAGATGCTGCCTGACCCGCTGAGTTACTCCGGCACTCTGTGAAACGTCACCTATCCATGTTCTCCACAGATGCTGCCTGACCCGCTGAGTTACTCCAGCACTCTGTGAAACGTCACCTATCCATGTTCTCCACAGATGCTGCCTGACCCGCTGAGTTACTCCAGCACTCTGTGTCTATCTTCGTTTTAAACCAGCATCTGCAGCTCATTCCTGCTCCCTTCTTCATAATGTTTATCAGATAGTTAGCTTCTGTTTCTGTGAAGGAGAAAGATATTAAGATGCGGGTAAATCGATGTGTTGTTCCAGCTTTTTGTGTCTATAGACTGAGATCTGTCCAAGTTTAGCTGTGCTCTTAATGCTGACTGAGGACTGTGCAATCTCACGTCAGTGCAGCCTCCGACTCAGCTACCAATCTCCCACGCTGGCTAACGTGCTCCATGCTGTATTGGCACCAGACTCCCTGCACCACACCATCTGCTGAAGCCCGCTCCCAGTAATCTCCTTCGCTTCTCACTGCCTTTCCAAAAACCTTCAACGTAATCCAAAAAACTGCACCAAAATTAAAAATGCAGCGTGGCAATGCTGACAGTGGTTTACACTGTCGGGGTAAACACCTTGCTTTAAAAAGTACAGCCAATTAATAGCCTGGCGTCATAAGCAGGGCACTTCCATTGCACGCACTCAATGGTCCGAATACTGAGCTTGGATTATATACACAGCAGTGCTGCAAACACTTCTCCTCTAATATCATACACGCCGCGTTGCTAAAATGTCCAGTGATCCACTTGAAGAATCAAAAGAAAGGGTTCAGAAAATAGACAATAGACAACAGGTGCAGGAGTAGGCCATTCGGCCCTTCGAGCCAGCACCGCCATTCACTGAGATCATGGCTGATCATCCCCAATCAGTACCCCGTTCCTGCCTTCTCCCCATATCCCCTGACTCCGCTATCTTTAAACGAATTCCAAATGATGCCGATTTTTGTAAAGTTTATTTTTAGCTTAGCTTAGTTTAGAGATACAGCACGGAAACAGGCCCTTTAGCCCACCGAGTCCGCGCCGACCAGTGATCCCTGGACACTTACACTATCCCACACACACTAGGGACTATTTACACATACACCAAGCCAATTACCCTACAAACCTGCACGTCTTTGGAGTGTGGGAGGAAACCGGGGCACCTGGAGAAAACCCACATGAATCATGGAAACATAGAAACATAGAAACATAGAAAATAGGTGCAGGAGTAGGCCATTCGGCCCTTCGAGCCTGCACCGCCATTCAATATGATCATGGCTGATCACCCAACTCAGTATCCTGTACCTGCCTTCTCTCCATACCCCCTGATCCCATTAGCCACAAGAGCCACATCTAACTCCCTCTTAAATATAGCCAATGAACTGGCCTCAACTACTTTCTGTGGCAGAGAATTCCACAGATTCACCACTCTCTGTGTGAAAACAAAAAATTCTCATCTCGGTCCTAAAAGACTTCCCCCTTATCCTTAAACTGTGACCCCTTGTCCTGGACTTCCCCAACATCGCGAACAATCTTCCTGCATCTAGCCTGTCCAACCCCTTAAGAATTTTGTAAGTTTCTATAAGATCCCCCCTCAATCTTCTAAATTCTGGCGAGTACAAGCCAAGTCTATCCAGTCTTTCTTCATATGAAAGTCCTGCCATCCCAGGAATCAGTCTGATGAACCTTCTCTGTACTCCCTCTATGGCAAGAATGTCTTTCCTCAGATTAGCAGACCAAACCTGTACGCAATACTCCAGGTGTGGTCTCACCAAGGCCCTGTACAACTGCAGTAGAACCTCCCTGCTCCTATACTCAAATCCTTTTGCTATGAATGCTAACATACCATTCACTTTCTTCACTGCCTGCTGCACCTGCACCTATGGTTCCACGGAGACCAAGGAACAATACTTGTGGGTTATTGATGTTGGCTGACACCACCTCAGGTTGTCTTGTTATCGTTGAAACACTGAAAGCAAAGCTCAAATTTTAATTTTAAATGTCTAACATCAAAATTGGAATTACACATTTCATATGAGTACAAAATTTAATAATATCTTTCCATAAAGTTCAATATATTTCTAAAGTTTGTTCTTTAATCTAAGGTATATTAATGATTTACAACAATTGTTTAATGAACAAAATCCACGGGGCTAGAAGGAAAAGTAGACGTGAATTTTATACCTTCCATTCCTTTTGAATCCCGTTGATTCAACCAATTGTACAAATTAATAAATGATTCAACTCAAGAATAATGTGAATGCTCCTGAACACTAATTTATGCAGAGTGTTCCCTCCATATCAATGCCATGCGTTTCCTCTCTTGAACCAAGTCAACCTTGTGGTCTGTCAGGTTGAAATTGTCTGTTTAATGGCAACATACTGGATTATGCCCTTGTGTGGATTTCTCTAGCCAAGAGAAGCTTGGAATGCATCAAACTGACATTACATTAAATTAAGTTTAAGACAATTATTAATCCAACAGTCTAGCCTGATCAAAAACCTAGATGGGACAACATTCAAATCTGGTGCCCATTACATGGAAGTTGGAGATATGAGTAGGAATGTCTTGGTTCATTTGTATGGGGAACTGTATAGTATGTCTTCTTACTTAATGATGGATTTACCTGCCATAGATATGGTGTGAAATAGAAATACTGATTGGGAGGAGGTGCTTTCATAATTCAATTATATTTTATTGTCACATGTACCCAGGTACAGTGAAATGCTTTGTTATTTTTCATACAACCCGGTAAAATCATTCAGCATGGCAGACCTCACCATGGCAGTGGACAAGAGTCACTGAGTTCAGAGTCCACAGATGCTGCCTGACCCGCTGAGTTACTCCAGCACTCTGTGTTACGTCACCTATCCATGTTCCCCACAGATGCTGCCTGACCCGCTGAGTTACTCCAGCACTCTGTGAAACGTCACCTATCCATGTTCTCCACAGATGCTGCCTGACCCGCTGAGTTACTCCAGCACTCTGTGAAACGTCACCTATCCATGTTCCCCACAGATGCTGCCTGACCCGCTGAGTTACTCCAGCATTCTGTGAAACGTCACCTATCCATGTTCTCCACAGATGCTGCCTGACCCGCTGAGTTACTCCAGCACTCTGTGAAACATCACCTATCCATGTTCTCCACAGATGCTGCCTGACCCGCTGAGTTACTCCAGCACTCTGTGAAACGTCACCCATCCATGTTCTCCACAGATGCTGCCTGACCCGCTGAGTTACTCCAGCACTCTGTGTTCTGGTGAACATGCACAGGTGACGTATCAGGTCACAACTCCTCTTCAGACCCTTCAGCGTTTAATTTGAGTTCATTGGTTGGAGAATTGAGTGAAGATCACACTTGGTCT
Source organism: Malacoraja senta (assembly GCA_038087875.1). Lineage (NCBI taxonomy): Eukaryota > Metazoa > Chordata > Chondrichthyes > Rajiformes > Rajidae > Malacoraja > Malacoraja senta. Next base: position 195,006,893 of record CM075978.1, read on the forward strand.
TCAGCCCACCGACTCCATGTCTGAAGAAGATTCCTGACCTGAAGAGTCAACTATCCTTGTCCTCATTAAGTTCTAGGAGTAGAATTAGGCCATTCAGCCCATCAAGTCTACTCCGCCATTCAATCATGGCTGATCTATCTCTCCCTCCTAACCCCATTCTCCTGCCTTCTCCCCGTAACCCCTGACACCCGTACTAATCAAGAATCTATCAATGTCCACCTTAAAAATATCCATTGACTTGGCCTCCACAGCCGTCTGTGGCAATGTTTTCAAGAGATGATCCATTGAGCAGAAAAAACAATCCAACAAAATTAGAATAAAGTTCTTTGCTGTGACTGTACTTTATTTTTAGGAATGGATAACTAATTAATCGTTTTTTCCATCAGTCAGACTTAAATTCATTGACTTAATTTTAATGCAGGATTTTTAAAATATTTCCATGCATACAATTTCTTTCATCGCCTCTTGCCGCCATATAGACACTATTGGTTGAGTTTATTCCACAAAGTGTCTGTCGGTTTTCACAGCATCCCCCAGAAAGGCAGACAGGCCGTTTATTTCATTCGGGGAAGACCAATTATGCCAGTTGTAATGGTTATAGGATAAAATATCCCACCATTTGAGGAATTGAAATCCTGAAGGGGAATAGATAGGCTAAATGCATTGTCTCTTCATATGTTCATCAGTTCCAGGAGAAAAATTAGGCCATTCATATCAACATAGAAACATAGCAAATAGGTGCAGGAGTAGGCCATTCGGCCCTTCGAGCCAGCACCGCCATTCAATATGATCATGGCTGATCATCCTAAATCAGTACCCCGTTCCTACTTTTTCCCCATATCCCTTGATTCCGTTAGCCCTAAGAGCTAAATCTCAACTCCATCAAGGTCCATCAAGTCTACTCCGCCATTCAATCATGGCTGATCTATCTTACCTTCTCAACCCCATTCTCCCGCCTTGTCACCGTAACCCCTGACACCCGAACTAAGCAAGAATCTGTCAACCTGCACCGTAAGAATATCCATTGTCTTGGCTTCCAAAGCCGTCTGTTTCTCCAGTGTTGGGGAATGAAAAAAACAGAGGTATATGGAGGTGGGGCAAAATGTAACAGGAACTCGAGGGCAACATTTTCACTCAGTGGGAGCTGGGTGTATGGAATCATCCACAATCAGTATCCCGTTCCTGCCTTCTCCCCATATCCCTTGATTCCGCTTGCCCTAAGTGCTCTATCTAACTCTGCAAGCAGTGAATCCACAATACTCCAGGTGTGGTCTCACCAGGGTCCTGTACAACTGCAGTAGGACCTCTTTGCTCCTATACTCTTGTTATGAAGGCCAACATGCCATTAGCTCTCTTCACTGCCTGCTGTACCTTCATGTGATGTACAAGGACACCCAGGTCTTGTTGCACTTCCCCTTGTCCTAATCTGCCACACTCCAAAGACATACAGGTGTGTAGGTTAATTGTCTTTGGTAAATTTACCCTGGCGTGTAGGAATGTAGAAGTGTGCGGGGATTACTAGTCGGCACGGACTTCAGGGCTGCCAACATTGGGTGAGAGTTGGGAGTGAGAAATTGCGAAAGACCAAGCCCGAGGGAGCGTAGAGACCAAGCACGAAGGAGCATAACGACCAGGGGGGGGGGGGGGGGGGAGGGTGCGGGAGGAGGGTATCTCCCCTCCCTTTGATACGGAGCTTTTGCATTTTTCAGCTTGAAATTGTGCAATATGATGCATACTGTTGCGAGTCTTTTAAATTACACTTGAATGCAATATATGTGCTTTAAATTGGATTAGCTATGAATAAGGTTAGGCTAAATTACATTCCTAATTACATTCCGCAGTTGAGCCAGGCTCTGATCAACAGGTGCAGCACATGAATGATCTAAGTATATTCATGTATGGAAATCAGATTATAATCAAACACTTGGCCCATGTTGACCAACCTGGGTCTCACTGCACACCTGGTACTACTCCTGACCCTGACTCCAGTTGCATACCTGCTCTCATTCCTGAACCAGAGTCCAGCCTTACACCTGGTCCCCTATTCTACCCCGATCATAGCTGCTTACCTGCTTAGGTTCCCAGTGCTGAACACTCCCCTGGTCCCAGCTTTGACTGCACACCTAGTACTATTCCAGACCTTGACTCTGGATGCACACTTGGCCTTGCTCCTAGCCCCTCTGCACTGACAATATGTCTGGCCCACTCATAAAGCCCCATATCTGACCCCCTGGACTTAACCTATTGCGTTCAAGTCCACAGGTGTTTATCTAATGCAGTAATCTTTTATGGGGCACTTCACAGACCAGATTATGGATAACAAAATTTGCTACATCCATTGGCTTCCTTGTTATCTAACATGCTTGTTAATTTATCAAAGAAGTCATCAAATGGTTGAACACAATTTCTCATCCATAAAATTATACTCACTCAGCTGTATAAGTATTCTGTTACCATTTCCTTCATTTTCCTAACAAACTGTCCTGAAGTCATTTTCACCCCCAATTTTCAGTATTTTGCTGTTTTCCTCTCAGCTGGGACTTTTCCGAAATGCAAAGTCCAATAACTATATATTTAAGCAATATTATTCTATTAAATGTGATCTTGAGAGTACATCATATTTTCTGTGGTATTCATAACACAACAATGATAAAAAGATCTTTGTTTTGATTGTACCTACCAACATGCATACATTATTATATTACAGTTAATATGTACCGAGGGCAAATTTTTGTTCCAATGCTCTCCATTCCCAATTACTTTTACATTGAAGTGATTAAAATCCAAGTGAAGTTTAAATGGCATCATAAAAGTCAAACCTCTGGAATGGATGATATTCATTACGTGGTTGGTTGGGGTCAGTATCAGCACATTTACTGTATTAAACTTTGAATCTTCAGATGTCCTGGTTCAAGCTAAAACTAAAGACAAAAAATAATCTCCTCACACATTCCCCTGCAAGTATCTCTGTCACTCCTTTAAAATATGCCCCTTCTTTGAACAAGCTTTTAAATATCGCATCTGAATCAGTTTCCATCAGATTACACTCCTTGAGGATGTTCATCTACGTGTTCAATTAATAAAACAACGAGATTTGGGACATTTCTATTCAACCTGTCAAAGGAATTTAGGGAGGGGGGGGGGTTAGAAATAGTCAGTGAGGTAAACAAACATAATAGTTGAGTGGCAAATGACAATAGTGCTACCTTCCCAATATTTAACTGAAGGAAATAATGGGTTATCGGGGCTGTATGTTGTGACAGACAGCCTGACACCTTGCATGTCATTTTTATATTACACTTATCCCATCCCCCTGGATATTCTGGATTAATAAATTAAGGTTTTGTCAACTAATTACAAATCAGGCTAATTGCAAATCAATAACATTAGCCAACTCCGAAACACGAAGCGCTGAGCATTGGGATCCAGACATCACGGACAACTGGCCTCAGTTCCCTGCTCACATCTGGCAGTGCTCTCTGTCTGAACCAGGGGCCATGGAGCGTTTTTGAAAGTGGGGGGGCTGAGCGATCACTGATCACTGGCCATGGGGGTACCCGGTGAGGGAGTGGAGCAACCGAGTGGGGAGAGGGTGTGGAAGGGGGGTGCCCCCCCTCCCACAGTAGGGACTTTTAGAAATTTGATTTATTAAAATCATGTTTTAGTTCATTATAGAAGTATGATTTCAATGTTTTTTGTATGAAGTATTTTTAAGAGGTAACTTTATAAGGGGTAACTTTTTCCACACAAAGGGTGGTGGGTGTATGGAACAAGCTGCCAGAGGAGGTATTGAGGCAGGGACTATCCCAACATTTAATAAACAGTTAGACTGATACATGGATAGGACAGGTTTGGAGGGATATGGACCAAAAGCAGGTAGTGTAGCTGGGACATGTTGGCGGGTGTGGGCAAGTTGCGCTGAAGGGCCTGTTTTCACACTGTATCACTCTATGACTACATTATACCTCCACCATGTCTGAATGCTTCAAAATCAAGAGGTCGAGTTTTATTGCCATATACTCAAGCATGGAAACATAGAAAATAGATGCAGGAATAGGCCATCAGCCCTTCGAGCCATCAACTGCCATTCAATATGATCATGGCTGTTCACCTAAAATCAGTACCTCTTTCCTGTTTTTTCCCCATATCCTTTGATTTTGCTAACCCCTAAATGTAACTCTCTCTTGAAAACATCCAGTGAATTGGCCTGCACTGCCTTCTGTGGCAGAGAATTCCACAGATTCACAACTCTCTGGGTGAAGAAAGTTTGTCCTCATCTCAGTCCTAACTGGCCTACCCTTTATTCTTAAACTGTGACCCCTGGTTCTGAACTCCCCCAACATCGGGAACATTTTTCCTGCAATTACAGTAAGTGAAAATCTAGCTGGCAAGCAGGATGCTTTCACCAACCACTCCCATTTGAAGTCCACTATCTTTCACCGTTTCTACCCAGTGCTTGGTACTTACTTCCAGCAGCCACTGGTTGTCCTCCAGGATGCACCGAGCCGCAGCCTGATCCATGCCGGTCACCAGAGCGAATTTGTCACAGGGACTCTCACGGCAGCGACGCAATGCTTCCGATGCTTCCGACGGCCCGGGACTCTTGCACTGAGGCTGCTCCATGGCCGGAGCTGCAGCGAGCGACTCACCAGCCCGCAAACACTCGCCAGCCCGCAAACACTCGCCAGCCCCGGCTCCCCGCATCTGTCCCCACCACTGCTTCTGCTTCCATCCCTCCCTCAGCTCTCTAACACCCACGGCCCATGCAGTTTATATGAGTTTTGAAATTTTCGTTGATCACAGAATTTCTCACGACAGAGCGTGAGAAATTTGTGATCAGCGTGAGAGCGTGAGAATTTGTCCTAATGCGTGATTCTCACGCTCAAAGCATGAGAGTTGGCAGCCCTGGACTTGGTGGGCCGGAGGGCCTATTGTCGTACCGTATCTCTAAACTAGGTGAAGAGTTGGGCTGAAGGGCCTATTTCCATGCCGTCTGGCTCTGCGACTTGACGACTCTAATTCAATCCAGATGCTTGGTCAAGGATGGCGAAACGTCCGTTCACACGTCGGGCCTCACGGGGGAGTTGAGTTTGTGGCCATCTGGTCGGAGCCAGGTGTGTCTGTGGCGACGTTACCTCTCCCTCCACTCTAATGCCGTAGCTGCCGAAGTGTAGTCAGAGCTGAAGTTATCTCCAGATTTATAGCTCCTGACAAACCTGGCCAAAAGGAATTTTAAATTCCCCAAAATTTAAAGAGGTATGCTACCGAATTAATTTTCACCCAAAGATTTAGTAGGAAGATATCCATTAGTGAAATTAGCTACAGTTTCTGGCGAGCTAACAATGTGAAGTTTACAGTAGGGCAAGCCTAATGAACGCCACAGTGGGCGATATTTCATTATACAAATTAATGCTCACATTTTAATGGGAAAGTCACAAAATGAATCGGAGCTTCAATGACAGCAATTAGAAATACAGATTGTCCCCTTCCAGACAGGCCACTGTTTAGCAATAAGCAGCTGTGAAATAGTCTTCATATTTACAGCATCTAGGCTGTGGACAATTTATATTAATGCACTGCAGCTTTCCTGCAAAGAATATTTATTTTAGTCTTTCAAAGAATTAGTGCTTAATTATCAGATGTTAGGAAATACTTGAGTATTAATATAAAATTCTAACAAGGGTCTCAGAAATGTATAAAAATTCAGCGGAATCCACGGTTTAAGGTAAAGGTTACCCAGTTACATATAAAACCAAATCCATGCGGGTAGCAGGTAATGGACAATCTGCTGTGAAAACATTTATTAAACTCAAAGACTAATTTGGATTTTTTTGTTGTTTAACAGATAGAGACCATTTGCCTAGGAAAGAACTGCAGATGCTGGTTTAAACCAGATAGACACAAAATGCTGGGGTAACTCAGCGGGACAGGCAGCATCTCTGGAGAGAAGGAATGGGTGACATTTTCGGGTCGAGACCCTTCTTCAGACTGAAGCCTGACCCGCTGAGTTACTGAAGTCTGAAGTCTGAAGAAGTCTCGACCCAAAACGTCACCCATTCCTTCTCTCCAGAGATGCTGCCTGTCCCGCTGAGTTACTCCGAGATCATTTGCCAGATATCTTGAAGCAGCACAACATATAAGTCATAGATAACACTTGAAATTACCAGGATGAACTACAACCCTTTTCAATTATCCCGCACAATATAGGTCAGTGGTTCCACGTGGATATTAAAATGTGGTCATCGCGTCCCACTGGGTGACCTTTGACCTAAGACAATTTCTTACTACGCCAAGTACCATATTGAATAATGTGTAGGAAGGAACTGCAGATGCTGGTTTAAGCGGAAAATAGACCGTCTGAAGAAAGGTCTCGACCCGAAACGTCACCTATTCCTTTTCACCAGAGATGCTGACTGAGTTACTCCAGCATTTTGTGTCTATCTACCATTTTCAACAATTGTGGAACCTCAACTAAAAACTTGGCATAAATAAAGAACTGGCTAATCAGTCATTACCTGTTTTCGGGATTAGTACGTTGACCTGCATCTCATGATATATGTGGATTTGAAAGCACACGACAAAAAAGTTTTCAGTTATTATTTAAAAAGATAATTAGTAATAAACCCTAGCTAATTGTTGTGGTTGCCTAAAGATATAGATTATAGCAAAAGCATAGTTGATGTTTCAGTGCTACCTGCTGAGTGATTAATAACCATGAGATATTTCATGCAACATAGGCAGATACTAGTGTGAGGTTGCATCATGGAGGACTGTGAGCCATGCATTGAAGACCTTAATCAATGGTCTCTTTGTTCACCATGAATAGAGCATTCTTGTACGTTACATTCATTTCTAATAAGAAAGGCATTTAACAAAATGATAACTAGGGCAAGGACATAAAGTGAGGCTGTGTGACCTTGGATGGTGGCAGGAGAGAAGCTTGTCGCTGCCATGTTATGAATGTCACTTATTGTACTCCACATGGATCCCCGTCATGGATGCAATATATCAAACTTAAAGAACTCTTATTGTATATAATGGCAAGGATGAAAGATGCACTCTGCAAATATTAGAGTGCAGCACTATCAATGAAAATATTGTCCATTGGAAAAATTGCATTGATCCTAAGCAAAACATTAAGTGTGGGAGGCTCAGTTTGAGTTTAGTTTGTTGTCCCGTGTACCGAGGTACAGTGAAAAGCTTTTGTTGCGTGCTAACCAACCAGCGGAAAGACAAGACAGGGTTACAATCGAAACGTTCACAGTGTGCAGGCAGAGATTGAAGAGTGTGGAGCGATTGTAATATGTGATTGTAGACCTGCTTCTGTGGCTAGCGCCCACATAGTCGCCATCTTGGATCTATGAAGGAAGAGGACAGATGGTGTTTTGGGTCGGGAACCTTCTTCAGACTGGTTAGAGTTTGGGGGAGCATGGCAAGCTGGACAAGACAATCTTTGTTCAATGTGTAAGACGTCAGTTGTGTTCAGCACGGAAACAATCTTGCAAAAGCAGGCCTTAATAAACATTATTTTCTAAATTAGTTTTTTGTGGGTTAGTTTCGAGATACAGCATGGAACCAGGGCCTTCAGCCCACCGAGTCCACACCGACCAGCGACCAGCTGTTCACACTGGTTGTATGTTATCCCACTTTCTCATCCACTCCCTACACACTGGGCACAATTCACAGAGTGCAGTTAACCTACAAACCCGCACGTCTTTGGGATGTGGGAGGGAGTTGGGATGTGGATTTGGGCTAAAGAATAAAATATTCTGCGGAACCAACGTTTTAAGATAAAGATTACCATGTTGAGGGTAAAATAAATCCATTTATCCCATGCAAGTAACTCTGGTTTTGGGCAATCTGTGTTGTAAACATTTTATAAAGCTCAAAGAATATTATTCTTTAACCGCTTTTAATCATTTGACTGATTTCTATATCCGTGCACTATGGACAGCTTGATTGTAGTCATATACAATCTTTTCTTTGACTGGACAAAAAGGTTTTCACTGTAAGAAGGATCTGCAGATGCTAGTTTAAACCGAAGATAGACACAAAGTGCTGGAGTAACTCAGCGGGACAGGCAGCGTCTCTGGAGAGAAGGAATGGGTGATGTTTCAGATCACGTTTCTTTAGACTGAAGAAGGGTCTCGACCTGAAACGTCACCCATTCCCTCTCTCCAGAGATGCTGCCTGTCCCGCTGAGTTACTCCAGCATTTTGTGTCTGTCTGAGGTTTTCACTGTACCTTGGTACACCTGACAATATTAATAAGCTAAACTAAACTGTAAACTATCTTGAAGCAGCACAACATTTTTGTCAAAGATAATACTTACAATATCTAGGAATAACCACAACCCTTTTCAATTGCCCCACACACTATGTCGGCAGTTTCATGCACTGTTAAAATGGGCTCATCTCGTCCCACTGGGTGACCTTTGACCTTTGGAGACCTTTTCTTACCAGGCCAAGCACCAATTTGAATAATGCAGGTTTAATCGTGGAGCCTCATTCATTCCAAATCCCATTCTTCGGCCCACATCTAAAGGAAGGGTCTCGACCCAAAACGTCACCTATCCGTGTTCTCCACAGATGCTGCCTGACCCGCTGAGTTACTCCAGCACTCTGTGAAACGTCACCTATCCATGTTCTCCACGGATGCTGCCTGACCCGCTGAGTTACTCCAGCACTCTGTGAAACGTCACCTATCCATGTTCTCCACAGATGCTGCCTGACCCGCTGAGTTACTCCAGCACTCTGTGAAACGTCACCTATCCATGTTCTCCACAGATGCTGCCTGACCCGCTGAGTTGCTCCAACATCTTCGACATGTTTTAATGCTGTCCTTTAGATTTACAGGAGGTTATAATCTCCAGCAGAGACTCACTGTCAGACGCTGATGAGAGTACAATGCTGAAACACTGAGGTAGTTTTCCATATAACCCATAATCTTTAATTCTTAAAAATAATACAGTCTGACAAGGAAGTGGAGGAGAAAAGATTTTCTGCAAAATGCAGTAACTTCAGCCATTGCCAAATGTCCATTCGCATAACACAAGTGACAAGTGTACCTTCAAAACAGAAAATATATGGAAATATATGCACAAACTAGTTAATTTATGAGGTGGATATTATCCTAAAAATCCCTGCTTAATGAACACAGCATAATAATCCTGTTGTTTTTTTTTTAATATTTCCTTAACCAGTGCAAATGTAAAACTGCACATTCAAATTAACAGAGAGACAGACGGAGAAAAACCCAACAGTGAGTTTAATATTTTAAATGTTTAATTTCATATCTGGATCCCGTTCGCTTTTACTACAGTATTGTTTGAACCAGTGGTATTTTCAGGAAATTGTGAAATTAATTTTTGAATGGTGCTTCACAAATAATGATGGATTACTTGTGCAGCCTGCCAATTGCTAATTATATCCTTGATTTACTGCATCGTAAGTTTTAAATCATTCATTTCAGGATTGGATGGAAAGCTATAAAGTTGGAGATGTTGAAACTTACTCTTGACTCCTCAATGTTGGTTCTGTCCTTGTCCTCACACGAAAGGAAAGAATTCTTTATTTTGTAGCAGATGCTGGTTTAAACCGAGGACAGACACAAAGTGCCGGAGTAACTCAGCGGGACAGGCAGCATCTCTGGAGAGAAGGAATGGGTGACGTTTCGGGTCGACACCCTTCTTCAGACTGAGAGTCGGGGCAGAGGAAGACGAGAGATATAGACGGTGATGTAGAGAGATATAGAACAAATGAATGAAAGATATGGAGACAAGTAACGATGATAAAGGAGACAGCCCATTATCAGCTGTGGGCTCGGGTGAGAACAACTTACAGACAATGAGGAAGTCTGAAGAAGGGACTCGACCCGAAACATCGCCTATTTCCTTCGCTCCATAGATGCTGCCTCACCCGCTGAGTTTCTCCAGCACTTTTGTCTACCTTCAGACAATGAGACTCAATAAGCCAAGATTGCAGATACTGATTCAACAAATAAAGTTTGTGCTTTCTGTCATTTATTCAGGGGAAAAGCCGTATAAGTGCCCTCATTGTGACTATGCTGGGACCCAGTCAGCATCACTGAAGTACCACCTGGAACGTCACCATCGCGAGCGGCAGAATGGAACAAGTCCTCTGATGGGGCAGACACACGCTCGGCAAGAACAATCTGATGACCCAGCAGCCAAGATGTTCATCAGACCAGAGATCCTGAGAGGGGTTATGAAAAGTGTTCCTGGATCTGACTCTAGGGGTGGCCTGACTCCTCAGCAATGGCCACTGGGAGTGCTTCCCTCCACAGAGTGCCAAGCCCACGGACCCAGTTGCACGTCGGAGCAGCAGTGTGACAATCTCAAACCCACTCCTGAGGTGTCTGGGGAGGAGACGCCAAGCCTCTCCGATCTTAGCCGAGCTTTCCAGAGCCTCGCCGGCAACGGAGCCAACTTCCAAGGGTCTTTGCAAGCTTTCATTGACACCTTTGGACTGAGATCGTTGGAAAAAGAGAAAGAAATGTTAGCCAGAGCATACGGTGCATCCGCCAGCGTCCAGCCTTCCAACTCAAAACTAACACTGGAGAAACACACAAAGAATGCAGGCTGTGACGAGAGTGCAGGAAGGGTTGAAGATCAGTCTTCCGAGGAGAAATCTATCATCAAATCCAAGTCAACCGCAGAAAAATCCCAGTACGAACCTTTGGATTTGTCTGTGAGACCTCCATCGCACGATTGTGTTTCAATCCCTGGTGCCTCCATCACCGTTCAGGATAACATCACTTGGCATGGTTGTCTCTTCTGTTCCTTCACAACTTCCTCAATGGAATTAATGGTTCTTCACCTGCAAGCTAATCACCTGGGGAAATCAAAACGGAAAGAACATCTATCTGGAGCAGCTGGAATAGGAAACGATCTTCAAGGAGAGTCTTCATCTGTGGCAAAGAAAACTTGTTTGTCCATTTCTCCTGTGGTTCCTAAGAAAGATATCATCACCGCAAAATTACTCGACAAGGCTGACTCCTCGCCTGAAAAAGTATCTCAACAAGGCCAATCTGCTGAATCTTTGGGCGATCTCAAGAAGTCTTACTTGAGTCCAGTGGAATCCAGTCTGAGCTCCCTAGTCACTGACTTTTACAAACAATTTCACAAATATTCAACTAGTAGCAGCCCAGGGACATCAATGCTGAGTTCCACCCACGATAATGAACTGAAATATCTTCCTACTAATGTGCTGAGTCTAGTTTCACCAGGGGCCTCGAGCTTGAGCCCGTCTGGTGAAATGGGTGAAGCGGAGTGCAGTGACGATGCAGAGTCTGTCAATGGTCAAGATCCAGATGATCAAGATGTGCTAGTTGACGCAAACCAGCCACCGTCAACCTCCGCCGAAGAAACGTCCGATGACGAAGAGCTGATTGACAGTGCATCTCTCTCCCAGGGTCTTCTCAGCTCCATGGGTAAACATCAAGGTGGACCTTGGCTTCTGCCATCTCCCAATGTACCACCAGGCCAGGCCCAGGAGCCTTCTCCGCTGGACCAACAGGTGGACATGCTGTCAGTTCTGAGAGCTTACAGCACTGAGAACATGGTGGCTTCCAATGGTCCAGGAGGTAGCTCCACTTCCAACAGTAGCAGCATTAAGCGAGCAGATTCAGCAGGTGGGTGCCAAATAAATCCATCTTTTAAAATGCAATGAACGCCCTTGCCAGCTAAATCTCCTTGCAGTCATGCCTTCAAGAAACCACAAAAGTAGACCTGCAAAAGTGTTGTGTTCTGTATGTTGCTAATACGTCAACTCTTCTGTTTTCCCGAGTTTTTGTAATAAATTGTAGCCTCCCTATTTCACATGAGTTACTGTAGAGATTTAGTGAAGATACTCAGTAGCTTAAAGGAAGGATGGATTGGATTCTTGATCATTGTGAAGGTGGTTACGGAAGTAGGTATGGGTTCTACTTGGCTTGCCAGATGTATACTGTAAAACAGAGCATCAGCATCATTACCTTGTGCTATGAAAACCTCTAAATCCAATGGCTTTTCAATTTATCTTCAGTATTGACTCCGGATCCAATCCCACACTGGCAAATCAACCTGTAAACCAAGCTGAGGATAGAATCCACTCGTATATCTGTTGCTGTATCAATGCAATTCCATTTGTATAAAGTATGAAGTCTATTAATCTAGTGGAGAACATACAATAAATAGTAACATTCCTTGTATATTACGTGCACTAGAGCCTTCGAAATGATTTGTTTAATTTGTAAGATCAAAGCATTTTTCAGGCTGAGCTTTCCTTGCCTATCTCACAACTTTGCAACGGTAAAGGCACTTTGTGTTCTGCATTATAGAATGATAGTCACAGCACTTTAGTAATGCAGTTATAGGTGAGACACTTGGTGGCTTTTGCAAGATGTGTTTGGGCACAAATACAAATCTAAGCCTCTTTCAACTCCTCGTCTACCTTCATCATTTACCTACCAACTTTGATTGTTGTTTTGTAACCATATAACCATAGGAGACCAACACTGAAGTGAGGCCCACATTTTGGAGAGAGCAGTTCAGTTGAGATATCTTAAATGATTGATAGAGGTTAAAATCTTCAAGAAAAGGGGATTATACTATCCAACAGTCAACTTCTTTGCACATTAAGCACATGCATTGCCCTTTCTTTCCCGTGGTAGACTTAATTGAATATTTGAAATGAACCTGACTGGACAAACTCAATAGGGGAAGATTGCTGGACGAAGTGAAACCTTGTCATAAATGTCTAGATAATTTCCCATCGCTTAAACAAGTTCCGTCTACACGTCACTGTCACTCAGCTGCCTTACGAGTTCCAGGAGCAATTCAGCATAGTGCGGCCAATATTTTTTACGCTGCTATTTACAGTTAAATCAATGCTAACTCAGACAAAATATATGGAGCTATACTTAAAGAAATAAAGCAGGCCAACAGTATTTATTTTATATTGGCTGTCAACTGTGATTAGAAGTGTCACTGATGCTAACCCAGCAGAGAAGGTAACCCTTCAAGGAGGCCACTATAAGAGTGAAGATTTTGTGAGATGGAGTATTATGACCGGGAGAAGTAAGGGCGGCACGGTGGGGCAGCGGTAGATTTGCTGCCTCACAGCGCCAGAGACCCGTGTTCGATCCTGACTATGGGAGCTGTCTGCATGGAGTTTGTACGTTCTCCCTGTGACCCGCGTGGGTTTTCTCCAGGTGCTCCGGTTCCCTCCCACACTCCAAAGACGTACAGGTTTGTAGGTTAATCGGTAAAAATGGTTAAATTGTCCCTAGTGTGTAGAATAGTGTTGGGGTACAGGGTGATCTCTGGTCTGCGCAGACTCGATGGGCTGAAGGGCCTGTTTCCGCGCTGTATCTCTAAACTACATTCCCTCTCTCTTCCCGCATTACTTTCTCGCCACAGGCTGGGATAGCTGGTGTTCACAACTGTTGCCAGCGCCAAATGAGTTTTGAAATTTACTTCACAGCTGATTGCAAAGCTCATGAATCTTAATAACCTATGTTTCCATATCATAAGATGCAGCATCAGTGGAAAACAAATGTCCTTTACTTCGAAGCGAGTCATATTGTTTTCGAAAACTTTAATTCAACTTGAACAAGTACTGGGAAGACTAATTCAAAATTAAATGAATGGAAATTCTGAAGGTAGTGATCTTCTGAACATAGATACAGATAGAAGCAACTGGGGCAAAAGAAGATACATCATGTTACATGGTTTATACATTAATACAGATATGAAACATGCCCACGATAAAGTCACAAACAGTGAGTTATTCAGATAAGATGTCTATAATCATTCAAATATTTACCGATTGTAAGTGTTGCATCATTTTAAGTGTAGTTTGATATGATTTATATGTCTGATTTAATTTGACTTAACTTTGAGACACATCTCATGAACAATCTTTGAACTGTATTAAGTTGTTGGTGTCTAGTTTCTCAGTTAATGCACAATAATTTGTAACACGTTAAGAAAGATAAATGAACCTGGGTCAAAAAAAATAAATACATCAGATGTCTTTCACTTGTAGCTGTGTGCCAGTGTTGTGCTTGGTGGTGTGTGATGTGGGCTGCACCTTTGAAAGGTTGTCTTGTACATCAGGTTGAACATGACTTGTCTCTCATCCTTGTCATCGCAGAAACATCACATGAAACATTTCCACTGGAACATTGTCATTGATCTGAATCCATTAGTGTGTTTAACACGCGGCATGTCCAAGCAGAACATGCTGGAAATACTCAATGGTTAGGCAGCATCCATGAAGGGAGAAACTATTCGGACCAAGGGCTTTTCATCACATTTACAATGTAATAAAGTTCATAAGTTTATGTTCATAAATTATAGGAGCAGAATTAGGCCATTCGGCCCATCAAGTCTACTCCGCCATTCAATCATGGCTGATCTACCTTTCCCTCCTAACCCCATTCTCCTGCCTTATCCTCATAACCTCTGATACCTGCACTATTCCAGAATCTGTTAACCTCAGCCTTCTTCTTCTTTCATGTCCATCTTCCATGTTACAAGTGTTGACATCGCTGTCATCGTGCGTCCTGAAAAGGACGCGAGCTTCCGGCGACAATCAGTGGGAGCCATCACTTGTTGCAACAGATGACGGTGGTAGCAGAATTAACTCAGGATACTTCCAGTTCCCAGCCCCGCCACATGGACGCTTCTGCTCTGGGGCCACCTGTGGCAATGAATTCCACAGATTCACCAACTTCTGACTAAAGATATTCCACCTCATCCCCTTCATAAAGGAACGTCCTTTTATTCTGAGGCTGCGGCTTCTGGTCTTAAATCACAGATTCACGGGTTCCACCGATACACCAACCTCTGGTGAAAGTTGACCAAAGCAAGGTCATTGGTCATAAAAGTCCACAAATCCTAAAGTAAGTGATGCTGTGAGTGTACATACAAAACAAAACAGGGCTCAGAATGGAAGTCAAGCAGCATTTGTTGCGGAATAATATTCGATTTGTCAAAACAGCTACCAGTGTGGTGCTTTAATGACAACTAGAAGTGTTTGGAAAGAGAGCAAAAAATGAAGAGCTCTAGTGGGAAGGAGGACTGAGATGAATCATAATGGGACAACCTGATCGAACTAATGCTGCTGATCTGCTTCTAACAAGGATGTTATATTTCTGAAGAGATTGGATAAGGGATTGTAGATTCAGCTCCTGGCTCAGAGTCCACAGCTGAGCTCCTGGGATCAGATACAAGTGGTTGGTTTGCAGGCTCCTGAATCTTCATGTCCATTCACTGCAATGATTGAAAGACTGGGAGCGATAGAACTTCATTCCAAGGGTATCACATCCCTCATTGTGGCCCCGTCGCACAACATCCCACCGCCTGTACGCTCTCCCCGTGGCCTGCGTGGGTTTTCTCCGAGATCTTCAGTTTCCTCCAACACTCCAAAGACGTGCAGGATTGTAAGTTAATTGACTGGGTATAAATGTAAAAAAAGTGCCCTGACTGTGTGTGTGACGGTGTTAGTGTGCGGGGATCGCTGGTCGGTGCCGACTCGATGGGCCGAAGGGCCTGTTTCTGCGCTGTATCTCTAAACTAAACTAAATCTCTATAACGACATATTTTGACTTCTGCCCCCCCCCCCCTCACCCACATTAAACCAAGTTTGATGTTCATATCTCCGACATGAGCTCCTTTGCTGTTATTCTTTCACTACTGAAAGCAAACATCTTCACAGCCTTGCTTATCCTACAGTAACATGCTTCAAAAGTGGTGTTCGTAACTGTGGCCAGTGAGTTGGGGTAAGTTAGATGACAACGTTACTAGGCCCGAGCAAGGGGGTCCAACTCGGGACAGACCGGTCATGTCGACGTCCAGAACAGCTCATGACTCACTCATTTGAGTTTTTATGTGAAGGTGACAAAAGTGATTGATGAGGGGAGGGCAGTGGATATTGTCGACATGGGTTTTAGCAGTGGCATTTGACAACGTTTCTCATAGTCGGTTGATTCAGAATGTTTAAGAAAGAACTGCAGATGCTGGAAAAATCAAAGGGAGACAAAAAATGCTGGAGAAACTCAGTGGGTGATGCAGCATCTATGGAGCGAAGGAACAGGTGACGTTTCATGTCTCGACCCGAAACGTCACCTATTCCTCCGCTCCACAGATGCTGCCTCACCCGCTGAGTTTCTCAAGCATTTTGTCTACCTTAGGTTGATCCAGAAGATTAGGCTGCACAGGATTGACCTTGACTTGATCGTAGAGATTAAGAACTGGTTTACTGATAGAAGACAGAGGGTTGTGGAGGTAAGACGATGCCCAAGGTGGAGGTTTGTAACCAGTGGAGTTCTACAGGGATCTGTGCTGGGACCTCTGCTGTTTGTGATGCTAATCTCGGTGCAAGGTGGACAAGGCAGAGCTGTGGTATCCCCCTGACTCTAGTCTGAAGAAGGGTCTCGACCCGGAACGTCACCCATTCCTTCTCTCCAGAGAAGCTGCCTGTCCCGCTGAGTTACTCCAGCTTTTAGTGTCTATCTTTGGTTTAAACCAGCATCTGCAGTTCCTTCCTACACGCTGTGATATTGTACTTGGGACAGAGAAGGCCAGAGATCTTGCGGAGAACAAAGTTTGATCTCCCGAATCAGTGTTGGTTCAGGAGAAATGCAACCAGCAAAACCTGCTTGATCTGTGTGTCAATAAAAAACATCTATATCAGAAGAACCAGGGGCCACAGTTTAAGAATAAGGGGTAAGCCATTTAGAACGGAGACGAGGAAACACTTTTTCTCACAGAGAGTGGTGAGTCTGTGGAATTCTCTGCCTCAGAGGGCGGTGGAGGCCGGTTCTATGGATACTTTGAAGAGAGAGCTAGATAGGGCTCTTAAAAATAGCAGAGTCAGGGGATATGGGGAGAAGGCAGGAACGGGGTACTGATTGTGGATGATCAGCCATGATCACATTGAATGGCGGTGCTGGCTCGAAGGGCCGAATGGCCTACTCCTGCACCTATTGTCTATTGTCTATTAAGAATGAGGTTAAAATCTCACGAGTAACAAACTGTGCATTTTGGACATTCACAGAGTCACTTAGTAGAGCCACATTGGGAAAATGTCAGCAGATGAACAGAAATCTGTCGGAAACAGAAGATGACAATTCCATGGACAGGAATCGGATTAAAAAATGGTGTCAATCATGTGACAAAAAGCAGGGTGGGTGATCCGGTATTTGTGCCCCTTTCCAACACAAACCCCACCCACCATAAACTAGAGCAGCATTTCCCATCATGATTCACCCCCAATCTACATGGTATCCCCATGATGTACTCTGCGCATCTGAGGATATCATCACTGCACCACTCCATTGTGTGTGTGTGTACATGAGCGTGCATATTTGTGCGCGTGTATGTGTGTGAGTGTATGTGTGTGTGCATGTGCGTGTGCATGTGCACGTGTGCGTACGTGTGTGTGTACATAAGCATGCATGTGTGTGTGCATGTGTGTGTGCATGTGTGTGTGTGCATGTGTGTGTGTGTGCATGTGTGTGTGAGCATGCGTGTGTGAGTATGTGTGTGCGTGTGTGTGTGTATGTGTGTGCGCGTGTGTGTGCGTACGTGTGTGTACATGAGAATACATGTGTGTGTGTGTGTGCATGTGTGTGTGAGCATGCGTGTGTGTGTATGTGTGTGCATGTGTGTGTGTATGTGTGTGTGCGTACGTGTGTGTACATGAGAATACATGTGTGTGTGTGTGTGTGTGTGTGTGTGTGTGTGTGTGTGTGTGTGTGTGTGTGTGTGTGTGTGTGCGCGTGTTTGTGAGGGGTGAGGGAGGTGACTATTCCTGAACACTGTGGCATTAAACTCTCCGCAGTCTTGGTCATGCATGTCCCCCAACCTCCCCCGTCCATCCCGTTCATCTTGGGGGTATTTATTGCCAGCTGTGAGTGGAGCCAGAACCACTGCCTGAGAAAGGCTGGATTAGCTTCTGATGCTTTTTTAATGGGAGAAAACTACGATGACATGTTCTTAAGGTGAGCATGTCCTGCTTTTGATATTTATTTTGGTGATGTCTGATTTGGAATTGTGAAAAGCACGGCAGCCATTCCTACACATAAAAGGGGTAAAACCCCAATTTCAGCACATTTTCAAAAGCACAGAATTTTCTTTTTCTAACTTGTATGAACAGACTTCAAGTCGGCTGATGTTGAATGGCAGCCTCAGTGTAGGCGGCTGTGTTATTAATGATCACACAATGGCAATGCCGTTCCAGGCTCAGTCAAGAGTCAAGAGGGTCCCAGAGAGAACAATGAAATCCTTCCTTGTGCGTTAGGTCTAGAGTCACCACAAGAGCAGCACTGTGGATGAAGGCAGGTTGAACAGTGAGTGGATGGTGGAAGGCAGTAGTGACCTTCCTGCGATCATGGAGTTATCATGCATGAAGCTCGGACTGGAACATCTGTGATATTGTCCACATCCTCATGATGGTGCTGGGATGTAAGTGGATGAGGAAAGGACCATGGGTGGAATCGCAGGCAGCAGTGGCTGGTGACTTGTGCAAATCCCACAGGATCTATGCAACGTCAGCAATGTTTACTTTGATCGTACCAACTCTGTGGAAGAGTGTAGATCTTGAATCTAATCTTGTAACGAGGCTGAAAGTCTCCACTTCTGCTCATTCCTTCCAATGAGTTGTTTCATCACGGATGCTGCCTGTACCTTCAGACACCATTCCTGCCTCACTGCTCATCCAGGAGACTATATGGGAGGCTCTGCTCATGAGGAGCATGAATTAAATCCAATGTCACTTCATCTCCATCTCCTTGACTGACTGGACTGGTTTGTTGCAGAGAAATCTTTGGTCCATGATGAAAAAGCAGAGGCACAACCTCAAGGATGATGTGTTTTACTTTATATCGCCACAGCTGCAGTTGAAGGCTCACAAATCGTGGCAAATTTGGCAATTCCACCAACGTGGAATTGATGTAATTTTACGCACGTTTTTATCTGCAATTGTTGTCATTTAGTCCCAGTGTTTGGAGGTGGAACTTCATGTTGTTTCAATGACAACCCCATTTGGACGTGTCAGAAGCAGCAGACAGCCCATGTTCATCAACAGTCAGTGACACCAAATCTCATCTCCGCTCATGTGAGAAATGCCAGTCACCGTTCAACCACGGAAGAAGCAGGATTTAGTTAAACAGTGTTTAGTAAAGAATTTAGTAAATACATTGGATCATAAGCAGAACACAGAGTGCTAGAAAAACACGGCGGTAGAGGGAGTCCATTACACAAACCAACCTCCTGCCTATCGACTCCATCTACACCTCAAGGGCCTGTCTCACTTGGCCGATTTTTTCGGCGACTGCAAGCGTCACATCAGGGTCGCTAAAAGATTTTGACCATTTCAATATCCAGCGGCGACAAAAAAAATGTTGCGACACTTGAGGAAACACCGTGTGTCGTACGTCATCACGCCGCGTTACGCCACGACTTTTTCGATCACCTGATAGGTCAGTCAATGATGCCAGCAGTCGCCGAAAAAATCACTGTGGGACAGGCCCTTTACGCTGCCTCGGCAAGGCCAGCAGCATAATCAAGGATGAGTCAAACACTGGCCACTCCCTCTTCTCCCCTCTCCCATCGGGCAAGAGGTACAGAAGTGTGAAAACGCACACCTTCAGATTCAGGGACAGTTTCTTCCCGGCTGTTATCAGGCATCTGAACCATCCTACCACAACCAGAGAGCAGAGCTGAACTACTATCTACCTCATTGGTGATCCTCGGACTATCCTTGATCCAACTTTGCTGGCTTTACCTTGCACTGAATGTTATTCCCTTATCATGTATCTGTACACTGTGAATAGCTCGATTGTAATCACGTCTTTCCACTGACTAGATTGAACACAACAAAAGCTTTTCACTGTACCTCAGTACACGTGACAATAAACTAAACTAAACTAGACTAATCTACCACTGGAGAGAATGGACAGATGACGCTTTGGGTCGGGACCTTTCTTTGGACTGATCCAGTGTTTGTTCGTGCTGGTTGGTCAGGAACATCACAAAGCTTGAGTGTTGTTGACGGTCGTAGCCAAACGACTCTGTGGCGTTCTGTGGGCCCGAGGCATCTCCTTCTGCAAGCCAGTCTGAAGAAGGGTCTCAACCCGAAACGTCACCCAATCCTTCACTCCAGAGATGCTGCCTGTCCCGCTGAGTTACTCCAACATTCTGTGTGTCTTCCTGTTGCATGTTGCTTGTACTGAGTATTACATTGGGCGGCACGGTGGTGCAGCGGTAGAGTTGCTGCTTTACAGCGCTTGCAGTGCCAGAGACCCGGGTTCGATCCCGACTATGGGTGCTGTGTGTACGGAGTTTGTACCTTCTCCCCGTGACCTGCGTGGGTTTTCTCCGAGATCTTCGGTTTCCTCCCACACTCCAAAGACGTACAGGTTTGTAGGTTAATTGGCTTGGTATAAATGTAAATTGTCCGTAATGTGGCAGGATAGTGTTAATGTGCAGGGATCGCTGGTCGGCGCGGACCCGGTGGGCCGATGGGCCTGTTTCCGCACTGTATCTCTGAACTAAACTAAACTCAACTAAACTAAACATTGAGCTCACTCTGCTACCAGCAAGCCAGACAAAGGTGGTCTATCATGACCTGCTCTTCATCTCATGGAACACCCAGACCTGCAACATAGTCAAGTGTGTAATCATCATTTATACCCACAACGGGATTATAACATTCTTATTTGCAGCAGCGTAACACACCTGTAAATACAGCACTGACGGCGTAACACACCTGTAAACACAGCACTGACGGCGTAACACACCTGTAAATACAGCACTGACGGCGTAACACACCTGTAAACACAGCACTCACGGCGTAACACACCTGTAAATACAGCACTGACGGCGTAACACACCTGTAAACACAGCACTCACGGCGTAACACACCTGTAAACACAGCACTGACAGCGTAACACACTTGTAAACACAGTACTGACAGCGTAACACACCTGTAAACACAGCGCTCGCAGCGTAACACACCTGTAAATACAGCACTGACGGCGTAACACACCTGTAAACACAGCACTCACGGCGTAACACACCTGTAAACACAGCACTGACAGCGTAACACACTTGTAAACACAGTACTGACAGCGTAACACACCTGTAAACACAGCGCTCGCAGTGTGACACACCTGTAAATACCTGTAAACACAGCACTGACAGCGTGACACACCTGTAAACACAGCACTCACGGTGTTACACACCTGTAAACACAGCACTGACAGCGTAACACACTTGTAAACACAGCACTCACGGCGTTACACACCTGTAAACACAGCACTGACAGCGTAACACACCTGTAAACACAGCGCTCGCAGTGTGACACACCTGTAAATACCTGTAAACACAGCACTGACAGCGTGACACACCTGTAAACACAGCACTCACGGCGTTACACACCTGTAAACACAGCACTGACAGCGTAACACACCTGTAAACACAGCACTCACGGCGTGACACACCTGTAAACACAGCACTCACGGCGTTACACACCTGTAAACACAGCACTGGGCCGAATGGCCTCATGTGGAACATATGGAACAAACAAATAATCCACTCAGTTCAGTTTAGTTTATTGTCACGTGTACCGATGTACAGTGAAAAGCTTTTGTTGCGTGCTAACCAGTCAGGAAAGACTATAGATGATTACAATCGAGACATTTACAGTGTACAGATACATGATAAAGGGAATAATGTTTAGTGCAAGGTAAAGTCCAATACAGTGCAATTACTGGTAGTCCGAGGGTCTCCAATGAGGTAGATAGTCGTGAGACTGGTGCTACTTTTGACCTTGCAGAAATGTGACGGTTATTTCTCTCTGTACGCACTGCTCTCACTAGCCAGGCTGTATCATTGTTTCATCTCAAGCTGAACGCTTCTGAAGCGATCCTTCCAACCTGCCTGTCTTTTAAAGGGCTCAACAAGTGGCCCATTTTACAGCACACTCGCAATAATGTACAAGTCAGGATCAGGACAATAAAAATGTACCAGGGCAACTCAATGAGGTCATGGGGACACTTAATAATCTGCTCCTGAATCAAAGGAACATCAAGGCAGCAGCTGCAAATTGGAATTATGTTGCTTGATCTAGGCATAAACTCATTCAACCTCATCGTCTCATTTGGACTCACAGCCAATTCTCACATGCTGTGACTCATTTGGCATTTCAGTCCATTCGACCAGAAATGAGTGGGTTAACCTATGATGAGCTTATGACAGCACTGGGCCTGTAGTCGCTGGAGTTTAGAAGAATGAGGGGGGAACCTCATTGAAACCCACCGAATAGTGAAAGGCTTGGATGTGGAGAGGATGTTTCCAGTAGTGGATGTGGAGAGGATGTTTCCACTAGTGGGAGAGTCCAGGACTAGAGGACACAGCCTCAGAATTAAAGGATGTTCCTTTAGGAAGGAGATGAGGAGGAATTTCTTTAGTCAGAGGGTGGTGAATCTGTGGAATTCTTTGCCACAGACGGCTGTGGAGGCCAAGTCAGTGGATATTTTTAAGGCAGAAATAGATAGATTCTTGATTAGTACGGGTGTCAGAGGTTATGGGGAGAAGGCAGGAGAATGGGGTTAGGAACGAGATGGATCAGTCATGATTAAATGGCGGAGAGACATGATGGGCCGAATGGCCTTATTCTGCTCCCATCACTTCCGATCTTACGATTCAGACACAGAATTAACTTTATAGGTTTGACACCAGACCATGGGCATTGTTCCTCCCATGAAGGCTCTGTGAAAGATACTCTTCCGCCACAGTGTGTTTCCTGCAGCTGGATCCCGCATGACTTTCAAGTACTTTTAGTTCCCAGGATGGAAAAAAAATCAAAAACTAGAGGGCATAGCTTTAAGGTGAGAGGGGCAGAGTTTAAAGGAGATGTGTGGGGCAAATGTTTTACACACAGGGTGGTGGGTGCTTGGAACGCGCTGCCAGGGGTGGTGGTGGAGGCAGACACGATAGTGGCGTTTAAGAGACTTTTGGACAGACGCATGGATATGCAGGGAATGGAGGGATGAGGATCACGTGCAGGCAGATACGAGAGGTTGTCGGGATTAATATCCTACGTACTGTACGTACCACCAATGGAACGATTCAACCCATACTTGCCGCATCTTCACAGGCCTGTAAACATTATACACACAAATAAATAAACAAAAGTGAATAATGTAATAAATGAGTCATCCGTAGTGACCAGATGTGGACAGGATAGGTCTAGAGGGCCAAACATGGTTGGTGGGACTCGCTTAGAGGAGACTTCTTGGTCGGCCTGGGTGAGTTGGGCTGAAGGGCCTGTTTCCGGGCTGTATCTCGAACATAAACTAAAATAAACTATTAAGATCAGCCTCTCTAAAGGAACTGAGCTACTGGAACTGGTCCAGCCTGAAGCCCGGTTCCTGCTCACCTGCAGTAGACGGCTGCAGTGTGGAGTGGTTCTGTACACATGACCCTGTGGCCTCCCTGGATGACCCCATGGCACAGTCACAGGAATTAGTGCAAGAGTTTGTGACCAGGAGGAGTGAACGGCGATCCATGGTGTACTGCTCCGAAACCTGGGCAGTGATCAGAGAAGTGGAGAGAGAGCAGATGGAGGAAGTTCAAAGTGGCCGTGGCAAGATAGAGAGAAAGAAGATGGGAGATGGCGCAGCGGTAGAGTTGCTGCCTCACAGCGCCAGAGACCCAGATTCGATCCTGACTACGGGTGCTGTCTGTACGGAGTTTGTACGTTTTCCCCGGGTGCTCCGGTTTCCTCCCACATTTCAAAGACGTGCAGGTTTGTAGGTAAATTGTGCTTAGTGTGTAGGATAGTGCTAGTGTACGGGGTGATCGCTGGTCGGCACGGGCTCGGTGGGCCAAAATGGCCTGTTTCGGCATATCTGAATTTCTAAAGTCTAAAGTCTAAAGAGACAGAAGCAGATGTGTGTGTGAGTCAGTAAATATATTAGTTTAGTTTAGAGATCCAGCATGGACACAGGCCCTTCGGCCCACGCTGACCATCGATCACCCATTCACACTAGTTCTCACACTTGTGCATCCACTCCCTACACACTCGGGGCAATTTACAGTGGTCACGTAATCTACAAGCCCGCACGTCTTCGGGATGTGGGTGGAAACCGCAGCGTCCGGAGGAAACCCACGCGGTCACAGGGAGAAGGTGCAAACTCCACGCACAGTCAGGATCGAACCTGGGTCCCTGACGCTGTGAGGCCGCAACTCTACCGCTGTGTCACCGTGTGATACTGGGTCCTGTTGTTGATGGGTGCCGTCGCTGGAAGCAGCAACCGGCCCGACGGAGTTGTGGTCGGGTAGTGCATGCATGCCTTTAACAGTCGGTTGATGAAGGCACAGCTGTACAAACAGCTGCAAGGAACCCTACTCGAGCTTTCCAGAAACTTGCGCTGTAGCTGAGCCGGCACGGCGTAAGCTCAACGTTTTACTGCTTTGTAAAACAGTGTTGGAGAAAGAATACAACAACCTGGCAATCATGAATCTCATCGTCGTCGCGCTTGAAGTTCACGGAGATCATTGTTGAAGTCAACTCTCGAGGTAACTGCAGTACCATTGTTAGACTCAAAATGCAGGAGTAACTCAGTGGGTCAGGCAGCAACTCTGGCGTCTGAAGAACGGTCTCGACCTGAAACGTCACCAATTCCTTTTCTGCAGAGATGCTGCCTGACCCGTTGAGTTACTCCATGTAAACCAGCATTTACAGATCCTTCCTACATATCTTGTCTGCAGTACCATAGTAACCAAGTGCCCAGCGCTGGGTAGACTGGAATATCACTCTGATGCTAACACAAACTGTTCATCAATTCAGTAACAGTTTGTGAGGTTGAGATCTTCAGAATGTACAGACTGGTAAATGTGTTGGCTTTCACTAGTGACACAAGTGACTCTCTTCACCAGTGACTCTATCTTCACCAGTGACTCCATCTTCACCAGTGACTCTATCTTCACCAGTGACTCTATCTTCACCAGTGACTCTATCTTCACTAGTGACTCTATCTTCACCAGTGACTATATCTTCACCAGTGACTCTATCTTCACCAGTGACTCCATCTTCACCAGTGACTCTATCTTCACCAGTGACTCTATCTCCACCAGTGACTCTATCTCCACCAGTGACTCTATCTTCACCAGTGACTCCATCTTCACCAGTGACTCTATCTTCACCAGTGACTCTATCTCCACCAGTGACTCTATCTCCACCAGTGACTCTATCTTCACCAGTGACTCTATCTTCACCAGTGACTCTATCTTCACCAGTGACTATATCTTCACCAGTGACTCTATCTTCACCAGTGACTCTATCTTCACCAGTGACTCTATCTTCAGTGACTCTATCTTCACCAGTGACTCTATCTTCACCAGTGACTCTATCTACATCTACGGCTGCTAACTGTGCAGTTTTTCACACTATATGCAGGCTGAGGTTTGGGGAAGACCCAAGTTAATGCCCTGAGTTTTCAAAGTTCCAAAGGTTTCAAAGGTATTTTAGTGTCAGGTGTACCAACTAAGGTACAGTGATGTGCGAATTGCCACGCAGCCATACCAAAAAAAAGCAACAAGACACACAACTACATAAAAGTTAACATAAACATCCACCACAGCGGATTCCCCACATTCCTCACTGTGATGGAAGGCAATAAAGTCTTCTTCACTCATTGTTCTCCCACGTCGGGGCAGTTGAACCATCCGTCGGGGTGGTCGAAGCTCCCACGTCGGGGCGGTCAAAACTCCTGCGGCTTGGAGTTCGCGATGTCGGTCATACACAGAATGTGGTAAAGTCTTTAACCAACTCAACCACCTTAGGACCCATACAGTATGAGGTCACACTGAGTGAAAGAACAACGGCATTAAAACCATTCACCAAAAACACTGACACGATACCATACAATACGATAGAACTTTATTTATCCCAGGATGGAAATCGATCTGCCAACAGTCATAAAACACAAAATACATGAAACATGAAATTAAAGTGATGAATGGAAAAGATTGGGGATGTGCAAAGTTTGGGGAAAGGTGGGTGTGAAGGGGGGGGGGGGTGAGTCAGTCTACCCCACGACAGAAGGGGGAGGAGTTGTACAGTTTGATAGCCACAGGGAAGAAGGATCTCCTGTGGCGTTCTGTGCTGCATCTTGGTGGAACCAGTCTGTTGCTGAAGGTGCTCCTCAGGTTGACCAGTGTGTGTCATGGAGGGGGTGAGCTGTATGGTCCAGGATGCTCCGCAGTTTGAGGAGCATCCTCCCCGCCAAGATCAATTGGACCAATTAGATCCAACTCCGCCCCCAGGACGGAGCCAGCCTTCCCGATGAGTTATACTAAGTTGCACTGACAACATTCTGCTCCAATGCACTCAGAAACCAACATCTGTCCTCTACACCCCCACCCCCAAAATGAACTTATCTTCGATGAATATAAGTTGAGGTCCACTTCTAAAGATGAGTTTCAAAACTGCTCCTTCCATCTTTGGGAAAACATTTGAATTTTTATCAGTAAATAATTATTCCATCAATTTTTCTGAAATAATACATATCATTGATTTGAAATTGCAATGTTTTCAGCTTTAATGTTTTTTTTTAAATCTTTAATGATTAATTGGCCCTGATTTGATCACTTTAACTTTAACTGGACTTCAGGTGACCAGGAACCAAACACAACCTTAATGTTTCCAACTGACCAGAGCCAGGGTCCAGTCCATTTGTAGCAAATAACATCCTGCCTGCATACAATAAATATCCATTGAATGTATGTAAGCACAACGGTAGAGTTGCTGCCTCACATCGCCAGAGACCCATCTTCCATCCAGACTACGGATGCTGTCTGTACGGAGTTTGTACCTTCTCCCCATGACCTGCGTGGGTTTTCTCCGGGTGCTCTGGTTCCCCCCCACACTCCAAAGACACGCGGATTTGTGGGTTACACTGCTTCTGTAAATTGTCCCTCGTGTGTAGCCTAGAATTAGATTCTGGGTGATCGATGGTCAGTGCGGACTCGGTGGGCCGAAGGGCCTGTTTCCATGCTGTATCTGTAAACTTAAGTCATAAAATGACGTGTATAATGACATTAGTCTATTCGTCAATAAATTACATACGTACAAAAAAAAGTCTAGATTTATATTGAGTGCTCAGCTGAATCTCTTTAATTAAGATTGAAATAGGTTACACTTCATTAGCTTACCTGTCTTAATTGCCCCAATATATTTATCTTTGGAGAAACATAGTTGTGGCAGCTTGTCTCAGCTTGTTTTCAACTCCTGGCCTCTGTGTTGGTCACGATGTCTTTAAATATCTTCCATCATATTATTACTCATCCTCGTTGCATACGGTGATTTCATTAGGCTTCTGACAGCTGATTAGCAAAGTAGTGTCGCTGTCAGAAGATTTATTTAGGCATTGCAGTCCAGGTTCAGAACAAGTTCTATCCAACCCGTCTGGAATGTAAAAATATACTTCTGCTGGGATGAACTAGTGAGGACGGCAATGAGACCATCAGATGATCTATCGATGAGCCTCTGAGTGAGCCACAGGCTATCTTGTTCATCCCACTCCCACCTTGCCCTCTGTTTCAGTGTCAAGCGTTCTAATTTGGTGCTCAAACATTGCAAGTTGAAAGATATTATCAGTGTGTGGTAAATGTTACAATGCAGCGTCTTTATAATCTGCACTGTCAGATTTAGAATCTGCTTCATGCAAATTTGATCAGATTTATTTTAAGCGGCACATCGGGTGTGTGGCAGAGTTTTCGTACAGGAATTTGCAAGTTGCTCAGCGCTGCATGAACACACCTGCCTGCCTTTAGTTTGGAGGTTGAAGCAACCGCATTACAATTATAAATGTCAGGACAGCAACTTGTTTCAAAATAGACCTTAAATGCTATGTTACAGTTTATCATCCACACCTTTCAAAAGTTTTGATAAACCGGTGGCAAGAACAGATCAACCGATTGTGTGGTGCTGCTGCAAGTAAGAATGTCTCTGTTCTATCTGGGACACATGGCAATAAAACTCTCTTGACTCTTGAAACTTCGAAGGAACACTATGATTATTTCAGTTTTATAGAAGAAAATCAAATGGAAATGTAATTGCATCTCCTTACTGGCGGTGAATCTGTGGAATTCATTGACACAGACGACGGTGGAGGCCAAGTCATTGGGTATTTTTAAAGCGGAGATTGATAGGTTCTTGATTAGTACGGGTGTCAAAGGTTATGGGGAGAAAGCAGGAGAATGGAGTTAAGAAGGAAAGATAGATCAGCCATGGTTGAATGATGGAGTAAACTCAATGGGCCAAATGGCCTAATTCTGGTCCTGTGTCTTCTGATCTCACACAATGACAAAAGCTGGGCATTTGGAGGTTTACAGCTGTCCCATTTAGCTGCACACAGACAACTGAATGCAAAAATAAAAGTTTGTCGGAAGGAACTGCAGATGATGCTTTAAACCGAAGATAGACACAAAATGCTGGAGTAACTCAGCGGGACAGGCAGCATCTCTGGAGCGAAGGAATGGGTGGTGTTTCAGGTCGAGACCCTTCTCTTCTGAACCTTCGACCCTTTGAGTCCGAAGATGGGCCTCGACCTGAAACGTCACCCGTTCCTTCTCTCCAGAGATGCTGCCTGTCCCGCTGAGTTACTCCAGCGTTTTGCGTCTATCTTCTGCTGTGCTAGTTATTGAGAATAAATAACTCGCTTCAAGGATGCACCACGATCCAATTCAGTGAAATACTGCAATGAACAAGGAGACAATCGACTAAATGGCCTTGAAATAAGGACCCTTCTCCCTTCAGCTAATTTGTCCCGCATCACTGCAAACCTCACTATTTTTCAAATAGTTTCAAATTATTTCTGTACCACTTAATCACCTTTGTCGTTGTTCGCTGGAGTTAAGTCAGTAATTTAAACGGCGCCACCTCTTTTAAAAATCAAATGATTTATATTGAAATATTTCAGTGCCCAGATGCCTAGTATTTTTATTCTGAGATTGGGAGGATATATTAGCAAGGGCAGATTGGGTAAAGAACCCCCTTCCTCACATAATAAATGGGGCATTCAGATTCATTGTTTCACAGGCTCTTTAAAGCAATTAGTGTAATTTAAAGCGCATGAGTCCGCATTAATCAGACTAATGTCGGAGATATACAAGCATCGTTACTATGGTGTAATGAAATTTCAGAACTTAATGGTTTAAAAGACCAAAAGGTCTGAAAGAAACAAATAAGCATTTTGTTGTGGCTTAACACTGCCAATTAAGATTTATTTGTAACTTCCAAAGTAAGCATGATAGACTGAATGTTTAAGAAGGAACTGCAGATGCTGGAAAAATCGAAGGTAGATGAAAATGCTGGAGAAACTCAGCGGGTGAGGCAGCATCTATGGAGCGAAGGAATAGGTGACGTTTCGGGTCGAGACCCTTCTTCTGACTGATGAAGGAATAGGTGACGTTTCGGGTCGAGACCCTTCTTCTGACTGATGAAGGAATAGGTGACGTTTCGGGTCGAGACCCGGAAGGGTCTCGACCCGAAACGTTACCTATTCCTTCGCTCCATAGATGCTGGAGAAACTCAGCGGGTGAGGCAGCATCTGTGCAGGAAAGGACAGACAACAGTGGCGAATCTGTGGAATTCTTTGCCACCGAAGGCTGTGGAGAGCAAGTCAATGGATATTTTTAAGGCAGAGATAAGTAGATATTCGATTAGTGCGGGTGTCAGAGGTTATGGGGAGAAGGCAGGAGAATGGGGTTAGGAGGGAGAGGCATTTTGTTTTTTGAATAACATTCTCAGCTTACCATTTTATCTGCATTGATACTTAAATTGACCTTGCAATTCGAAAGTTCAAAACTCGGGATGTGGGTTAATTGGCCTCCAACATATCTGATGATTCTGGTAAAACACAAACAGCTGGAGTAACTCAGCGGGTCAGGCAGCATCTGTGGAGAACATGGATAGGTGACGTTTCACAGAGTGCTGGAGGAACTCAGCGGGTCAGGCAGCATCTGTGGAGAACATGGATAGGTGACGTTTCACAGAGTGCTGGAGTAACTCAGCGGGTCAGGCAGCATCTGTGGAGAACATGGATGGATGACGTTTCGGGTCCGAACCCTTCTGTCCCATTTATCCAGGTTCTCCAGAAATGTTGCCTGACCCGCTGAGTTACTCCAGCACTCTGTGTCTTTCTTTGGTAAACCAGCATCTGAGGTTTCTGTTTCTACCTGATGATTCTGATGTTTTGTTCATCTGAGTAAAGACTCTCTTCTCAGTGTGAGTTGATGCAAACTTTGTAAAAACTCTGCCTTTAGCATTTACGATCACTGGCCTTCATCTGATTGGTGATTTTAGTGATCTGGATGAATTAGCTGCATGACAATAATGGGATTTGTTTGTCGATCTGATTTTGCCACTTGGCCAATTTTTCTCTCCAATAGTTTCAAGTCAAGTAGGGTGAGACCTAAACGAGCAGATGACCTGTGTGGCGATAACTAATGAATAGATTTTGTTAAGTGAAGGTTTTAAAGTGCACGTTAAATGTGTGATTTTTAGTGTGCAGTGCTCCAATATAAAATCTGACAATAAGTACTTCACAATTTGCTTTGATCAGCTATGCAGTTGATGTTGGTTACTATTTTATGTCACTAATAAAATGCTAAAGGAGGTCTAGCAATGGATTTAGTAATGAAATGAACTCGCTCTGTATGCTGGATAAACAGATCCAACATTCATGAAGCAACCAACATCACAAAAGGTTGTAAATAGAACGAGATACGTTTACTAAGAATCCATCGTTCCATAACCATAGGGTGGTGAGAAGGCCTTCGTAACATTAGGTTTCATCAGTCAGGGTATTGAGTGCAGAAGTTGGCATGTTACGTTACTGTTGTACAAGACGTCGGTAAGCCCGCGTTTGGATTATTGTGTTCAGTTTTGGTCACCCTGTTATAGGAAGGATGTTGTCAAGCTGGAAAGTGCAGAGAGGATTTATGAGGATGTTGCCAGGACTCGAGGGCCTGAACTGTAGGGACGGGTTGGGCAGGCTAGATCTTTATTCCTTGGAGCTCAGAAGAATGAGGGATGATCTTACAGAGGTTAACAAAATCATGAGGGGAGCAGATATGGTGAATGCAGAGAGTATTTTATCCAGGGTTGGGGAATAAAGATACTGGGGATATAGATTCAAGGTGAAAGGGGAAAGATTTAATAGGAACCCATGGGGCAACATTGTGCCACAGAGGGTGGTGGTGGTTGTATGGAACGAGTTGCCAGAGGAGGTGGTTGAGGCATGGACTATAACAACATTGAAAAGACATGGATAGGAAAGGTTTAGAGGAATATGGGCCAAACGCGGGCAGGAGGGACTATTGTAGATGGGGCATGTCGATCGTTATGGGGAAGTTGGTTCGAAGGGCCTCTTTCCGTGCTGTGTCACTCTATGACTCTACAATCCAGCAAGGTATTTATTTAGCGGCTACTTTGAGAACTCTGTGAGAACACTTCTCGACGCAGGAGACACCAGAGGATAATCCCAGTTGTAACAAAGATTGGGTTGACAAGCCAAGTTTAGTGAAGAACTACTTATAAACCCATAAATGTGAGATTGTCCAGTTCACTGTGAGTGGACTGAAGTGAAGACATACGTAATGGACTGATAGCAATACAAAGTACTGTAAATGTTATTGCTTGCTGGATGGAAATCTAATCCAATCCACTTATTGCATTCAAGTCAAAGCATTAGATATAATGCTTTTATTCAAAATTATATATTTTTTAAGCCAAAGCTCCACAATAATTGAGAGAATACGTTTTCTGAGCATTTCTTTCCCCTGACATCTGCGATGAGATCTAGTCAGCGCTGAGCCCATGTGACAGATGCACTTTCTGTAGAGTTCCACCATGTCACAGATAGTGTAGAGATCATGCATTGTGAGAATAACTCTTGCTATTGCCATCCTTCATGCCCAGTGACCACAGACTGATTAGTCTTGCGTTAGCATCTGAAAATAAATTATATTTAATATTAATGAGTAAAGTTGAGGGTTCGCCATGGAGACCGTTATTCAATAGGGTTTCAGAATAGGAAGGTGTTTGGTTAAACTTTTTGCGAGGAAATGATAAGTGTATATTGGATGTCCTGCAATGAAATGTGAT
This sequence comes from Malacoraja senta, assembly GCA_038087875.1. Taxonomy (NCBI): domain Eukaryota; kingdom Metazoa; phylum Chordata; class Chondrichthyes; order Rajiformes; family Rajidae; genus Malacoraja; species Malacoraja senta. The sequence goes on from CM075978.1 coordinate 195,039,079, forward strand.
TTCAAAGATTCAATGAATCCTGGTTAAAAGGCACAAGAACTGAATATCCATGGCAAAATCTAGAAGACAATTAGTAATTAGCTGAAAGGCAAGAAGCTGCAGTAACTAATTAGAAACAGGTTATATGTTTGGAGAATGTTCTCTGCCAAATACCTTACTGCACCATCTAATCTGTACACATGACTTTAAGGCAGCACGGTGGTGCAGCAGGTAGAGACGCTACCTCACAGCGCCAGGGATCCCGGTTCAATCCTGACCACGGGTGCTGTCTGTGTGGAGTTTACACGTTCTTCCTGTGACTTCATGGGTTTCCTCCGGGTGCTCCGGTTTCCTCCCACATCACAAAGACGTGCGGGTTTGCAGGTTAATTGGCCCTCTGTAAATTGCCCCAAGCGTGGAGGGAATGGATGGGAAGGTGGCACGACATGGGGGGAGAGGGTGGAGGTGGGGGGGGTCATGTAGGGAGTGTGGAGGGGAGAGAGTTGGCGGGGGTGTAGAGTGGTTGGAGGAGGGGGAAAGGGGTGGGGGAGGGAAGGAATGGGATAAGGGGCCCGTCCCACTTTCACGACCTTTTTTACTCGTGGACGTTTTTCATCGTGTTGAAAAAATGCCCCGACCTACTTGATGCCACGAGTACCTACAACTAGCATCACGACCTACCTACGACCTACCTACGACCTCCTACGACCTCGTGACGACCATGCTGCGAGTACGAGTCAAGGGCAAACCCGACAGAGGTCGTGAATTAGGTCGTGAAAGTGGGACAGGCCCTTTAGGGGTTCAGTGGATATTTTTAAGGCAGAGATAGCCAAGTTCTTGATTAGAGCGGGTGTCAAGGGTTTATGGCAGGAAAATGGGCTTAGGAGGCAGAGATCAGCCATGATTGAATGGCGGAGTGGACTCGATGGGCCGAATGGCCTAATTCTACTCCTATCACTTGTGAACTTGTGGGTGACCGATGGATGGTATAGATTCGATGGGCCGAAGGGCCAGTTTGCTGCATCTGAAAATAAAATTGCACTCGGAGTTTAATGGCAGTGAATGTTTTGTTGTTGAATGTAGTTGAAATAGGAGTGGGGTTTGGAGAGGTAGTTGGAGAATGAAAAACCAGAACCACAATTAGTTTACAAGTAAATAGAAGAGTAGAACAACACCATAGGAAAAGGCGAGGCTTTGTGCTTTGAAACTAACTAGGACACAAAATTAAATATATCTATCATATATCAGAGGATCAAATTTTACTGGATCCAGTTTTCTTTGGGTCTCAGACCAATCTAACTTGTCTCCCTGCAAGGGATTTTTATACTGTATATCTGTTTTGTGAATTCTGTAAGGGAAAATTTCCATGATCTTATCTACTGGAAGGCAATTATTTGTATCACCCAGTGAAAGAAAGTTTAGCACTGAAGAAGAACTTACTCACATCAAGTTTAAGAAAGAGCTGCAGATGCTGGAAAAATCGAAGGTGGACAAAAATGCTGGAGAAACTCAGTGGGTGAGGCAGCATCTATGGAGCGAAGGAATGGGTGATGTTTCGGGTCGAGACCCTTCTTCAGACTGATGAAGGAATAGGTGACGTTTCGGGTCGAGACCCGGAAGGGACTCGACCCAAAACGTCACCTATTCCTTCGCTCCATAGATGCTGCCTCACCCACTGAGTTTCTCCAGCATTTTTGTCTACTTACATCAAGTCATCAGTACAGGACTCTACCAAGTATTCTAATAGACTCAAATGCTCCAAGCTTGTCCAAGATAGAATTAGATATGGTGAAAGGAACAGGATTTCTATCCTGAAACCTGAAGAAGGGTCTCGACCCGAAACGTCACCTATTCGTTCACTCCATAGATGCTGGCTCACCCGCTGAGTTTCTCCAGCATTTTTGTCTACCTTTTCCAGCATCTGCAGTTCTTTCTTAAACAAAGGATCTCTATATTTGACTGTGTTAGCACATTAGTCTTAAAATGGGCAAACACAAGTCGAACCAGCTTCAGAAATTATTGTTGAATGAAAGAAGTTTGTGATTCAAACAAGACAGTTGTAGCCTGGTTTATTGAAAGAAAGCACCCAAAGGTGTAAAGGTTCATCCTAGATACTGCACGGAGCAATTAAAGATCAGCTTCTCTCGGTTCTAAACTTCAGGATGTCTACTTTTAGCAAGTAACTACTGTTTAAGTTTTAATAAGGAAACAGGAATACAGTGAGCAGCAGCTGAAGAACTTCGTTGAGAATGTTAATTAGATTTGGGTACAGACAAAATCCATTGGGATTTTGTTACAAATTCAGGAGTTCAGGGAAAGTTTGGTGTGAAACATTTCACCAATGGCCAACTTTTGTTTTTGGTCACAATTGCTGGAAAGGGTGCTTGCTATTTAGATGTCAAACATGGAACTCAATATCCACTAGCTTGAACTTCCAGTTCAGCCGTGGTGAATTACGCATGGCAGATGGAGGTTATTACAGTCATACAGACTTGAGATGCAATATTAATTTGTGCTCAACGTTGGTGATTCAGTTGTAATTTATTCTGCAATTACCTGATTGTAAATGCTCTGGGTGCATTGTCTTTAATGTACGGACACTTTGAATACTGACGTGAGATGTTAGACTGGCAATGAAAAGGTTGTACCATTATAGGGACATTCCTCCTGCCCTGGACACTGGGAAACACCACCATGGCAGTTGTCCCAACTAATGCCAAACAAGGTGGTCCCAAGGCCCCTGGTCAGGACTCTGACAAATTTTGAATTTAGAATCTCCGGGCAAGTCCATCTCGGCAGAGTTCTGTGACTGAGTAGGTGGATGGGAAAGTACATATCGACAGTGGAGGTTTTTTTTTAAATTAAATTGAAATGCTGACGTTTGAATTATGTTTGTTATCAGTAAAATGATAATGTTAAATCATTCTATTTTTATAATGCTTGCTGTCTAAGTGAATCATAGAGCTAGAATCGTAAACCACCCCTATGGTTAATTATGAAAATATATTTTTTAGCAAACAGTGAATCTACAAGTTATAGAGATCTGGGGTTGTGCCTGAATCTGAATAAATGCTATCAATGAGTCCATGTTGAGTGTCGAGTTTATCCATAACATTATACATTCAGACCTGTGGTATTGAAGGCTGTGTGCTACTGTGTCAAGTTTAGTGTGTACATCAATGTTCTAAACGGTTGCTATCGTAACATGATGCTTAGAATAGAGACTGTGCACTGCGGACAAGTGCATAACTGGTGTAGCTAGTGTGACCTCTCTATGTACCAGAATGTAAAACATTTTTGTGAATTTAAAAGTACAGAATACAGTTGCTGGGAATGCCTTGTGATTATTGTATAACACATTTCCTGCCACTAAAACGCTGTGACAGGTTGATTTTTGCCCCCCCCCCCCCTTCCTCCCCCATTGGTTTAACTTCTCCACACGTGTTAAAGTTCAAGAATATTGGTCAACAACAAATGTCCTTCGAAGGCACGGTGCAAGTATCTGAACCACTTCTCAAAGGTGTTGAGGATTCACGCACCAAGCCCCTGCCTCGGGTGTGATATCAATGGGGTGATCAAAGTCTCAACGTTGTCTTGAGATGCAAGCCCACCCTGCTGCTCGTCGCAACATTGATTGAATAGCCAGTTTAAGTGGCGCAATTCATTATTATTGTTTTTTAAATTATTAATAATAATTTTGCTACTATTGGAACTGAACCAGCATCTGTTTCTTGGAACTTTAAATTGTTAGACAAGCTAATGTATTTGTGTCAGATTGACCTATCTTTTATCACAACCTACAATTAGAAAGTGGAAAATCTTTATGCTATGATGCCAGTGTGACTTAAGTCATAAAAACCAATTGACAAAATGCATTAAAATTAAAGCCATATTTTTCTGCTGATTTTCTGTTAAATATTTGCCATTTATCAGTACAGTATATTTTTGTAATTTGTTCCCAGTTTTTAACACTGTGATCCCTACGTAATATGTTTTATAAATGGTGTGAAAAGCAGGCAGGGTCTAAGACTTACAGGCACGTCACGTTTAACAAGCCTGTGCCATCCCAGGGCAAACAGGACGAGATTGTGCTTCCATCTTCAGCCTGATAACCTTACATCAAATATCTCAAACCACTTATAGTTTGAAAAGGAGTATTTTCAAATTGAATTATTATTCAGTAATACTTTTAAAATGATATGCATTAGCATCTTATTATAATTTTTCCCAGTGGTCCTTTGCAGAGAAAGAATGGCTTTAAAGTAAAACACGGGAGAAATTCAACTTTTACAGTTTTCAGTTGCGAATGCCTGATCCAAATTGAACATGGGGGCCAAATCTGAACAAAGTTGATGAGCTGCAAATGCTATCGTGATATTCTGATCTCATGTCCCAAGCACTGAGCTGGGCAGCAGGGAGGGTCCAGGTGTACTCCTGCCCCTCTCAGCTCCCCAGAAAGGTTCTGTGCAGGCATTTACTCAGCAGTGTCTGAGGTACCATGATGCTGACTTTGGGCAGCGCCAACACCTGCCTGTTTTTGAATGTTATACTTGGGTCTTACAACCAAAGCTCTGCTCTATGATCTTTGCTTACAACCAGCAATGAGACCCCAATTGATCACAAGCCTTACTAATCTAGTGGATACCTTCAACAGATTAAAGAGCCTGCTTCCAATATTCCAACCAGATTAGGCGTGCAGCGATGCCACCCAAACATGCAGGCCAGAAGGTCATGTTTTGCCTTGACACGTTGAATTTCTCCCCCAGACATGTGTTACGTGGTTTATAAACTCCCCTGCAAATTATTTTATAAAATTGTTGAAAATGAGTCTGATATGTAGGTTAAAACTGAATAATGTATTAAAAATGTTTGACAATGAATAATGGGTAATTAGTGGTTGTTTTACTAATAATCTGACACTTTGCATCCTAGTTACTGAACCATTACATCAACGATACATATGTTACGTTAGCATCTGAGAGCTTCACAGCTTCTCTAGTTTAGTTGAAAGATACAGCAGGGAAACAGGTCTTTCGGCCCACCGAGTCCATGCCGACCATCGATCACCCGTTCATACTAGTTCAACCTTATCCCACTTTCTCATCCACGCCCTATACATTAGAGGAGTTTTTACAGAGGGCCGATCAACATACAAACTTGCACGTCTTTGCGATGTGGGATGAAATCCAGAGATCTCGGCGAAAACCCACGCGGGTCACAGGGAGAAGGTGCAAACTCCACACATGGACAGCAGCCGAGGTCAGAATCGGACTCCGGTCTCTGGTGCTGCGAGGTTGAGGTTCTACCAGCTTGCTTTACTATTAAAATTAAAATGAAAGAAAACACATTGCTGAGATGCAGGGTGGACACTTAAGTTTATTCACAAAATAAATTATTAAAACCTGAACTGTGCTGAATAATATGATGAAAAATATAAATTTAACCCTTATTAACCCTCTGCCAACTCTGGAATCAGTGTAGACTTCCCAAGTACTCTGCTGGGCACAATTATGGTACATTTGCATTTAATCAGATCCAGTTGCCACTTGGTTTGATTATAAACTGGTACATCTCAGCAGCATTTCAGCAGCTGGGTGAACAGGGCTATTTTAAAATCTCCAGATTATTAATAATTTGCTGCTAACCGGAAAACAAAGACAGCAACCAAACTCCATACTGCTGTCAATTTTGATATTAATTCCAGGAAACTTTAAGCCACCAATTATTATGCATGCTAGCCGTTGAACTTGCAGACAACAATTTTATTTTAAAAAAGTTGATTTATTCATAAGTAAATAGAAGGCAGTGTGACTAAAGTGCAATGGTTCAAGCGGCAATTATTAGATTTAGAAGTACAAAGACCACAGTGTTGAGGCTGAGCAGTTACAGTACCTTTCAGAGCGAGCTTGTAACCATATCTGTTTTAAAAGACTGATTCAGATTCCTCACAAACCATGAGAAAGTCTTTCTCATCCCCGACACAGGAAACTCGAGCCTCAACGTAATGAGCAGCGATTGGAATGTGGCCTTTGAAAAGTACTACATTTGAAAAGATGGAACATTAAATTTTGTAATGATGTAAAACATCTTCAATTTTGGACAGGACAATAGTTTTATTGTGCTTTATAGGCCCACTGGTGACTCAAAGGTCACTTTTTTGTATGACTTCTCAGGCTAGGGCAATACTGAATGAAAATTAGGTTACATGTGGAGGGCTTTTTTTTCTCTCTTCCTCTATCTGTTAGAAAAATACAGAATGCTAAATAAAAGGATCCAAAAAGAAAAGACAGCCGGCCAACGGCACACAGGAAGATTACCGATGATATACAAGGCAAGAGGGCAGGATGGGTGGAAGAATCTCGTTATTTTTGTATTAAAGTTGGCCGTACCCTTATTAGTTTGTAGCAAATACAGAGGAGAGAGTTTGAATCAAACTTTCCCATTCCTCTTCATTCAATGAATATATGTTAAAGTTCAGTCTGAAGAAGGGTCTCGATCCCAAACGTCACCCATTCCTTCTCTCCAGAGATGCTCCGAGTTACTCCAGCATGTTGCGTCTACCTTTGATTTAAACCAGCATCTGCAGTTCTTTCCTGCACTTCTGGGAGTTCTTACCGACACAATATATTTTAAAGGACTGATTCACTTTCGATACGTTGGAACCAATCTTTCATTAACTTCGAACTGATCAATGCAAGGAAATACAAGTCGGATTTTTGAATATAGTCTAGTTCAGCTTAGTTTAGAGATACAGTACGGAAACAGGCCCTTCCGCCCACAGGGTCCGTGCCGACTAGCGATCCCCGCATATAAACACGATCCTACATCTACACTAGGAACAATTTATACATTTACACCAAGCCAAGTTACCTACAAACCTGTACGTCTTTGGAGTGTGGGAGAAAACCGAAGATCTCAGAGAAAACCCACGCAGGTCACGGGGAGAATGTACAAACCCCGTACAGACAGCGCCCGTAGTCGGGATCGAACCCGGGTCTCTGGCGCTACAAGCGCTGCAAGGCAGCAACTCTACCGCTGCGCCACCGTGCCATTCTATTTCATAAAGATTATTGATATAGAACATACAGCGGGCAGGAAAACCGCTTGAGTATGAAGGAAAATTGATGCATTGTGTGCTCATGCCCCCTTTACATTGACAAGGTGTCAGGGGTTATGGGAAGAAGGCGGTAGAATGGGGTTAAGAGGGAGAGATAGATCAGCCACGCTTGAATGGCGGAGCAGACTTGATGGGCCGAATGGCCTGATTCTGCTCCTACACTTATGAACTTTTGAAGACCAAATGTAGTCTCGGCGACCGTTTCACTGAACACTTGTGCTCGGTCCGCCAAGGCCTGCTGAATCTCCTGGCTGCTCACCATTGTAACTCCCCTTCCTATTCCTGCACTGCCCCTTCTATCCTGGGCCTCCTCCATTGTCAGAGTGAGGCCACACACAAACTGGAGGAACAGCAACCTCATATTCCACGTGATTAGCTGACACCACAACAGTGTGAACATAGAATTCTACAATTTCAAGTAATGCCTCCCTTTCTATTTCCTGCTTCCCCCAACCCACCCCACCCCCCCACTCCGATGGGCACCGTGTTCTCCCACCACCCTGCCCCTCCTCCACCTTGTCACCTCCTCCTATATCTCAGTGACATGACGTCTCTGCAGCTCTTCGCTTTATTTTGTTGAATTAGTTGTATGAATAAGAATAAATTACAAATGGAATTAATGGAACCCAATGCCAAGAGGTGAAGTACATTTACCATTTGGGGCCAACTTTGAATTTCTCGTTTAAAGACAGGTGCATGGATAGGACAGGTTTGGAGAGATATGGGCCAAACACAGGCAGGCAGGTGGGATTAGTGTAGATGGGACATGTTGGCCGGTGTGGGCAAGTTGGGCCGAAGGGCCTGTTTCCACGCTGTACGACTGTATACTTCTAAAGTTAATTCTGTTTAAAGTTTAAGTTTGGGTGGCCACGGTGGTGCAGCGGTAGAGTTGCTGCCTTACAGCGTTTGTGGCACCGCAGTCCAGGGTTCGATCCTGACTATGGGCGCTGTCTGTATGGAGTTTGTACGTTCTCCCCGTGACCGTGTGGGTTTTCTCCAAGATCTTCGGTTTCCTCCCACACTCCAAAGACGCGCAGGTTTGTAGGTAAATTGGCCTGGTATAAATGTTAAAAGTCTTAGTGTGTGTATAGGGTAGTGTTAACATGCGGGGAATCCCTGGTCGGCGCAGACTCGATGGGCCGAAGGGCCTGTTTCCATGCTATATCTCTAAACTAAACTAATCTAAGTGGTTGACTGAAGAGTCAAAACAGCTTACAAAATATCTGTGAGGCCCATCTACACTAGTTGTTAGTGAGTTCCTCCACTCCGCCACAAGAAACTCTATAAATGAGTGACATCTCTCTCTCCCACACCATCCTCATCTCAGCTCTGTTTCCTATTCAGTCTCACCAGCAGCAATAATGTGTCAAAATCATATTACACAGTGAAAGATAGTTTATTCTATTTAAAATAAAACAGACATTTATATCCTCTCTGAAGGTGATACAATAATTTTCTAACTGAGTGGTAAAAGCATACCACGCTTCAGCCTAATAGCTTGTTCCAGCACAACGCTGACAACTAACTGAGTGTCGACAGAATTATATTTTAACATATTTAAACATGAGCCATTGAATGCCTCTTGTAATTCCCCAATGAGGATGATCGCGGCGTGGAGGATCTCATCCAATCTGAGACCGGGGCTTGAGCTGAATAGGGACAACAGGCGATGACTTGTCGTAAGTCTGGAGAAGGGTCTCGAGCCAAAACGTCGCCCATTCCCTTCTCTCCAGAGATGCTGCCTGTCCCGCTGAGTTACTCCAGCGTTTTGTGTCTACATGCGATGGCTTGGCCATCCTGGCCGAGCGTACCTGGACATGGGACAGGCACCAGGTGAACCACTCAATTTCCACACCATCTCTCCAGTTCCCCCCCCCTCCAACATGCAACATAGCCTTGGTTATTAGTTGAACATCACTATTCAGGTTATTACCAACCAGGGTTACACACTAATCAGACTGTCATCAACAGAGTTATCAGTAATATAGGTCTAACCTATTGGGTCACCACTAATTGGGATGTCACGAATTCAACTTCAACCCATGGTGATGTCACCAACTTCTCATTCATTTTGCCTGTTAATTACATTTAGACAATATTTTGTGTGTTGCCATTGTCCATGTTTTACCTCATTTCGAGTTAATTCTTTGATATTTAATATATAAATATTAGTTCTGCTATTGGAGCGGTTCAGACTAATTTGAGTTCTGATGCAAGGTGGATTAGTTAGCATCATTCTTTGCTAGTGTTGATGGATTTCCAGTAATTTTCAGCCCCAACTTTAACCGAGTTATTCCTGGCACTCGATCAAAAGGCTCGTTAAAAACACAGCCTGTGTGTTTCGATGCCTGTGAGTGTTTGAATGTTCACCGCTAACGGATGGGAAACCAGGTCGTGTTCATAACCCCATGGTCACCGGGTTAAACGGAGGGGTTTCCACATCGCCGCGTGAAACGTCGCTGCGTTCGCCTCAGAGAGACCTCCCTCTGAGAGTGGGGCAGACTGGGGCAGAGAGCATGAGCCTCGTGTAAGCTGGACACTGCTGGAATGATCTTCAGCAGGTCAAGGCCAGGAGGACAATTCTCTTCCACCCTGCCGCAGGAAACCAAAAAGACGTACAGCTGAGAAGATTGCCATCTCCAGCGGACCACTCCTGACGCCAGTGAGTAAAGATCTTCATTCTTATAACACTCAGAGAGCCGTGGCCCTCCATCCAGCTCTTGCCCATTTCACCCAACGCTCTCTGGCAAGGAGAGCGTGTCCATTCTCATCTCCAACACCCAGCCTTGCTTCCTTGCTTCCTTGTACAAATGCACAATCAGCAATCTTTCTACAGCCGCTATTTCTTCATCCTTATTGCCTTTCACTTCGTAGCGTTCACTTCAGCACCTGCACCTGAAGCTGAGACCAGGTACCTGCAGCTCACCTTGAACGGGACGTCTCTCCAGCAGGCGGAGGTCCTTCGGCAAGGGGGAGAGGAGTGACAGAGCGGGAGGAAGGAGCAGAAACTGAGATCAACACCCACACACGGGAGATGGCAGGATTGGATTCCACCAGGCTGGCAGCTTCAATGAGCAAGATGTCTGGTTATTATACGCGTTCCTTGTGAGCTGCCAGCATTGCACAGGCAGGTAGCTTCCAGCTGCATGGGGACCCCACTCACCTGCTGCCGCCCTAGGTCTCAATGCTTCCCTAACTCCTGTTTGTTCTTTCTCTCCTCCAGGTGCTTCTTGCGAGACAGAGACAGCCCCCGGTGCCAGCGAGGACGAGACTGGTAGGGAGGAGGGAGAGAGCCCCTGCTGAGTGGGTGCCACCAGACACACACACACACACCCACTCACAGGGCACCAGCTCAGAGACTGGCTCACACTGGAGTGGAGGGTGAGGCAGTGGGCTCGGCTTACGACCAAGCATCGGGTGGCAATGATGAACAAGAGGCAACAGATCCAGATGCACAACAGCACATCCTCCTCCCAGCTCGGCTCGGGTGGAGAGGGAGCTGACATATGGGGTTGGCTAATGGGTAGAGAAACACTAAGGGCGGCACGGTGGCGCAGTGGTAGAGTTGCTGCCTCACAGTGCCAGAGACCCGGGTTCCATCCTGACCACGGGTGCTGTCTGTAAAGGTGTTTGTACGATCTCCCCGTGACCTGCGTGGGCTTTCTCTGAGAGCTCTGGATGTTCCTCCCACACTCCAAAGACGTGCGGGTTTGTAGTTTAATTGGCTTCTGTAAAATTGTAAATTGTCCCTCGTGTGTGTAGGGTAGTGTTAGTGTGCGGGGATCGCTGGCCGGCGCGGACTAGGTGGGCCGAAGGGCCTGTTTCTGCTATGTATCTCTAAACAATGCTAAACGTTTCTTGCAAGCAATTGTGTGGGTGACTGGACATTTTATTCAGCAGTTTTGCCACAAATGCTTACTGACATATAAGGGATGTCGAAACAGAGTGTTGCAGTAACTCAGCGGGTCAGGCAGCATCTGTGGAGAACATGGATAGGTGACGTTTCACAGAGTGCTGGAGTAACTCAGCGGGTCAGGCAGCATCTGTGGAGAACATGGATAGGTGACGTTTCACAGAGTGCTGGAGTAACTCAGCGGGTCAGGCAGCATCTGTGGAGAACATGGATAGGTGACGTTTCACAGAGTGCTGGAGTAACTCAGCGGGTCAGGCAGCATCTGTGGAGAACATGGATAGGTGATGTTTCACAGAGTGCTGGAGTAACTCAGCGGGTCAGGCAGCATCTGTGGAGAACATGGATAGGTGACGTTTCACAGAGTGCTGGAGTAACTCAGCGGGTCAGGCAGCATCTGTGGAGCGAAGGAAATGGGCAACCTTTCAGGCCGAAAACCTGAAGGAAATAGGCAACGTTTCGGGCCGAAACCCGGAAGGGTTTCGGGCCAAAACGTTGCCTATTTCCTTCGCTCCATAGATGCTGCCGGAACATGGATAGGTGACGTTTCACAGTGTGCTGGAGTAACTCAGCGGGTCAGGCAGCATCTGTGGAGAACATGGATAGGTGACGTTTCACAGAGTGCTGGAGTAACTCAGCGGGTCAGGCAGCATCTGTGGGGAACATGGATAGGTGACGTTTTGGATCAGGGCCCTTCTTGCAGTGTATGCTCTGGGGCTCACATTTAGGTTCAGGAGAGACTGAGGGCCACACTCTGGGGGGGAGACATAGGGGGGGTGGGTGGGTTGCTTGTCACCTGCACTCTGATCTGTTGCAGATGAGTAGGTGCTCATCCCAGCGAGGGTCTCAACCCGAAACGTCACCCATTTGCTTCTCTCTAGAGGTGCCGCCTGTCCCGCTGAGTTACTCCAGCACTTTGTATCTCACCTCTGGCACAGGAGGGGTTGAGGCCGACACGGTGTGAGCTGGTGTGTTTGTTCCACCGGCCCCACATCCATACATACATGTGGATCAGATCGCCGTGGGAGCTGAGAGAACAATGCTGCTCTGTACAGCAATGCAAGCTTGGTCCGTGACTGTGGCCAAGCTCAGCCACCGACCAATAGTTGTATTATCACATGTATCTCTATCCAGTGAAGTGCTGTGTTTTGCATTCAATGAAGTAGATGCAGCACGGTGGCGCAGCGGTAGAGCTACTGCCTCACAGCGCCGGAGACCCCCGTTCGGTCCTGACCCCTCCGGGTGCTGCCTGTGTGGAGTTTGAGTTACTCCAGCGTTCTGTGTCTATCTTTGCCACACTTTGCAGGGTCACCACTTCAACTGTATTTGCGTTACAAACGGGGAGAAAATGTAACAAAAGGCTTTCAAAGAATATTACACCAAATTGATGTATAATTATGTTTAAGTAGTAAATAGGAACTGTCTATTGGAGCTGAGTGACAATTATGAGGGATAATGAGGAAATTGCAGATTTGTTAAATTAATTCTTTACATCCACTTTCTCAACGGAGTGAAAAACAAAATATCATGGGAACGTAAATGTATCATGGGTTTACATTTGTTTACATCGTGTCGGAAGGAACTGCAGATGCTGGTTTAAATCAAAGATAGACACAAAATGCTGGAGGAACTCAATGTGTCAGGCAGCATCTCAGGAGAATAGACCCTTCTTCAGACTGAGAGTCAGGTGAGAGAGAAACAAGAGATATAGATGGCGATGTAGTGAGATGTGGAACTACTGAATGAAAGATTTGCAAAAAGGTAGCGTTGATAAAGGAAACAGGCCATTGTTAGCTGTGGGCTAGGTGAAAACCAGTTACCGGCAATGAGACTCAACAAGATGACTTTGAAGCTGGCATGACGGGTGGGGAAGGGACAGAGAGAATGGATGCAAAGTTACTTGAAGTTAGAGAAATCAATATTCACACCGCTGGGTTAAAATTCTTAGAGGATTGGACAGGCTAGATGCAGGAAAAGTGTTCCCGATGTTGGGGGAAGTGCAGAACCAGAGGTCACAGTTTCAGAATAAGGGATAGGCCATTTAGGACTGAGATGAGGAAAAACCTTTTCACCCAGAGAGTTGTGAATCTGTGGAATTCTCTGCCACAGCGGGCAGTGGAGGCCAATTCACTGGATGTTTTCAAGAGAGAGTTAGATTTAGCTCTTAGGGCTAACGGAATCAGGGGATGTGAGGAAAAAGCAGGAACGGGGTACTGATTTGGGATGATCAGCCATGATCATATTGAATGGCGGTGCTGGCTGGAAGGGCCGAATGGCCTACTCCTGCACCTATTTTTGTATGCTTCTATGGTTTGTAGGCTGCCCAAGCAAAAAAATCAGGGAATATATTTGACAGATTTGACATAACATTTTCAAAAGTTCATGTGGTAGACAATGGAGCTAAGGAGGGGGGTCCCCGTTGGTATTGGCTTGTTATTGTCCCATGGACCAAGATACAGTGAAAAACTTGTGTTTGCTTGCAATCATATCCGATAATACTATCCATGCATAGTACACCCTTTCACACAGAGGGTGGTGGATGCATTGAACAAGCTGCCAGAGGTGGTAGTTGAGGCTGGGACTATCCCAACATTTAAGAACGAGTTAGACAGGTACATGGATAGGACCGGTTTGGAGGGATATCGACCAAATGCTGGCAGGTGGGACTTGATGGCCGGTGTGGGCAAGTTGGGCCGAAGGGCCTGTTTCCACGCTGTATCACTCTCTGACTGATTCTATGAGTATAATCGGGCCACAAACAGGTGGAGCAAAGAAAGCAAATACTGGAGTGCAGAATCTAGTTTTGAACATTGTAGCGTTACACATACAGAGAAAAGGTTCAATGCCCGTACGGAGGTAGGTTGGAAGATCGGGTCTGCACCTCTCAGTTTGATTTGCATTAGGATAGCATGCTCTGTGCTCCTAAAACAGGGTCTGAAGAAGGGTCCTGGCCTGAACATTCCCTCCCCAGAAGGTAGACAAAAATACTGGAGAAACTCAGCGGGTGAGGCAGCATCTATGGAGCGAAGGATATAGGCAACGTTTCGGGTCGAGACCCGAAGAAGGGTATTTCCTGCTGGAGCTGAAAGGAATCAGCCATTAGCTGCTGTATTCTGAAAGCATTTACTGGCAATTGCTGTCGTGGGCCGCTGTAGGATTAATGGACCCGATTGAATCTGATTATTTTTCAAAGAATTATATTTGTATGGATAATCGGTCGAGTCTAAAGTTAAAGAGATTACAGTCCTTCACTGGGTAATGATCACCCAACTCGTGGAGATGTCCACATACCAGTTAGTTTCTGTAATATTATTCACTTCACAAGCCCCACAAACACACAGTGTACGTTACTTCCTATGAATGTATGATCTACTTTCCCCCCAGTCTTGAAGACAGACACACAGTGCTGGAGTAACTCAGCGGGTCAGGCAGCATCTGTGGAGAACATGGATAGGTGACGTTTCACAGAGTAACGCTGGAGTAACTCAGCGGGTCAGGCAGCATCTGTGGAGAACGTGGATAGGTGACGTTTCAGGTCGGGACCATTAATTTTCCTCTCTATATCCTCCTGTGATGCTGCCTGACCCGCTGAGTTACTCCAGCAGTTTGAGTTTGAGTGAGTATTGTGTATTTTCTGTCCTACTGACACATAGAGTTTATAAAAACGGAACCGAATCATAGCACGAGATGGCCTGTGTAGGTTAGTTTAGTTAACGTTATCCTCGTGTGTTCTGAGGTACAGTGAAAAGCTTTTGTTGCGTGCTAACCAATAAGCAGAAAGACTACACATGATTACCATCGAGCCGTCCACAGTGTACAGATACAGGATAAAGGGAATAATGTTTAGTGCAAAATAAAGACTGAATGTGGTTAAAGTAAGAAATGCTGCTGCCGTAGCCGGGGTTTAAGAGAGCGGAGAGATTGGAATTGGTGATTCCAGATCCACTCTATGACCATCAGGCAGGGAGTCGCCTGCCTTGGGCACCAACCTGTCTGAGATGCTGCACACAATGTACTTTATTTCACTATGTGTGTTAACTGAGTGATACTCTGATGTTGTAAGCATTTCACATTGCATTCATTCCTTCATTGGTGGCGATGTGTGTATGGTTTATAGCTAATCCCTAATTGTCCCAGAGAAGTCGGTGATGAGCCACATTCTCCATCCGGGTGGCACGGTGGCGCAGCGGGTAGAGCTGCTGCCTCGCAGCGCCAGAGACCCGGGTTCCATCCTGACTACGGGTGCTGTCTGTACGGAGTTTGTACCTTCTCCCCGTGACCTGCGTGGGTTTTCTCCGGGTGCTTCGGTTTCCTCCCACACTCCAAAGACGTGCGGGTTTGTAGGTTAATTGGCTTGGTAAAAATGTGTGTGGGTAGTGTGTGTGGGATAGTGTTAGTGTGTGGGGATCGGTGCTCGGCGCGGACTCGGTGGGCCGTAGTGCCTGTTTCCACGCGGTATCTCTAAACGTTAATCCCGTACAGTTGTTGTGTGGTGGGCCTCCCACAGCACTGTTGGACAGGGAGCGGTTGGGTTGACAATGAATGACTGCCGATATCTTGCCAAGTCGGGATGGTGCAATAGTTGGTTAGGGACCGACTGCGGGAACTCCAACTGTAGGAGTTTCATCGCCACGGCGCGGGAGTTTCAATCACCCCGACACGGGAGCTTCGATCGCCCCGATCGCGGGATCTTCGTCCAATGGATGCGGGAGCTTCGACCGTCCCGACGCAGGAGTTTCGACCGCTCCGACACGGGAGTTTTGACCGCCCCGATCGCGGGAGAATAATGAGGAAGAAGATAAGACTTTATTGCCTTCCATCACAGTGAGGAATGTGGGGAATCCGCTGTGGTGGATGTTTATGTTAACTTTTATGTAGATGTGTGTCTTGTTGCTTTTTTGTATGACTGTATGGCAAATCAAATTCCTTGTATGTTTTTACATACTTGGCTAATAAATTAATTACAAAACAATTACAATACAATAGTATGATTTTAGTTCAGTTTAGAGATACAGCGCAGAAACAGGCCCTTCGGCCCACCGAGTCCGCGCACCGACCAGCGATCCCCGCACACTAACACTAACCCAGGGACAATTTACAATTTTACCGAAGCCAATTAACCTACACACCTGTACGTCTTTGGAGTGTGGGAGGAAACCGGAGCACCTGGAGAAAACCCACGCAGTCATGGGAAGAACGTACCAACTCCATAAAGACAGCACACATAGTCAGGATGGAACCCGGGTCTCTTGAGCTGCAAGCGCTGTAAAGCAGCAACTCTACCGCTGCGCCACCGTGCCGCCCCTTGCTGTCTCTTCCTTCGAAAAGAAAAGCCTTCAGCTTGTTGTAATTGTTTTTGTATCTGCTTCATACAACCTGTATACGTGGGGAAATAAGAAGACAAATAACCTGTCCACAATTGTTCTTTATTATGCTAATGTTAATTGCATTTACTACAAAAAAAAAACTCAGCAACTTTTCGAAACATGACAGATTTTCAGAAGATGTCTTTGCCGTTAGTTGAAACAAATCACAATTAGATAACGCATTGTCAAAGCTTCACATTGTGTCTGTGACAGCTCCGCTCCAACTTACACTAACAGCGCAGAATTTTGTGCGTATTCTTCTGTCACCAGTTTATTCCGGAATATCAAAAATATTCTCCCGAATTTTGCCACATGCAAATGCTGTCATTTATATCAAAGTAAGTGTAAACTAATGATAACAATGGCCGTGAAGGTGTAGTGAAGTTTCAGCATTGAAGAATCTGCTTTCACACCAGGGATGGGAGCTTGCCAAGATAAATCCCACTGGGTAACGTTCAAACTGCAGATGTCTCCTCCCTCATTAATGCTGGCACCAGTTCATTAACAATCTCTTACTAAAATTAATAATGAAAATGCATCATGAAAGAAACCTATACAGTATTCATCTAATATTCTTTAATCTTAAGATTGTCACCTTAAATACGAGCCGTCTAGCCACGGCACTATCCCGTTGCTCAGAGTTATAATGGTTGTATTTATAGAGGATTTAAGGTAATACAAGCTTGGATTTGAGCTAACAATGAGGCTATGTAAGGCATGGGGCTTGAGTGTCCATTCTAGATGCTTAGACATGGACCTCATGTAAACTACGTCACAGACAGCCTGGCAGAAAAATGTGTAGGAAGGAACTGCAGATGGTGGTTTAAATCGAAGATAGACACAAAATGCTGGAGTACCTCGGCGGGACAGGCAGCATCTCTGGAGAGAAGGAATGGGTGACGTATTACCTCATCTGCATCCGCTGTTCCAGGTGTGGACTTTTGTATATCGGCGAGACCAAGCGCAGGCTCGGCGATCGTTTCGTTGAACACCTCCGCTCAGTCCGCCTAAACCTACCTGATCTCCCGGTTGCTCATCACTTTAACTCCCCCTCCAATTCCCACACTGACCTTTCAGTCCTGGGCCTCCTCCATTGTCATAGTGAGGCCCAGCGCAAATTGGAGGAACAGCACCTCATGTTTCACTTGGGCAGCTTACAACTCAGCGGTATGAACATTGACTTCTCTAACTTCAAGTAACCCTTGCTTTCCATCTCTCTCCATCCCCTCCCCCTTCCCAGTTCTCCCACCAGTCTGACTGTCTCCGACTACATTCTATCTCTGTCCCGCCCACTCCCCTGACATCAGTCTGAAGAAGGGTCTTGACCTGAAACGTTGCCCATTCCTTCTCTCCAGAGATGCTGCCTGTCCCGCTGAGTTACTCCAGCATTTTGTGTCTACCTAGCAGAAGCCTTTGCTTGCATACTTGAGTTACAAGGAATGTTCATGTAACGTGAAGCTTCCTACACCATGACTGAAATGTCTGCTTTTACTTCTAACTAGCAAGAAAGCAGCAGCTTGTCAGTCGGATTTGTTTTTTAGCAGTAACCGTCGCATTAGGTTGTGTAGGAAGGAACTGCAGGTGCTGGTTTACACCGAAGATAAACACAAAATGCCGGAGTAACTCAGCGGGACCAGCAGCGTCTCCGGAGAGAAGGAACGGGTGACGTTTCGGGTTGAGACCCGTCTCCAGACTTTGTCTGCCCTCTTAAGCTGATGTAGACATTTCCAGATCACTACTTCAAGCAAATGTGCCCATATTTAGAGAGTGATCATTGATAACAACACATCAGCAGGGGCGTTGGTCCTTGGGCCATGGTTGCTGTGTGTGATGCCAGTGATGGTTTTGTAGGTCAAGACTAGGTCTGGTTGACCTTCTGCCCCACCATGAGGGTGTAGTGTGTGAGTTCCTCAATGCATAAAATGGACCCGATCTTCCACTTATATAGTTTCAGTTCAGTTCAGTTTATTGTCACGTGTACCGAGGTACAGCGAAAAGCTTTTGTTGCGTGCTAACCAGTCAGTGGAACAACTAAACGTACTTGAATACAATCGAGCCATCTTCTTAGGCCCCCTTCAGTCGTGGCTGACCATGGGTGTCTCCAGGGTTGGAGGACGCCTGTGCGTGACTTTGTTTAACGTGGGGAGACTGGTGCACAGACTGGTCCTTGACAGATCTGGGTCAGGATCCAGTGGCATGGAGTCCAAGACGACCGGAGACCCTTTTCTGCTGCAGCCTTCATCCGCCTTCTCAGCCGTTGTGACGCTCCACTAAGGTCAGCCGTCGTCCTCCGCCTGTTCCACCGTTGAGGTCTTGGTTGGATTGCTCTTTGTCAGAGACCTCCCCCTCGACCTTACCGCCATGGGTGGCCCTACCAGGAGCATAGCTCCACACGGCATCGCTCTCAGGATCTCAGGACCACACAAGCTTCTCCACCACGACAAGGTGACAATCCACGGAGAAGATCGAGCCATCTACACTGTACAGATACATGGTAAGGGAATAACTGTGAGTGGCTCGATTGTAATCATGTGCTGTCTTTCCGCTGACTGGTTAGAGTGCAACAGAAGCTTTTCACTGTGCCTCGGTCCATGTGACAATAAACTAAATGCATGGTGGTCCCTGCCAAAGTGTAAGTAATATCTAACTGCATTTGAAATAACAACAAAAACATTCACAAAAATGACACCAGTCAAATAGTGGAGTAAATCAGCGCAATTGTTAATTAAAATGGTGTTTCTGGTTTCGTTAAAGAATGCTGGTGGACTCTGTGTAAAATGCAAGATTAATTATAACCTTTCCAGTCGTAAACTTTTAATATTAAAACTTGACAACAACTGCTCTGTGTTGCTTGTGGCGTGTTAAGCCGGAAACCATGGCAACACAATGCACCCTGATACATATATATCTGTTTGCCATTTATTAAAATTCACGCGTCGGCATTTACGCTGAACGGTGGCAGCAGAGTCCCACGCTGGGGTTCATCGTGGACCTGGCAACATCGCACTTGGGATGTAACGGAGTGTGTAGGAAGGAACTGCAGGTGCTGGTTTACGCTGAAGATAGACACAAAATGATGGAGTAACTAGTTTAGAAACTTGACTCATTTCGCTGTGGTCCTGATTGCTTTTGCTGATTGCACGCCTCGTTCTCACCTTCCCATCAGCCAGCAGTGAACCATTCTACATTCCCCTGATCTGTCTTTAATTCTCCTTCCCATTCCCACACAGACCTTTCTGTCCTCGGTCTCCTCCATTGTCAGAGTGAGTCTAAACGCAAACTGGAGGAACAGCATCTCATATTTCGCTTACAGCCCAGTGGTATGAATGTTGATTTCTCTCACTTCATGTAGCCCCGGCATTCCCTCTCTCTCTATCCCTCCCCCACCCAAGTCGCACCAGCTTCTCGTTTTCACCCAACAAACAGCTGACAATGGCCTGTTTCCTTTATCATCATTACTTTTTTGCATATCTTTCATTCATTGTTCTTTATCTCTCTACATCACCATCTCTTATTTCCCTCATCCCTAACCAGTCTGAAGAAGGGTCTCGACCCGAAACGTCACCCATTCCTTCTCTCCATAGATGCTGCCTGTCCCGCTGAGTTACTCCAGCATTTTGCGTCCATCTATCTTCGTGATATGTAACTACAGGCCCCACGTTTATACATCGTGTGGGAGCAGTGCGTGTCCGTGAGGACTATTACCATTTCAGTTTCTCTCTTTCTTTGACCAGTACTGTACTATTTATGGGGGGGGGGGGGCACGGTGGTGCAGCGGGTAGTGCAGCTGCCTCACAGCGCCACAGTCCCGGGTTACCAACCTGCCCTCGGGCGTTGTCTGTGTGGAGTTTGCACGTTCTCCCCATGACTACGCGTGCGTTTCCTCCGGGTGCTCCGGTTTCCTCCCACATCCCAAAGACGTGCGGGTTTGTAGGTTGATCGGCCCCTCTGTAAAATGCCCCCTAGTGTGCAGGGAGTGGATGAGAAAGTGGGATAACATGGAACTAGTGTGAGCGGGTGATCGATGGTCAGCGTGGACTCAAGGACATTTGCCGAAGGGCCTGTCTCCATGCTGTTTCTCTAAACTAAACTAAGCTTGATAAAGGGTTATGTTTACAGCTTCATACTTCTCTGAAGTTATACTTTTGTTTGCGATGCAAAGTTACTTACTGCCTGACTCTTTGTGATTTGTTTAGCTGCAAACCCGGACCACCAGCTAACATGCGTCGTGGAAGATGGGATGACAGCTCTGACTAATGCAAGGGATCAGAACAATGCAGGTTAGTGAAAGCAGTCTACTGCATGATGTGTTGGGACCATCTGATATGCCATGCTCTAATTTAATCACATGGCTGTTAAGAGCAGTTACCAACAGCTGTGCCCGAGTAATATTTTTACAGAATTAGCTGTGCGTTATATGTAAAACGATATGCTTTAAGTTCAGTTATTGCAAACTACAGGCTAAGAAAATGAATCACACTCTGGAAATAGATCTGGTTTGAAATCCACACTGTACAGAAAATGAATTTAGAGGAGAAATTGGTTGTTTTCGTACAGTGACATATTTTCAATTAAGAGGGTCTGGAGAGACTAGAAATAGTTGTGGCTCGCTGTTGCAGTGAAGATTTGTGTACAATGGTGGTCTGGTCGTGGAAGAACACCTCTCTGTGTGTGTGATCAGGCACCATTTTGCGTAAATGCCACAATAACCTTTCAGTGAATTAAGATCGCTTTATTGTTGTGTGAAGCCGGTCAGAGACGTTGAGAGCACCCTCTGATGGGCTGATGTGAGAACTGTTGCTACCTGCAAGTGAAAAATGAGAGAGAGCTGTACCATCTGCAATCACAGATACAGAATAAAGGGAATAACGTTTAGTGCAAGATAAAGTCTTATTAAAGACGTACTGGCAACAAGACCTAATTACTCTCTGCAGCATAAGTGGCCGATCAATGTAATAGTGCACAAATAAATATATAGTAATCAAAGACAATACGTTAATGATCAGTAATAATAGGTAACCAGACTATAATAGTGCAAAACCAAACATCAGTCTGAAGAAGGGTCTCGACCCGAAACGTCGCCAATTCCTTCTCTCCATAGATGCTACCTCACCCGCTGAGTTTCCCCAGCATTTTTTGTCTAACTTTAATTTTTCCAGCATCTGCAGTTCTTTCTTAAAATTGTTTTGTCGACAACAAAAACAATGTTTGAGGTAGATCATGGCAGCTGAGGTAGGATTGAGGTTGGTTTTGTGCAGTGTTCAAGAGCCTGATAGTTGCTGGGAAGAAACTTTTTCTGGAACATGGAGGTCTCGGTTTTCACGTTTCTGCACCTTCTCAATGGTGGTAGGGAGAAGATTGGGACCTTGGTGACATTAGCTATCTTTTTTGAGGGCAGATATTTGATTTTCCTTCTGTAGATCCCTTGGATGGTGGGGGAGGTCAGTACCCGTGATGGAGCGGGCAGGTCTGGGCAGTGTCCACCGCTCTCTGTGGATCCCTTCAATGGTGGGGAGGTCAGTACCCGTGATGGAGCGGGCAGGTCTGGGCAGTGTCCACCGCTCTGTGTAGCCTCCTTCGTCACTGGGGATCTGAGTTGCCAGGCCAGGCTTTTCTGGTACCATGATGTCTGCTCTCTACAGTGCACCTGGAGAGAGTATTCGTTGACATACTGAGTCTCATCAATCTTCTGAGATAGCAGAGTTGTTGATGACTTGTTGAGCATTCTTTACCATTGCATCAAAGGACTAATTTGGCCCGGGACAAATGTTCATAGATTGACTTATTGTGGAAAGACTTGTTTGCAGACCAAATGCAACAGAGTCAGTGGAACAGGGAGAAGGAAAAGCAGTTCTTGCAGGAGGGAAAGTGTGAAGGAACACAGCCCAGATAAATGTGGAAGTCTGTCAGCTGGAATGACTGGAAACACATGAAACCGCAGATGCTCCAGCACTGTGTGTCTTTGACTAGTAATGTCTGTTTAGAGATACAGCGCGGAAACAGGGCCTTCAGCCCACCGAGTCCACGTCGACCAGCGATCCCCACACACTAACACTATCCTACACACACTAGGGATACTTTTACCCATACGCCAAGCCAATTAACCTACAAACCTGCACGTCTTTGGAGTGTGGGAGGAAACCGAAGATCTCAGTCAAGATGTCAAGTCAAGAGAGTTTTATTGTCATATGTCCCAGACGTGACAATGAAATTCTTACTTGCTGCAGCACAACAGAATATGTGAATATGTAAACATTGTATATAACGGTGAAAAAAAGAAAAACTTCAATAAATAACAAATATAGTGCAAATAACAAATAATAATAGTCTTTTGCAGTTCAGAGCTCAGAGCTTATTCGTTGTGTTTAATAGCCTGATGGCTGTGGGGAAGAAGCTGTTCCTGAACCTGGACATTACAGGCTCCTGTACATTCTTCCTGATGGCAGTGGTGAGATGAGTGTGTGGCCAGGATGGTGTGGGTCCTTGATGATTTTGGCTGCCTTTTTGAGGCAGCGACTACGATAGGTCCCTTCGACGGTGGGGAGGTCAAAGCCGGCGATGGACTGGGCAGTGGTCACATCTTTTTGTAGTCTTTTTCGCTCCTGGACGTTCAAGTTGCCGAACCAGGCCACGATGCAACCAGTCAGAATGCTCTCTACTGTGCACCTGTAGAAGTTTAGGAGAATCCTCTTCGACATGCCGAATCTCCGTAATCTTCTCAGGAAGTAGAGTCGCTGATGTGCCTTCTTTACAATTGCATCAGTGTGCTGGGTCCAGGAAAGATCTTCTGATATATGCATGCCCAGGAATTTGAAGTTATTGACCCTTTCCACCAGCGTCCTGTTGATATAAACAGGATTGTGGGTCCCCATCCTTCCCCTACTAAAGTCCACAATCAGTTCCTTGGTTTTGCTGGTGTTGAGGGCCAGGTTATTGTGCTGGCACCATTTGGTCAGTCGGTCGATCTCACTTCTATACTCTGACTCGTCCCCATCAGTGATTCGTCCAACCACAGTGGTGTCGTCAGCGAACCTGATGATGGAGTTCGCACGATGACCGGCTACGCAGTCATGAGTATAGAGTGAGTACAGCAGGGGGCTGAGCACGCAGCCTTGAGGTGCTCCCGTATTGATTGTTACTGAGGATTAAGTGGTTCCTCGAATTCGAACAGACTGTGGTCTGTGGATGGGAAAGTTGAGGATCCAATTGCAGAGGGATGCGCAGAGGCCCAGTTCTGTGAGCTTGGTAACCAGCTTGGAGGGGATGATGGCATTAAACGCCGAGCTGTAGTCTATAAACAACAGCCTGACGTAGGTGTTTTTATTGTCCAAGTGGTCCAGTGCGGAGTGGAGGGTCACAAACGGGCCCTTTGGCCCACCGAATCCGTGCCGACCAGCGATCACTAGCACTATCTTAGACGCAAGGGACAGTTTTATAGATAATTAACCTACAAACCTGCACGTCTTTGGAGTGTGGGGGGAAACCGGAGCACTCGGTGAAAACCCACGCCGGTTACGGGGGGAACGTACAAACTCCACACAAACAGCACCCGTAGTCGGGATCGAACCCGGGTCTCTGGCGCTGTGAGGCAGCAGCTCTACCCGCTGCACCACCGTGCCGCCCGAGTGAAAGGGGCTGGGGTTGAGGGAGATGTCCAGCAGAATGAGGGTGTTGGTGGAGGGGAAGGGTGTGGGCTTCCGGTTCAGGGTGGAGGTGTACGCTGCCTCTGGTAGTTATTGTCTTGAAATCAATGGAATGAATTACAGAGACAGCGAACAACACAGACAGCATTTAACACCATGGGCACAGTGTCTGCACATTCTGATTATAGATTCCTCATCACAATTATTATTCATTTCAAGAGGTAAGACAGCGCCTCGGATCAATATGTAGATAATTGCCGCAGTCGTCAGGATTTCAAGTATGCTTGTGTACGCTCCATTTTGTCTATGAACTCTCAAGGTAAACACATTCATGGAGTCATTCAGGATAACACTGCACCCCTTCCCAACACCGTAAATATTTAATCACTCCCCCTCACCACCCACCCCCAACCCCCCACACCACACACCACACACCGAACCCCTCACCCCTCCCCCCTCACCCCCAACCCCTCACCCCCCACACCACACACCACACACCACACACCACACACCACACACCACACACCACACACTGAACCCCTCACCCCTCCCCCCTCACCCCCAACCCCTCACCCCCCACACCACACACCACACACCACACACCACACACCACACACCACACATTGAACCCCTCACCCCTCACCCCCCACACCACACACCCCACACCGAACCCACAACCCCTCACCCCCCACCCCCCAACTCCTCACCTCCCACCCCCTATTTCTGGTTTCAGTTCAGTTTCGGCCCCGTCCACAATAATTAGAAAACACAGAAACACAGTGCAGGAGTAGGCCATTCGGCCCTCCGAGCCAGCACCGCCATTCAATATTATGATGGCTGATCATCTAAAGTCA
The DNA here is from genome assembly GCA_038087875.1 of Malacoraja senta. Lineage (NCBI taxonomy): Eukaryota > Metazoa > Chordata > Chondrichthyes > Rajiformes > Rajidae > Malacoraja > Malacoraja senta. The sequence continues at coordinate 195,063,948 of CM075978.1, forward strand.
GTACCCCGTTCCGTTTTTTCCCCCATATTTAGCCCTAAGAGCTAAATCGTACTCTCTCAGCTAACTTAGTCCAGCACACTGATGCTACAGTGGTGTAGGATTGCTGGTTCAAACCGAAGATAGACTCACAAAGCTGGAGCAACTCAACGGGTCAAGGGCCTGTCCAACTTGGTGATTTTTTCCGCGACTGCCGGCATCGTTGACTGACGTATCAGATCACTGAAATATTTGCAGCGTGACGCGGCGTGATGACGTATGACGTGTTTTTTCAAGTGACGCAACATTTTTTTTGTCGCTGCTGGATTTTGAAATGTTCAAAAATTTTTGGCGACCCTGATATGACGTCGGCAGTCGCCAAAAAAATCACCGTGGGACAGGCCCTTCAGGCATCATCTGTGGAGAACATGGATAGGTGACGTTTCACAGAGTGCTGGAGTAACTCAGCGGGTCAGGCAGCATCTGTGGAGAACATGGATAGGTGACGTTTCACAGAGTGCTGGAGTAACTCAGCGGGTCAGGCAGCATCTGTGGAGAACATGGATAGGTGACGTTTCACAGAGTGCTGGAGTAACACAGCGGGTCAGGCAGCATCTGTGGAGAACATGGATAGGTGACGTTTCACAGAGTGCTGGAGTAACTCAGCGGGTCAGGCAGCATCTGTGGAGAACATGGATAGGTGACGTTTCACAGAGTGCTGGAGTAACACAGCGGGTCAGGCAGCATCTGTGGGGAACATCCAACCATACCGCGGTGCTGCTTCAATTGAAGAGCGCACTCTCTGAGGTGAGGACTGTTCAGAGCTGGTCGGGGGGGGGGGGGGGGGGGGGGCAGAGGAACAACTCCAGGAATGTTTGGAGTCTGTAGACTGGGCAATGTTCAGGGACTCGGCAATGGACCTGAACGAATACGCCACAGTCATTACAGACTTCATAAAGAAATGTGTGGAGGACTGCATCCCAACAAAAACCTTCCGAGTGTTTCCCAATCAGAAACCTTGGATAATCTTTGAGATCCGCACTATTCTGAAGACCAGACACCGGGCATTCAGGTCTGGAGACACAGAGGTCTACAAGAAGTCCAGATATGACCTTGGTAAGGCCATCAAAAAAGCCAAAATGGACCTGCTCCAAGCTGGAGGATGAGACAGATGTTCGGCAACTGTGGCGGGGCTTGAATGCCATCACCTCCTACAAGGCAAGATCAGGAGGCGCTCAATTGTCAGCGAAGCATCACTCCCTGACGAGCTCAATGCGTTTTACGCACGCTTTGATGGGGAGAACACTGATGTGCCTTCTCGAGCCCCCATTCGCTGTGATGGTATTTCAGTCACAGTCACAGAGGCCGATGTCAGAAGATCCTTCAGAGGGGTGAACCCTCGAAAAGCGCCTCGACCTGATGGTATACCCGGTCGTGTTCTAAAAACATGTACGGACCAACTGGCTGGAGTTTTTTACGGACATTTTCAACCTCTCACTTCTGAGGTCTGAGGTTCCCACCTGCTTTAAAAGGGCATCAATTATACCAGTGCCCAAGAAGAGTAAGGTGACGTGCCTCAATGACTATCGACCTGTGGCACTAACGCCTGTGGTGATGAAGTGCTTTGAGAGGTTGATTATGGCGCAAATCAACTCCTACCTCGACAAGAACCTGGACCCACTGCAGTTCGCTTACCGCCACAACAGATCAACGGTGGATGCGATCTCGCTGGCTCTCCACTCCGCTCTGGACCACTTGGACAACAAAAACTCATATGTCAGGCTGTTATTCATTGACTACAGCTCGGCATTTAATACAATCATCCCCTCCAAGCTGGTTACCAAACTCTCAGAACTAGGTCTCTGCGCATCCCTCTGCATTTGGATCCTCGACTTCCTCATTCACAGACCACAGTCTGTCCGTATTGGTGGAAATGTGTCATCCTCAATAACAATGAGCACGGGAGCACCTCAAGGCTGCGTGCTTAGCCCACTGCTGTACTCACTCTACACTCATACGCGTAGACGGACATAGTGAGAACTCCATCATCAAGTTCGCTGACGACACCACTGTTGTGGGACGTATCACTGATGGGGACGAGTCAGAGTATAGAAGTGAGGTCGAGCAACTGACCAAATGGTGCCAGCACAATAACCTGGCTCTCAACACCAGCAAAACCAAGGAACTAATTGTGGACTTTGGAAGGAGTAGGATGGGGACCCACAGTCCCGTTTATATCAACGGGTCGATGTGGAAACGGTCAGAGCTTCAAATTCCTGGGCGTGCACATCTCTGAAGATCTTTCCTGGTCCCAGCACACTGATGCAATTATAAAGAAAGCACATCAGCGCCTCTACTTCCTGAGAAGATTACGGAGAGTCGGTTTGTCAAGGAGGACTCTCTCTAACTTCCACAGGTGCACAGTAGAGACCATGCTGACCGGTTGCATCGTGGCTTGGTTTGGCAACTTGAGCGTCCAGGAGCGGAAAAGAATGCAGAAAGTTGTGACCACTGCCCAGTCCATCATCGGCTCTGACCTCCCCCACCATCGAGGGGATCTATCGCAGTCGCTGCCTCAAAAAGGCTGGCAGCATCATCAAGGACCCACACCATCCTGGCCACACACTCATTTCCCCGCTGCCTTCAGGTAGAAGGTACAGGAGCCTGAAGAACTGCAACGTCCAGGTTCAGGAATAGCTACTTCCCCACAGCCATCAGGCTATTAAACTCAACTCAAACAAAAATCTGAACTTTTATAGCCCATTGCACTTGATATGCTTATTTATTTATGTGTGTATATATATATATATTCTATGGTGTATGGACACACTGATCTGTTCTGTATTTATGTATGTCTACTATATTCTGTTGTGCTGAAGCAAAGCAAGAATTTCATTGTGCCATCTCGGACACATGACAATAAACTCTATTGAATCTTGAATCTCTAGGTGACGTTTCACAGAGTGCTGGAGTAACCCAGCGGGTCAGGCAGCATCTATGGATGTACAGCCTAAAAACATCAGGAGGCAACAATTAGAATAATGATTCATGATTTTCATATTTCCTTGTGACAGGGAAGGAAGCCCTCTTGCCCATTAAACCCTTGCCTGCCTTCAGCATAATCTCCTGAATCTGACTCCCAACTTGTTCCCCTGTGATTTGTTTTCTCGGACATACCTTGTACTCCTATTTCAAGCCACCTGCACCAATGCTAGATCTACAGCACCAGGGAGGAAACCGCAGCATCTTGGAGGAGACTCGCCTGTGACAGGTAGTACGTGCAAACTCCACAAAGACAGTTGTCACGACCATATCTGAGTGACTCGAGCTGTAAGAGTTCACATCTTCATTGGCGCCACCACACTTCCCCATTACAGCACGGGTGTGATCAAATAAGAAGATAGACACGAAATGCTGGAGTAACTCAGCGGGTCAGGCAGCATCTGTGGAGAACATGGATAGGTGACCTTTTGGGTTGGGAAAGCCTTGCTTTGGAAGAAAGGTCTTGACCCAAAACGCCATCTATCCATGTTCTCCACAGATGCTGCCTGACCCGCTGAGTTACTCCAGCACTCTGAGAAATGTCACCTATCCATGTTCTCCACAGATGCTGCCTGACCCGCTGAGTTACTCCAGCACTCTGTGAAACGTCACCTATCCATGTTCTCCACAGATGCTGCCTGACCCGCTGAGTTACTCCAGCACTCTGAAACGTCACCTATCCATGTTCTCTAGAGATGCTGCCTGCCTGTCAGAATGACGCTATGACTTCTTGGCGACTGAGGAGACAACTCACGACCATACATGTCGCGGGGTGAAGCCTGTACGGTCGTGAGTAGTCGCCAAAGAGTCGTACCTTGTTCTGGTCACTGCTGGATTTTCAACATGTTGAACATTTTCGGCGACCTGCAACGGCCTGTGATGGGTGCCGGCAGTCGCCGAAAAAGTCAGGTAAGTGGGACAGGCCCATAACACTACCCGACACACACTAGGGACAATTTCACATTTATACCAAGCCAATCAATCTACAAACCTGCACGTCTTTGGAGTGTGGGAGGAAACCGGAGAAAACCCACGCAGGTCACAGGGAGAACGTACAAACTCCGTACAGACAGCACCCGTAGTCAGGATCGAACCGGGGTCTCTGGCGCTGTGAGGCAGCAACACTACCGCTGCGTCACCGTGCGGCCCTGATTGAGGCTGTTGAGGAAGGTTCTGCTGGAATGAACATTGAACTTCACACCCAGAAAGTCATGTCCCTGACCAATCTTATTCCCCAAAAACCAACAGTGGCAAAGACCAATTTTGTCACCATCAAGACTTTAAGCATCAACACACAGTTTCATCCACAGCTTCCTGAAGCCTCCGAGGCCCAAATCTAATATATTAATTAAAATAAATATTATTCTCAGTCAATGTCACGTTAGAAGGCAAAGATAAATCAGAAACAAATCTATACCTGCAACCAGAGTCAGATAATATTGAGACTGGCCTCCGAATGGTGGTCAGGTAAATTAATGAAGGACAAACACATTTATACATCAATGCATGAAATCATTGCTGTCAGAGTCAGCTGTGAGTAGATATCTACAGTAATGGACAACGAACTTGTATCGACTCGATAGAAATTTAGTATCATAAATACACAATTATATTCGCATAGATTTAAGCATAAAATACATTTCTGCTCTTTGATTTCCGTTGTTGATGGGATGTAGACCGCGGTTGCAAGGCCAGTAGACAATGGCGGTGCTGCTCGAAGGGCCGAATGGCCTACTCCTGCACCTATTGTCTATTGTCTATTGTCTACCCATCCACACGTGCCCTTGGGAAAAGATGATGAAGTGACAGTGCTATCGTGGGGGGGGGGGGTCCAGCCTTTATCTACAATGATTATGCTTTCAAGTTGGGATAGTGGAGGATGTTTCCACTAGTGGGAGAGTCTAGGACTAGAGGTCACAGCCTCAGAATTAAAGGACGATCCTTTCGGAAGGAGATGAGGAGGATTTTTTTCAGTCAGAAGGTGGTGAATCTGTGGAATTCTTTGCCACAGAAGGCTGTGGAGGCCAACTCAATGGAGAGATAGATAGATTGTTGATTAGTACGGGTGTCAGGGGTGATGGGGAGAAGGCAGGAGAATGGGGTTAGGAGGGAGAGATAGATCAGCCATGATTGAATGGCGGAGTAGACTTGATGGGCCGAATGGCCAAATTCTGCTCCTAGAACTTATGAGGACATGGATAGTTGACTCTTCAGGTCGGGAATCTTCTTCAGACATGGAGTCGGTGGGCTGAAGACCAAGTGTGATCTTCACTCAATTCTCCAACCAATTAACTCAAATTAAACGCTGAAGGGTCTGAAGAGGGGTTGTGACCTGAAACGTCACCTGTCCATGTTCACCAGAACACAGAGAATGGGGTTATGAGGGAGAGATAGATCAGCCATGATTGAATGGCGGAGTAGACTTAATCACTTATGACCTTATGACGGAGATGAACGTAGAGGCAGGGTGGAGTGAGTGATGGACCGTATGAAGGTGAGAACAGGGTGGAAGTTGACAGAAGAAGTTAGGGACTTCTTGAGTTCTGTATAAGTGTGGGACCCAGCATTACTGTAGCCTTGGTATGCTGGAGTAACTCGGCAGGACAGGCAGCATCTCTGGAGAGAAGGAACGGATGACGATCCGGGTCGAGACCCTTCTTCAGTCTGCTGCAGGACTTCCTTCTCTCTAGAGATGCTGCTTGACCCACTGAGTTACTCCAGCACTCTGTGAAACGTCACCTATCCATGTTCTCCACAGATGCTGCCTGACCCGCTGAGTTACTCCAGCACTCTGTGAAACGTCACCTATCCATGTTCTCCACAGATGCTGCCTGACCCGCTGAGTTACTCCAGCACTCTGTGAAACGTCACCTATCCATGTTCTCCACAGATGCTGCCTGACCCGCTGAGTTACTCCAGCACTCTGTGAAACGTCACCTATCCATGTTCTCCACAGATGCTGCCTGACCCGCTGGGTTACTCCAGCACTCTGTGAAACGTCACCTATCCATGTTCTCCACAGATGCTGCCTGACCCGCTGGGTTACCCCTGCACTGTTTTATTGAGTTTAGTTTAGTTTATTGTCACGTGTACTGAGGTTCAATGAAAAGTTGTTTTTGTGCTATTTTGTGGACTTCTATAATAAAAACTAAAAATGTTGTACAAAATCAATAAGCAGGCAACAGCCGTGAAGAGTTAATGTTACAGGTCAACAACCAATGATCACAAATATTAAAGGCTATTCAGGCAGCTTGATTGGATCGATGTTGTTCCCGTGAGTTTCTGTGAGTGTGCGGGGCTTTGGGAATGGACAGAGATCCATTGCTGGCCAAGAAGGGGAGGGGTGGGAGACTAATAGAGTCATGCAGCATGGAAACACGCCCTTTGGCCCAATTCACCGTCTCTACCAAGACGTCCCATCCGTGTAAGTTTAGTTTGGTTTAGTTTAGAGATACAGCGTGGAAACAGGCCCTTCGGCCCATCGAGTCCCTGCCGACCAGCGATCCCCTGTACACACGAGGACCAATTTACAATTTTTACCAATTAACCTGCAAACCTGCACGTCTTTAGAATATGAGAGGAAACCGGAGCACCCGGAGAAAACCCACCCAGTCACAGGGAGAATGTACAAACTCCACACAAACAGGATCGAACCCCGTACTCAGGATGGAACCCGGGTCCCTGGCGCTGTTAGGCAGCAACTGTACCACTGCGCCACCATGCCATCCTAAGCCAAGGTAGTCCATTTTGCCTGCATTTGACCCAATAGAGTCATTTATCTCACAGAAAAGAAAAAAGAATGACAGCCAGTGGAATTCTATGCCACAGAGGGCAGTGGAGGCCAATTCACTGGATGTATTCAAGAGAGAGTTAGATTTAGCTCTTAGGGCTAAAGGAATCAAGGGAAATGGGGAGAAAGCAGGAACGGGGTACTGACTTTGGATGATCAGCCATGTTCATATTGAATGGCGGTGCTGGCTCGAGGGGCCGAATGGCCTACTCCTGCACCTATTGTCTATGTTTCTATGTTTCAGTCAGGATAGCTGAATTGTCACTGGCTACTGTCGGTAATTATCAAGCACGGGCAATGTCCACACCTCCATCTGCTTTATTAGGTCAAGGATTATTGTCTCAACATCAATTTCATGACAGACAACAACATAATGAAACCAAGCGTGTGGTCGCTGTGTAGAAAATTACAAGATAAACTTGCCATGATGTAAGAAGGAACATTCATACTGCCCTTTCACAAGTCCCAAAGCACATTAGAACCGATAAAAAGTATGGGATTGATGCATCTTTTTCATGTGGTTCCAGTAAAACCACACACACGCACAACACACTCACGGAACACGCACACGTCACGTACACAACACAATCACACGCCTCACACATAACACGCACACGTCACGCACACAACACATGCACACGCCTCACACACAACACACACACACGTCACGCACACAACACAAGCACACGCCTCGCACACAACACACGCACACGTCACTCACACAACACATGCACATGCCTCATACACAACACACGCACACATCACTCACACAACACATGCACATGCCTCATACACAACACACGCACACGTCACTCACACAACACATGCACACGCCTCATACACAACACACGCACACGTCACTCACACAACACATGCACACGCCTCACACACAACACACGCACACGTCACTCACACAACACATGCACACGCCTCACACACAACACATGCACACGCCTCACACACAACACATGCACACGCCTCGCACACAACACGCACACGCCTCACACACAACACACACACACATCACTCACACAACACACGCACACACCTCGCACACAACACACTCACGGAACACCCTCACGTCACGTACACAACACAATCACACGCCTCGCACACAACACACACACACGTCACGCACACAACACACACACATGCCTCGCACACAACACACACACACGCCTAGCACACAACACGCCTCGCACACAACACATGCACACGTCACGCACAGAACACACACACACGTCACGCACACAACGCACTCACGGAATACACACACACGTCATGCAACACACACACACATCACGCAACACATGCACACGACACACAACACGCACATCAAACATGCACACATTACACGCGCACACTACACACACACAGACAGAGAAACATGGCATCAACAGGTGAATCTTATTGTCATTAAACAATATCAACGTTGGACTTGCATGAGGGGGTACAAGAGCTAATTCAATGTAAAGGCCCACTGGGGCCTGTATTGTCAAACTGGTGACAACACAAGCTTTCACACTCCATTCCAAAGATCAGTTTCCCTGAAAATGATATTAAACAATTCACTACCTGCTGGTGAATGCTTTTATAATGTCAGGGTACATCAGTATTTATGAAAGGTGTTGCTGCTTAGACTATACCAATACCACAGTAAGAGAACTTGGAACATTCAAGATAAATCAGTAGAGCACAGGAATGGCAGACACCATAGTGGCTCTTCACCTGCGGTTCAGTTTAGTTTATGTCTTCAGTTTAGTTTAAATAAGTTTAATTTTAGATAAGTGCATGGATATGCAGGGAATGGAGGAATGCAGATTATGTGCGGGCAAATATAGTAAATTATGGTGAACATTGTGGGCTGCACTGTTCTTAAGTTCCATGTTTGAATATTCCATGAGACAAAGTGTGGAGCGACCACCACTGCCGTCCAGTGTTCAGTGCTGGCAACCAGTGTCAAAATTCCCACCTTAAATTCTTGCCAACTCCACCACTTTCCATAGATTTCAGTGAGAAAGGATGTAAGCCAATGTAGCCGGTGGAGATGGATGCACCATCGACAGCCACCTTCACCTCAGTCGTTTGTGTGTTTGGAGAAGTCCCAAGATTGGTGTCAGTTCCACAATGCAAGGATCACGAACGCGACAGCTTCATCGCATTGAGAGCTGCAGAATTCTTGCCAATATTGGGAAGAGAAGCTCGAACAGGTGCATCAGTCTTGCATCTAGATCAGGGGTTCCCAACCTCTTTCGTCCCGTCTACCCCTGGCAACATTTAGTAGCACATAACAATGTTATTTCACTTATGTATGAACAACTTAAACCCCTGTCCCACGGTACGAGTTCATTCCAAGAGCTCTCCCGAGTTTGCCCTGATTCGAACTCGGAGATTTACGGTAATGGCCGCTCGTCGGTACTCGGGGCTCTCGTGGACATTTTTCAACGTGTTGAAAAATCTTCACGAGTCTTCCCGTGCTTACCTGCCGTTAGCGAGTCTTCCTGAGTACCTGCCGTTAGCGTTACGAGCCGCTAAGAGACGTCCCCGAGCTCCGACGTACCCGCTACGTTCATTCTCCGTGCTTACCACGAGTTTGATTTTTTTAAAACTCAGGAGAGCTCTTGGAATGAACTTGTACCGTGGGGCAGGGCTATAATAATGAACAGATACCGGTATACCAGAACCAAACCCTGTCAGTCAATGAGAACAAATATGTACAAATCCAGAATCAACAGATTTACCCCCTGGAAATTTCCCCCCATGGGTGTAAGTTCATCCCAGGTTGGGGATCCTTGATCTAAATCAAAACATTGGGAGGAACTGCAGATTTGTACTGAAGATAGACGCAAACAGCTGGAGTAACTCAATGAGTCAGGCAACCACTCTGGAGAAAGGGATAGGTGATGTTTTGGGTCGGAACCCTTCTTCAGACACAATCTGAGTCTGAATGAATCTGAAGAAGGGTCTCGATCCGAAATGTCACCTACTTTTCTCCAGAGATGCTGCCTGACCCGCTGAGTTACTCCAGCCCTCTGTGAAACGTCACCTATCCATGTTCTCCACAGATGCTGCCTGACCCGCTGAGTTACTCCAGCCCTCTGTGAAACGTCACCTATCCATGTTCTCCACAGATGCTGCCTGACCCGCTGAGTTACTCCAGCACTCTGTGTCTATCTTCCCCTCTCTTGCATAATATAGGCAGGTGAATGGGGTTAGGAAGGAGAGATAGATCAGCCATAATTGAATGGCAGAGTAGACTTGATGGGCCAAATGGCCTAATTCTTCTATCACTGATGACCTTTTTATTAATGTTGGAAGCTGCCTACAGCATGAGTTTACTCAACTGGGTGGAACTGGTTGGACGGTGGGATATTAAATATTGAAACAGCTTTGTGTGAAGTTTGCACATTGTGTGATTATTCTGCATGTAGCAGTGGGGTGTAGAGGCTAGAATGGTCCACGATTACCCACCTCTTCACTGGATATTGAGAATGGTGGGGGAAACTCCGCAACTGTCCACAATACCCTGTTATAACTCATGTCCACCCATTCCACACGACAACCACAAACCAGGCAGAAGAGCCTACTGAAAAGCTGCTATTATAACGAGTTTGTTCATACATTGTCAGGGACCTTCATAATTTGCTAGCCCCCCAGGAGGACCTGTGAGTTATAGGTCTTTCATATGCTTGGAAGGATCCCGGTTATCATTTGTTCTCACAGAGTTACTCTATATTTATTACCTTCCAATGCACAACACCTCACCATCTGGTCCATGTGCGTGCAAGGGAGGAGAGAGATTAGATACAAAATGAATATTTCATAATGGATTCTCAAGTTAAAAGGTTTGGGCAGCCACCTTATAGTGCAGTGAATCACAGTTATTGGACGGGCGATTGTGTCGAAAACAAAACACCACATTCTGAAGCGATGCAGGTAGTGAGAGAGAAATGACTCAATGTGACCGCCACTCCAGTCAAGAATGTCCACAGCAAGACAAGTAGTGCTATTGATGTCAGAGGCTTTTCTGTTCTGTTAAATAAATAATATATCTATGTTTCTATATATATATATATGTTTGGCTTTTCTCTGATCTCTGATATTTGGGTTGAAATATTGTTGTGCTATTTCAACTGTGGATATTCTGAAAGTTCCTGTCAGTGGGGAACTAAACAACGTGAATCACATCATACAGAAAAATACATTTCAATCTACAATTGGTATTCAAGAGATGTATTTTTCCCACTGAGGATAAACTGGATTCCAGAATTATGTTCCAGAATTATCTTTTGAGTTCTAGAATTATCTTTTGAGTTCCAGAATTATTTTTTGAGTCCCGGAATTATCTTTTGAGTTCCGGAATTATCTTTCGAGTTCTGGAGTTATCTTTTGAGTTCCAGAATTATCTTTTGAGTTCCGGAATTATTTTTTGAGTTCCGGAATTATCTTTTGAGTTCTACAATTATCTTTTGAGTTCTAGAGTTATCTTTTGACTTCTAGAATTATCTTTTGAGTTCCAGAATTATCTTTTGAGTTCCAGAATTATCTTTTGAGTTCCAGAATTATCTTTTGAGTTCTAGAATTATCTTTTGAGTACTAGAATAATCTTTTGTGTTCCAGAATTATCTTTTGAGTTCTAGAATTTCCTCCTGCATTCCAGAATGATGTGGGGGATCTTGGTGCGTTACAGAGGTGATGTGTGATTGAGGTTGTAATTGTAGTGGCCGATCCCATATGTCACACTATCTCTGATTAGCCTTTAGTCACCATGGAGGCTACACCTGGGCCATGTGACACCTGTACCAAGTACTGTCTCTGATGTACCACACATTAGCCACAATGGAGGGAACACCCGGGCCATATACAATACGATGGAACTTTATTTATCCCAGGAGGGAAATTGATCTGCCAACTGTCGTAAAAACACAAAATACATGAAACGTGAAATTAAAGTGATGAGTGGAAAGGATTGGGGGATGTGCAAAGATTGGGGAGGGGGAGGGGGAAGGGGGAGTCAGTCTCAGTCTACCCCACGACAGAAGGGGGAGGAGTTGTACAGTTTGATAGCCACAGGGAAGAAGGATCTCCTGTGGCGTTCTGTGCTGCATCTTGGTGGAACCAGTCTGTTGCTGAATGTGCTCCTCAGGTTGACCAGTGTGTGTCATGGAGGGGGTGATACAACAATTCTGTACCCCACATCCCACCAACACCAGATGCCCACAAAATACTTTGCCTACAACTCCACCCATGACATGTACTATGACTGGTTGTGTTGGAAGTCCCATCCCCAGTAGTTTGGTCTGTGAGCAGTGGGCTGAGTTCGATGCTGGTGGAATCATGTCTGCCATGACTAAAGATATGTCTTCTAAATAATATTGGATTACTGTGGACAATTATATTGTAAGCACATTTTACATAGAAGCTCACAAAGCAATTAACAGGCGTTTTTACCCTGCGGTGTGCAAATCTAAAGCTGTAATCTGAGGTGGGAAATGGACAAACATTTTGGATTGGAATCATTTTAAAGACTGAAGGAATCGAGGGGAGAAAACTGGGTAAGAGAGATGAGGGGAAGGGGTGGCGCGGAGTTTTGCTGCCTGACTCACAGAGTTCCTCTAGCCGTTTATTTTAGTTTAGTTTAGGTTAGAGATACAGAGTGAAAACAAGTCCTTCGGCCCATCGAGTCTGCACCGACCAGCGATCCCCGCACACTAACACTATCCTACACGCACCCGGAGAAAACCTATGCCATCACGGAGAGAATGTACAAATTCCATACAGACAGCACCCGTGGTCGGGATCGAACCCAGGTCTCCGGCGGTGCAAGCGCTGTCAGGCAAGCAACTCTTCCGCTGCGCCACCGTGCCGTTTTGTATTCCAGATTTCAGCATCTGCAGTCTCTTGTGTCTAAAGTTTGTTCACATGGAAAGAGGATTAAGTCTGACAACACAGACAGACAGGGTGAAGGAGAAACCATGCTTGCCGTTAACCATCGAGTGTAAGATTTGCGATGTCATGTACACAAGGGTTGTGAGGCTGCTCTTGGAGTAGTGCGTGCAGTTCTGGCAAGAAGTTGTGATTAAGCTGGAGAAGAGCTTCACAAAGATACACAAAAATGCTGGAGAAACTCAGCGGGTGCAGCAGCATCTATGGAGCGAAGGAAATAGGCAACGTTTTGGGCCAAACGTTGCCTATTTCCTTCGCTCCATAGATGCTGCTGCACCCGCTGAGTTTCTCCAGCATTTTTGTGTACCTTCGATTTTCCAGCATCTGCAGTTCCTTCTTTAACAGCTTCACAAAGATGTTGCCTGGACTGGAGGGCTACAACAAGAGATTGGATAAATTAGGTTTGCTTTCCCTGGAACGCCAGAGGCTGAGGGTCTATAAGGCTCTCGTCAGGCCGCATTTCAAAATTCAAGATTTAATTTAATTACCAATTAAGGTAGAGTGAAATTTGAGTTACCATATAGCCATACTAAGTAAAAAACAAATGTACACACAGCAGATGAAATAAAGTTTAACGTAAATATCCACCACAGTGGAATCAACATTCCTCACTGTGATGGAAGGCAATAAAGTTCAATCATCTTCCTCCTTTGTTCACCCGTGGTCGGGGCCTTTGGTTGGGGCCGCTGCCGACGGTCCGCTGTTCAAGACCTCTCGTCGCGATGATCGAAACTCCGGCGTCGGGACGGATCGGAACACTCCGATCGGAATCGGAATCGGAACGGATCGGAACATTGCATGGAGCTCCCGAGTCAGCTGCTTCTTACCGGAGACCACTGCTTCGCGGCGTTATCTGGTGATCCTTTGCAAAAGATCCCAGGCTCCGTGTTGGCAAATCCACGCCGCACCCGCGGCTTGAAGCTCCGGGCCGGTCTCTAGGAAAGGCCGCACCACTCCACGATGTAGGCCGCAGGGGGGGGGACGGAGATGCGACACGGAGAAAGATCGCATCTCCATCGAGGTAAGTGACTGCAGGTGAGCAATTTTAGGCGCCATATAGAAACATAGAAACATAGAAAATAGGTGCAGGAGTAGGCCATTCGGCCCATCGAGCCTGCACCGCCATTTGATATGATCATGGCTGATCATCCAACTCAGTATCCTGTACCTGCCTTCTCTCCATACCCCCTGATCCCTTTAGCCACAAGGGCCACATCTAACTCCCTCTTAAATATAGCCAATGAACTGGCCTCAACTACCCTCTGTGGCAGAGAATTCCACAGATTCACCACTCTCTGTGTGAAAAATGTTTTCCTCATCTCGGTCCTAAAAGATTTCCCCCTTATCCTTAAACTGTGACCCCTTGTTCTGGACTTCCCCAACATCGGGAACAATCTTCCTGCATCTAGCCTGTCCAACCCCTTAAGAATTTTTTAAGTTTCTATAAGATCACCCCTCAGTCTTCTGAATTCCAACGTGTGCAAGCCGAGTCTATCCAGTGTTTCCTCATATGAAAGCCCTGCCATCCCAGGAATCAGTCTGGTGAACCTTCTCTGTACTCCCTCTATGGCAAGAATGTCTTTCCTCAGATTAGGAGACCAAAACTGTATGCAATACTCCAGGTGTAGTCTTACCAAGACCCTGTACAACTGCAGTAGAACCTCCCTGCTCTTATACGCAAATCCTTTTGCTATGAATGCTAACATACCATTTGCTTTCTTCACTGCTTGCTGCACCTGCATGCCTACTTTCAATGACTGGTGTACCATGACACCCAGGTCTCGTTGCATCTCCCCTTTTCCTAATCGGCCACCATTCAGATAATAGTCTACTTTCCTGTTTTTGCCACCAAAGTGGATAACCTCACATTTATCCACATTATACTGCATCTGCCATGCCTTTGCCCCCTCACGCAACCTATCCAAGTCACCTTGCAGCCTCCTAGCATCCTAGCTGCATCCTCCAGCTTTGTGTCATCCGCAAACTTGGAGATGTTGCATTCAATTCCCACATCCAGATCATTAATATATATTGTAAATAGCTGGGGTCCCAGCACTGAGCCTTGCGGTACCCCACTAGTCACTGCCTGCCATTCTGAAAAGGACCCGTTTACTCCTACTCTTTGCTTCCTGTCTGCCAGCCAGTTCTCTATCTACATCAATACTGAACCCCCAATACCATGTGCTTTAAGTTTGTATGCTAATCTCTTATGTGGGACCTTGTCGAAAGCCTTCTGAAAGTCCAGATATAACACATCCACTGGTTCTCCCTTATCCACTCTACTAGTTACATCCTCGAAAAATTCTATAAGATTCGTCAGACATGATTTACCTTTCATAAATCCATGCTGACTTTGTCCAATGAACTCACCACTTTCCAAATGTGCTGCTATCCCATCTTTAATAACTGACTCCAGAATTTTCCGCACCACCGATGTTAGACTAACTGGTCTGTAATTCCCCGTTTTCTCTCTCCCTCCCTTTTTAAAAAGTGGGGTTACATTAGCTACCCTCCAGTCCTCAGGAACTACTCCAGAATCTAAAGAGTTTTGAAAAATTATCACTAATGCATCCACTAATTCTGCGGCTACTTCCTTAAGTACTCTGGGATGCAACTTATCCGGCCCTGGGGATTTATCGGCCTTTAATCCATTCAATTTACCTAACACCACTTCCCGGCTAACCTGGATTTCACTCAGTTCCTCCATCTCATTTAACCCCCGGTCCCTTGCTATTTCCGGCAGATTATTTATGTCTTCCTTAGTGAAGACAGAACCAAAGTAATTATTCAATTGGTCTGCCATGTCCTTGTTCCCCATAATCAATCCGCCTGTTTCTGACTGCAAGGGACCTACATTTGTTTTAACTAATCTTTTCCTCTTGACATATCTATAAAAACTTTTGCAGTCAGTTTTTATGTTCCCTGCCAGTTTTCTTTCATAATCTATTTTCCCTTTCCTAATTAAGCCTTTTATCATCCTCTGCTGGACTCTGAATTTCTCCCAGTCCTCTGGTAGGCTGCTTGTTCTGGCTAATTTGTAGGCTTCCTCTTTTGTTTTGATACTATCCCTGATTTCCCTTGTTATCCACGGATGCACTACCTTCCCTGATTTATTCTTTTGCCAAACTGGGATGAACACTTGTTGTAGTTCATCCATGCAGTTTTTAAATGCCTTCCATTGCATATCCACCGTCAACCCTTTAAGAATCATTGGCTAGTCTATCTTGGCCAATTCACGTCTCATACCCTCAAAGTCACCTTTCTTTAAGTTCAGGACCTTTGTTTCTGAATTAACAATGTCACTCTCCATCCTAATGAAGAACTCAACCATATTATGGTCACTCTTGCCCAATGGGCCACGCACAACAAGACTGCTAACTAACCCTTCCTCATTACTCAATACCCAGTCTAGAATAGCCTGCTCTCTCGTTGATTCCCCTACATGTTGGTTTAGAAAACTATCACTACTACTGTTAGATGGCCGGTACACCACTCCCACTAGCGTTTTCTGCCCCTTAGTGTTTCGCAGCTCTACCCATATTGATTCCACATCCTCCAAGCTAATGTCCTTCCTTTCTATTGCGTTAATCTCCTCTCTAACCAGCAATGCTACACCGCCTCCTTTTCCTTTCTGTCTATCCCTCCTGAATATTGAATATCCCTGAATGTTCAGCTCCCAGCCTTGGTCACCCTGGAGCCATGTCTCCGTGATCCCAACTATATCATATTCATTAATAACTATCTGCACAATCAACTCATCCACCTTATTACGAATGCTCCTTGCATTAAGATACAAAGCCTTCAGGCTTGTCTTTACAACACTCTTACCCCTTATACAATTATGTTGAAAAGTGGCCCTTTTTGATTTTTGCCCTGGTTTTGTCTGCCTGCCACTTTTACTTTTCACCTTGCTACCTATTGCTTCTACCCTCATTTTACACCCCCCTGCCCGTCTGCTCTTGCACCCATCCCCCTGCCACATTAGTTTAAATCCTCCCCGACAGCACTAGCAAACACTCCCCCAAGGACATTGGTTCCATTCCAGCCCAGGTGCAGACCGTCCTGTTTGTGCTGGTCCCACCTCCCCCAGAACTGGTTCCAATGCCCTAAAAATTGGAATCCCTCCCCCTTGCACCATTTTTCTAGCCACGTATTCATCTGCAATATCCTCCTATTTCTACTCTGACTAGCCCGTGGCACTGGTAGTAATCCAGAGATTATTACCTTTGAGGTCCTACTTTTAAGTTTATTCCTAGCTCCCTAAATTCACCTTGTAGGACCTCATCCCTTTTTTTACCTATATCGTTGGTGCCAATATGCACCATGACAACTGGCTGTTCACCCTCCCCCTCCAGAATGTTCTGCAGCCGTTCAGTGACATCCCTGACCCTTGCACCAGGGAGGCAACATACCATCCTGGAGTCTCGTTTGCGGCCGCAGAAACGCCTATCTATTCCCCTTACAATTGAATCCCCTATTACTATGGCCCTTCCACTCTTTTTCCCCCCCTCCTGTGCCGCAGAGCCACCCATGGTGCCATGAACTTGGCTGCTGCTGCCTTCCCCTGATGAGCCATCTCCCCCAACAGTATCCAAAACAGTATCTGTGTAAGGATGTCTGAGGAAGGGTCTCGACACGAAACGCCACACATTCCTTCTCTCCAGAGATGCTGACTGTCCCGCTGAGTTACTCCAGCATTTTGTGTGGATCGGAGGAAGGATGTGCAGGTTCTGGAGAGGGTCCAGAGGAGGATTACAAGAATTATCCCAGGAATGAGTGGGTTAATTAATGATGATGAGCGTTTGTCGGCACTGGGCCTGTACTCGCTGGAGTTTAGAAGAATGAGGGGGGACCTCATTGAAACTCACCGAAAAGGCTTGGATAGAGTGGATGTGGAGAGGATGTTTCCACGAGTGGGAGAGTCTTGGACTAGAGGGCACAGCCTCAAAAATTAAAGGACTTTCCTTTAGGAATGAGATTAGAAGGAATTTCTTTAGTCAGGGGGTGGTGAATCTGTGGAGTTCTTTGCCACACACGGCTGTGAAGGCCAAGTCAATGGATATTTTTAAGGCAGAGATAGAGATAGATTCTTGATTAGTGCGTGTGTCAGGGAGTTTGGGGAGAAGGCAGGAGAATGGGGTTAGGAGTGAGAGATAGATCAGCCATGATTGAATGGCGGAGTAGACTTGATGGGCCGAATGGTCTAATTCTGCTCCTATTACTTATGACCTTATGACCTTATGACTTGATTGGGCTATATAAAATTACGTGAGGCATAGATAGGGTATGTATTCAAAATAATCTGCCTCCCAAGATAAGTGTGACTAAAAAGCTAGAACAGAGGCTGAGGAGTGACCCGACAGAGATAGATACAATTATAAGAGGCATAGATAGGCTAGGTTCATGGTCATAGGTTCCAGGAGCAGAATTAGGCCATTCGGCCCATCAAGTCTACTCCGCCATTCAATCATGGCTGATCTATCTCTCCCTATCAACCCCATTCTCCTGCCTTCTCCCCATCACCCCTGACACCCATACTAATCAAGGATCTGTCAATCTGCACCTTAAAAATATCCATTGACTTGGCCTCCACAGCCGTCTGTGGCAATGAATTCCACAGATTCACCACCATCTTAATAATGAAATTCCTCCTCATCTCCTTTCTAAAGGAGGCTCCTTTTATTCTGAGGCTGTGCCCTCTAGTCCTAGACGTTCCCACTAGTGGAAACATCCTCTCCACGTGCACTCTATCCAGGCCTTTCACTAGTCAGGTAGTCAGAATCTTTTACTTATGGTGGGGTTATCAATAACTCAAGGACATAGTTTTTAAGGTGAGAGATAGGAGTTTTGATGGGAATTCTTTTTTTAACGCAGAGTGTGGTTGGTATCTGGGACTAGAGGAGGTGAAGGAATCATCTGTGTTTGAGAGATATTTAGACTGCAGATGCTGGTTTAAAACGAAGATAGACACAAAAAGCTGGAGTAACTCAGCGGAACAGGCAGCATCTCTGGAGTGAAGGAATGGGTGACGTTTCGGGTCGTGACCCTTCTTCAGACCGACAGATATTTAGAAAGGCAAGTCATACACAATGTATTTAGTCAGGCCACATAGGATGTGTGGAGATGGGCTTAAAGGTCAGCATGGACATGGCGGGCCAAATGGCTGTAAAAATCAATGCCGACACCACATTCATATATTTATTAACACGGAAGCTGACATTTGTAAATGGGTGTGTAAGCAAATGTGAACTTGCCTCTGTGGGAAGTGTATTGGTTTGGCCCCAGTTACCAGGGACTAAAGGAATGTGATATCCCAGTTACTGACGAGACAAAAACGAAAAGTATTTCTGAGCAGGAGCAGAGTTCTGTTCATTAGAAAGTTTAATGTGTTCTTGCAAGTTGACGTATCCGGTGAGTGTCACCAACATGATTACTTTCATACTCAGTAAAGAGCAGTATACCACAGATGTGTAGACACAAGGAATCTATTCAGGACCCTTCAAGCAGGCTGAATGACGATATGAATGACTTTATATAAAAATCATTTCTGCAGAACAGGCATCATTTAATCCATGAATGTCTGATAGACTCCTCAGTCATTTAACAAGCCTTTTGATTGTGTCTTGGAAAGCAGTGACAGGATCGGTCAAAGTCAGCATGGATTTATGAAGGGGTAATCATGCTTGACTAATCTTCTGGAATTTTTTGAGGATGTAACAAGTAGAATGGATAAGGGGGAGCCAGTGGATGTGGTGTATCTGGAATTTCAAAAAGCCTTTGACAAGGTCCCACACAAGAGATTAGTGTGCAAAATTAGAGCTCATGGTATTGGGGGTAGGGTATTGACATGGATAGAGAACTGGTTGGCAGACAGGAAGCAAAGAGTAGGAATTAACGGGTCCTTTTCAGAATAGCAGGCCGTGACTAGTGGAGTGCCGCAAGGCTCGGTGCTGGGACCCCAGTTATTTACAATATATATTAACGATTTAGACAGGGGAATTAAATGTAACATCTCCAAATTTGTGGATGACACAAAGCTGGGTGGCATGTGTGAGCTGCGATGAGGATGCTATGAGGCTGCAGGGTGACTTGGATAGGTTGGGTGAGTGGGCAGAAGCACAGCAGATGCAGTATAATGTGGATAAATGTGAGGTTATCCACTTAGGTGGGAAGAACAGGAAGGCAGATTAATATCTGAATGGTGTCAGATTAGGAAAAGGGGAGGTGCAACGAGACCTGGGTGTGCTTGTACATCAGTCACTGAAAGTAAGCATGCAGGTACAGCAGGCAGTGAAGAAATCTAATGGCATGTTGGCCTTCATTGCGAGAGGATTTGAGTTTAGGAGCAAGGAGGTCCCTACTGCAGATGAACAGGGCCCTGGTGAGACCGCACCTGGCATATTGCATGCACTTTTGGTCTCCTAATTTGAGGAAGGACATTCTTGCTATTGAGGGAGTGCAACATAGGTTCACCAGGTTAATTCCCGAGATGGCGGGTCTGACATATGATGTAAGAGTGGGTCGACTGGGCTTGTATTCACTGGAATTTAGAAGGATGAGAGGGCATCTTATAGAATTCTTAAAGGATTGGACAGGCTAGATGCAGGAAAAATGTTCTCGATGTTGGGGGAGTCCAGAACCAGGGGTCACAGTTTAAGTATAAGGGGTTGGCCATTTAGGACTGAGATGTGGAAAACCTTCTTCATCCAGAGAGTTGTGAATCTGTGGAATTCTCTGCCACAGAAGGCAGTGGAGGCCAATTCACTGGATGTTTTCAAGAGAGAGCTAGATTTAGCTCTTGGAGCTAAAGGAATCAAGGGATATGAGTAAAAAGCAGGAACGGGGTACTGATTTTAGATGATCAGCCCATAATCATATTGAATGGCGGTGCTGGTTCAAAGGGCTGAATGGCCTACTCCTGCACCTATTTTTCTATGTTTCTATTTTTCTATGTCTTTCGAGGCTATCCTGGAAACAGAATGAATATATTGTTCTTCTGTTCCAATTCCAAAGCAGGAACTTGGTTTTGGGTCTGGGGACCAATGGTCCCTGCTAACCACAATGTTTCTTATGGGGATTCAGGGCAGCATGGTGGTGCAGCGGTAGAGTTGCTATCTGACAGCGCTTACAGCTACAGAGACCCGGGTTCGATCCCAAGCAAGGGTGCTGTCTGTACGGAGTTTGTACATGCGTGGGTTTTCTCCGAGATCTTCGGTTTCCTCCCACACTCCAAAGACGCAGAGGTTTATAGGTTAATTGGCTTGGTATAAATGAAACATCGTCCCTAGTGTTTGTAGGATAGTGTTAGTGTGCGGGGATCGCTGGTTAGTGCGGACTCGATGGGCCGAAGGGCCTGTTTCTGCGCTGTATCTCTAAACTAAACTAAACTAATTGTTCAAAAACACAGGTTATCGCGATTATATTGTATACGTACACTGATTGTAAAAGGATTTTAAGCAACTCAATCCCTGTTGCGATTTTAGTCAGATACGGTTATCGGTGAAGAAAAATCAATAGTCTGTGTTTTGCAGTGCAGTGATTAGGAGATGTGTAAGAAAGAACTGCAGATGTTGGCTTACACCGAAGATAGACGCAAAAAAGCTGGAGTAACTCAGTGGGACAGGCAGCATCTCTGGAGAGAAGCTTTGGGTGGCGTTTCGGGTCGAGAGCCTTCTTCAGGAGATGCCTGGTTTTCCCACGTAACAGAAGTTCCGTGGATGAGATCGGACGAGGGAGGAGGTTCCCGGTGCACAGCAAAGATAATAGAGTTTGGTTCACAGTGTCGATGGCTGTGAGCAAGTGACCCCCAGAGAAGTAGAAATTACATTTCCAGCAAGACAGTAAGTAGTTCTACTGGTGCAGTCATCTGACCACTCAGATAAGCCTCAATGGGGAACAATAAGAGGCTGGGAATGATGGAATGCAAGGCTGTTAATTGCTGGGAAATGTTTATCATGACTAACATTAAAACCTCGCACCAAATTCCACGGGGACAAAGAGCAATACTTCGAGTTACAAGACATTACCATGGAAATAGTTGCATTTTAAAACATTTTTTTGCAATTACAGTAACATTGAATTTAAACACTGCTAAACATGCGGATAGGCTGGCATGTATTAATTGCTTGTTTGCAGTGAATGTAATCCTCCATTTGTCTGAGTGCCTTTTAAAACAAAAAATAAAATGGGCAATCTGTTCTGAAATGATTAAAGCGCAGTAGTTTACACCTTTATAAAAAAATGCATTGACACAGGGTAATATATGGTTAACTAAACAGTTTTTCAGCAGGATTAATCAAACCTTCCAATAGTGAAATGGTAAATATTATCACAGTGTTATTTAGTTCCCATAACCAGTGAAATTTGCTTTTTAAATGAATTGTTGAAAGAATTCTTCTCTTCCACATTCTGGGTTCAGATTTCTAACTCCCTTTTTCAAACTGTGGTCAAAAGTAATTTGTTTTCCAAACAAATGTTGCTTTTGAAATGAATGTCTGTGGTTCCGCGCGCGCACCCAGATGTGTTGGGGCTTCATATTTACAAGCGCGCTGGCTGACAATATCAACGTTGTCGACTGTATAGCAGGCACAAGAAGCTCAGCCACTGTGTGACATTATCTCCTGAGTTGTAGTCGGATGTCACTCCTGTCTAAATAAAGGATAATACATTTGCAATCCCTGTCTGTGACGCGTTACGTCATCTGGCTTTGTCACCGGACAACACTGGCTGTCATGTTTTCTTTACAAAACCCCGCATGAAATGTGCATCTCGGAAGCATCTTCTAAGTGAAACGGCATGACAGAGCCTACATCAGGGGGGGATATTACATCAGGACACTCCATCCCCATAAAAACATTACCCAAAAACACATGTTCTGCTGCCTACTCTCCATACATAACACTGCCCTGGTCGTTTAGCTTTTAGATAGAGCGATGACTGTAATGTCAACCGCTGTAAGTAACAATATCTTATTTATTTGATGCCTGACAAGTTCAGTAAAAAACAGAGAGTTGAGCTATGGGCAAATAGTTTTCATCTGAGAAACATCATAAGCAGCCTTGGCCTGACCTTGTTAATGCTACACAGCTTTAGTCATTCATGTCTTAATGATTTTTTACATTAAACCACAGCTTGTTTTAAACCTCTGTGTGTCACAGTAATTTAAGTACCAGTCATTTTGCACATTCCAATCCCATTATTTTGCATTGTTGCTGAATAAAGGCTGGTATTATGTTCCTTCTATAAAGGGCAGAAGTGGCCTGAATTTTATCTGGTGAATAAATCAAGCTGGATTATGTTAGCTGAGAAGAATTATGAACTGTGGCAGTGAGCAGATGGGGCTATTTTAAAGGTATCTTTTAGTTCAGAATTCATCGGCTGACATAATACCACATGGTGATTGAAATGTATTTTGGGGGTTTTATTTTCAGCTTGTAGCAATTATCATTTCATCAGCACGTATTATGAGATCAAATAGTAATCGAATGCCGTTTCCGAATGTTAGTGCCGTGTTATATTGAAGCTGTCAAGGCAGGGTATACAGGCTGTGGGAACGGACTGCAAAAATAATGACTGAAAGCTTTTATAGGAGATATTGAGCTGCGTCTGGCAAAGGCTTTGACTCATTAGCAGCCCCGCAAGAGCAATGCGCGAATCCCCTCTGAACAAAGACCAAGGAGCAGGTGATTATCTCAAGTGCGATACCCACATTGAATGGGATGCATTCATCCAAAATCAAAAAAAAGAGAAACTTTCTGGATAAAGTGAACATTGGAATTGCTAGAAGCTTGAGCAGAGACACAATGGGGCAAGGTTAGCGGCCAGCCAAGACTCATCTTTGATCTGTTTGCTTTGTCAGTGGGTTTAAGCCCAGGGTTCGGTGGCTTTCTCCATGAGTGGGCAATCCAACTCACTGGATGAGTTTAGAGATACAGCGTGGAAACAGGCCATTCGGCCCGCTGATTCCATGCCAACCATCGATCGCCCGTTCACACTAGTTCTATGTTATCCCACTTTCTCATCCACTCCCTACACACCAGGGGGGAATTTACAGAGGGACAATTAACCTACAGACCCGCACCTCTTTGAGATGCGGGAGGAAACCGGAGCACCCGGAGGAAACCCACGCGGGCACGGAGAGAACGTGCAAACTCCACACAAACAGCACCTGAGGTCAGGATCGAACCCGGGTCTCCCTGGCGCTGTGAGGCAGCAGCTCTACCCGCTGCCCTTAATAAGATAGAAAACCTTTCTGGAGTATTCAGAAGAAAACTAACAATGAAACGAGATTCAATAACCGTTATGCCACTCTGATCAATTGCAACCAGTCAGTGATGTTCAAGTCATTCTCTTTATATCTGAGATAGGAATAATAAACTGCCGACAAAGCCCACTCCTGCCAGCCCATCTGGACAAGTGTGAGAGAGACAGGATTCCCCTCCAGGCTCCACCGACAGAGGAACCTAAAATGGAAAACAGAGAGATAAATATTCGTAACTGTGTGTAAACTTCTCTAAATTCCATGTAATGACCAAGAGGGAGACTGCAGAAGTATCTGAATAGTTCCATTCCTGCATGGTGCATAAATGATGAACGCACCATTTGTAAGTATGTATGCACAGTGATTGGATAAATCACAGATTTAATAATAGATGCACTCTTATATCAGTAAGAACTCTTTAAACTGGAGTATCTTCTGGGGAATGGGCCTGAAAGAGGAAGCTCAGTTTTGGTTTCATTCATTGAGAAAATACCAAATTCTTCAATAAATCTGGCAATTTCCATTATAATCACAGCTGGTGATTTTGCAATCATTCACCGTGTTATTTAAGAACTTCAGCACAGAATGACGAAATGTCTGTCAAAGTGTGTTGGAAGGAACTGCAGATGCCGGTTTAAATCGAAGATAGACACAAAAAGCCGGAGTTACTCAGGGTGAGGCAGCATCTCTGGAGAGAAGGAATGGGTGACGTTTCGGGTCGAGACCCTTCTTCAGACCAAGGTGTACAGGCAGGCAACAGCCTGCAATGGCCCGAGAGGCAATGCCAATAAACCTGGGCAGTTCCTTCACACACCCTGACAAAGTCTTTTACACTCAACTACTTTCCCATTTGTTAAGGTTCAGGTTTATTATTGTCATGTGTAACGAGAAACAGTGAAAAGATTTGTCATAGAGTCATAGTGATACAGTGTGGAAACAGGCCCATCGGCCCAACTTGCCCACACCGGCCAATAATGTCCCAGTTACACTATTCCCACTTGCCTGCACTTGGTCCATATACCTCCAAACCTGTCCTATCCATGTACCTGTCTAACTGCTTCTTAAATGTTGGGATAGTCCCAGCCTCAACCTTGTTCCATACACCCACCACCATCTGTGTGAAAAAGTTACCCCTCAGATTCCTATTAAATCTTTTCCCCTTCACCTTGAATTTATGTCATCTGGTCCTCAATTCCCCTACTCTGGGCATCTACCCGATCTATTCCTCTCATGATTTTGTATACCTCTATAAGATCTCCCCTCATCCTCCTGCACTTCATGGAATAGAGACCCAGCCTACTCAACCTCTCCCTATAGCTCACACCCTCTAGTCCTGGCAGCATCCTCGTAAATCTTTTCTGAACCCTTTCAAGCTTGACAACATCTTTCCTATAACATGGTGCCCAGAACTGAACACAATATTCTAAATCTGGTCTCACCAACGTCTTATACAACTGCAACATGACCTCCCAACTTGTATACTCTATACTCTGACTGATGAAGGCCAAAGTGCCAAAAGCCTTTTTGACCACCTTACCTACCTGCGACTCGACCTTCAAGGAACCATGCACCTATACTCCTAGATCCCTCTGTTCTACAATACTCCCCAGAGGCCTACCATTCACAGTGTAGGTCCTGCCCTTGTTCGATGTCCCAAAATGCAACACCTCACACTTCTCTGTACTAAATTCCATCAACCATTCCTCCGCCCACCTGGCCAATCTTTGTGCTGCAAGCTATCCAGATCAGATATACCATTCAAACTCCAGCCCAATAGGTAGAGCAAAGGTGAAGATACAGAGTGCAGAATATAGTTCTCAGCATTGTAGCGCATCAGTTCCACAGACAAAGTCCAATGTCCACAATGGGGTTGAGGTGAATTGGACAGTACCCTAGCTTATGGAAGGACTTGTGTGATTTAACATTGTAGGTGGTTCTACCAAAAGAAAGCTTGAGGGAAAACTATATGGAGCATCATTTTATATCAGAAAATGTTTATTACTGTAGGTCATATTACATTTTTATTTTACAAGTTTACATGAGGCATTTTTTTGTAATGTGTAGAAATAAAATGTATGACTTTTTCCGCTGCTTCACCCTCATTATCAGATGTGCAAAATTCATAACTATTTTTTTCCCCAATAGAAATTTACAAAGTGCTCTCTTCTTTTCTGGAAATATTCTGCCTTTTTTGCCTCTAAATTATGTCTGGTGAATTAGCATTTCAAATTTCTTTCAATAAAAATACTTGAAATTCCATTCAGTAAACATCACGTGATGAGTAAAAGGCCAAGGAACGTTGGAATGAAGCGATCCATTGGAGGATGCCCCAACTCTGCATGTGTGCAGGAAGGAACTGCAGATGCTGGTTTAAACCAAATATACACTGAAGAAGGGTTTCGGCCCGAAACTTTGCCTATTTCCTTCGCTCCATAGATGCTGCTGCACCTGCTGAGTTTCTCCAGCACTTTTGTCTACCTTTGATTTTCCAGCATCTGCAGTTCCTTCTTATACACACAAAATGCCGGAGTAACTCAGCGGGACAGGCAGCATCTCTGGAGAGAAGGAATGGGTGACGTTTCGGTTCGAGACCCTTCTCCAGTCCCATGTGTGTTGTCTGTACTTATAGTAAATAGCAGCCGTGCTTCGTGACATTTCTGTGAATACCATGCCTTAAAATAACGATGTCCCTTCTCTGACATCTACCTCCATCTTTGTTATTACCTTCTGCTTCGATTTAAAGATACTGATCACATCGGTTCTTTGAGGTTTGACGTAAAATATAAAAAATTCCCTTTCAAACTTTGAACCAGGTGAACGTAGGCAATATTGCAGAACATCTTCTTGTTCTACAGCCACAGCGACAGGTCCTTCAGCCCATAATGTCCGTGCTGAACATGATGCCAAGTTAAACCATCTCCCCAGCCCACGTGTTATCCGTATCCATCCATTCCCTGCTTATCCACGCGCCTGTCCAAAGGCCTCTTAAACACCACAATCATATCTGCCTCCACCACCACCCCTGGCAGCCCGTTCCAGGCACCCACCACCCTGTGTGCAAAATACTTTAACTGCTTGTAAATGGAATATTCGCAATAGAGAACCATCCCCTCGAACACCTTGAACAGTAATGAGGGTGTAACGTCCAGGTTTAGGAACAGCTTCTTCCCAACAACCACCAGGTTATTAAACATGACAACTTCCAAACAGGCTCCAAACTACATAGAAGACAGTCGCAAAATGCTGGAGTAGCTCAGCGGGACATGCAGCACCTCTGGAGAGAAGCATCTTAAAACTAGTTTAGTTTAGTTTAAGGTAGACAAAAAAGCTGGAGAAACTCAGTGGGTGAGGCAGCAATTATGGAGCGAAGGAATAGGCGACGTTTTGGGTCGAGACCCTTCTTCAGATACAGCGTGGAAACAGGCCCTTCAGCCCACTGAGTCTGCATCGACCAACAATCACCCTCTGAAGAGTTGCTGGGAATGTGGGAAGAATAAAATAAAGAGTAAATATGGGATTAATGTCAGTGTGAATGCAGATTTGTAGAACTGTGTCTCTGCTGCACCTCCCTATGAGATCAATGCATTTATCACCATACGTGGATTGAGAACAGGAGTTAGATACAAGCACCTTGAATGACTTGTGTCGTGTCATCTATCTTTGCTGCTATTGTAGTGTAGATTTTGTCAAAAGAGCGCCAGAGGAGGGGGAAATAACGTAGTTAAACGGGAGGCATTCTGAAACATTTCTTCAGCAGAATAGGTTTTTACTATGTATTGGTAAGACATCTAGTGGACAAAGTGTGCAGCAAGATTTGAATCTTGAATTGCCTAGTTGTGTAAAGTTGTGCAGGCAGCAGTTAAAGGGCCTGTCCCACTTGCCGATTTTTTTCAGCGACTGCCGGCGTCATATCAGTGTCGCCAAAAGATTTTGAACATTTCAAAATCCAGTGGCGACAAAAAAAATGTTGCAACACCTGAAAAAACACCGCGCGTCATACGTCATCACACCGCGTCATACCGCAATTTTTTCGGTGACCTGGTACGTCAGTCAATGATGCCGGCAGTCGCCGAAAAAATCGCCAAGTGGGACAGGCCCTTTAAAGACAGAGACGTGTATTTTAATAGTCTTTGCAGAATTCCATTCTGTACTATCCAGAGTCATCTATCCCTGTTGTTGATCTTCTACAGTTCAGAACACCCTCAAGATGTTGCGTTTCCAGCGTGATCATTGTGAAAATGAGCACATATTAAATAAAACGTATGTAGATGCATATACATAGATACATAGAGATACAGCATGGAAACAGGCCCTTCGGCCCACCAAGTCCATGTCGACTAGCAATCCCTGTGCACTAGCATTATCCTACACACCAACACCAATTAACCTACAAACCTGTACGTCTTTGGAGTGTGGGAGGAAACCGGAGCACCTGGAGAAAACCCACGTGGTCACGGGGAGAAGGTACAAACTCCATACAGACAGCACCCGTAGTCAGGATCAATCCCGGGTCTCTGGTGCCGTGAGGCAGCTGCTCTACCCGCTGCCCCACCGTGGCGCCCTGATAAATTCCAGATTTAAAACTTTGAACGTGTAGACATAAACAATCACCGTACGTTTAAGTTATTTATGGTTTAACCACAGCCAATTACACGGCATGATGCAAATTCACATCAACATTAATTGTAAGGTAATAAAACTGGGCAAACCCCTAAATAGACTTTTACGAGGATGTTGCCAGGACTCGAGGGGCCTGAGCCGCAGGGAGAGGTTGGGCACGGTGGGACTTTATTCCTTGGAGCGCAGGAGGATGGGGGGTGATCTTACAGAGGTGTGTAAGATCATGAGGAGAATAGATGGGGTGAAGTCTTTTCCCCAGGGTAGAGGAACCAAGAATCAGAGGACATATGCTTTCCAGAGAGGGCAAAGATTTAATAGGAATCTGAGGCGTAACATTTCCACACAGAGGGTGGTGGGTATATGGAATGAGCTGCCAGAGGAGGTAGTTGAGTCAGACATTATAACAGCATTTCAAAGACGTTTTGTGCGATACGGTGGCGCAGCGGTAGAGTTGCTGCCTCACAGCGCCAGAGACCCGGGTTAGATACCCACTACGGGTGCTGTCTGTACGGAGTTTGTATGTTCTACCCGTAACCGCGTATGTTTTCTGCGAGATCTTCGGTTTCCTCCCCCATTCCAAGGGCGTACAGGTTTGTAGGTTAATTGACTTGGTATAATTGTAAATTGTCCCTAGTGTGTGTAGGATATTGTTAGTGTGCGGGGATCTCTGGTCGGCGCGGACTCGGTGGGCCGAAGGGCCTGTTTCCGTGCTGTATCACTCTATGACTTTAATTAAACGGCATGGTGCAATTTCTCACTAGCATTAACTATAAAATAATAAAAATTATGCCAACAAAATCAACCAAACAATAGTCAAATCTGACAAATTCTATTTTCCTCATCTCCATTTTATCATAGTTATGTAACATGATAGATAACGTGCCCTGAGAAATGTGCTTCATTATCAGTTGCAAAATACGTCTCTTACAGAAAATAAAAATATCTCATTACCAAAAGTTCTAATCAACTTTAAGCGAGATCATAAACACATGGCCTGTGATTCTTCCCTGCTACAAACGCAGGGTTCATGGTAAGTTGTGGAGTTGCAACACACAGCTCACATCACACTCATTTACCAGTGTAACTTCTTCCATCTGTGCAGCCCACATTTGTTTACTTTGCTGTACTTAACGCAAATACTTCCCTCCACATTAACACCCTCTTATTGGAAATTATGTCATCTTCTTGGATTCGTCCCACTTACGCGATTTTTTCGGCGACTCGCCGGCACCCGTTATAGTCGCAGCAGGTGGCCAAATATTATCATCTTTTTATTTATTTTAATTTTTTATTTATTAGAAGTACATTACATTACAACCACATACATTAGTACTCGTCACTTATATCTTCTTACAATTAATGTACTCCGTTTGTTTTTTACACTAGTAAAAGGAAAGGATGAGATTGAAAGAAAGAAGAAAGTGAAGGAAAAAGTGAGAGTGTAGAAAATGTGACAACAAGAAAGGACGAAGACCCTATAAGAACAAAATTAAAAACAAGAGAAAAAGAGTTAAGAAATAGACCCTAGAAAAGAAGGAGAAAGAGAAAGAGGAAAAAGAGAAAAACAAATAGTTTTTATGAGCATTACGCAAATGGGACATACCAACCAAATATTATCATCTAAAACCAGTACCCCGTTCCTGCTTTCTCCCCATATCCCCTGATTCCTCTAGCCCTAACAGCCAAATGTAACTCACTCTTGAAGACATCCAGTGAATTAGCCTCCACTACCTTCTATCGCAGAGAATTACACAGATTCACAACTCTCTGGGTGAAAACGTTTTTCCTCATCTTAGTCCTAAATGGCCTACCCCTTATTCTTAAACTGCGACCCCTGGTTCTGAACTCCCCCAACATTGGGAACATTTTTCTTACCTCTATCCTGTCCAATCCTTTAAGAATTGTATATGATGATGAAGTTATCAAGCATTGATAAGGCTGTTCAATGTTGATCATCTGTACACTGAACTCATTTCAAATATGTCTCCTAATGAAAGCAATTGGTGTGAATGCAGAGCACAAGAGGATGCCAAGGCATGGGGCAATCTTATCGACCTCCTGGAGCAGATACATAATGGCTTTGTAAAGTGGACTGCTGTTAATAAATAATCCCACCTTTTTCCAAAGCCTCTCAGTATCTAACCATAGTCTATGTATTCCCAACTTGGGTTGGCATTTCCCTGTTGGAATTTGCAGCAGAATGACATTGAAGTCACTATCAGTTTTATACTGACTTTGTTAATAGTGTGGTTTAGTTTAGTTTGGAGATAGTTGAGAGATACTACGCTCAACAGGCCCTTCGGCCCACCGAGTCCGTGCCGACCATCGATCCCCATACACTTGACTAGCACTATCCTACACACACGAGGGACAATTCTTTCCAAAGCGAACTCACCTATAAACCTGCACGTCTTTGTAGTGTGGGAGGAAACCGGAGCACCCGGAGAAAACCCACGCAGGTCACGGGGAGAACGTACAAACTCCGTACAGACAGCACCCGTAGTCGGGATCGAACCCGGGTCTCTGGTGCTGTGAGGCAGCAACTCTACCGCTGCGCTACCGTGCCGCCCCTTAATGGAGCCGATTCTGGGCGTTCCTGAAATATAATGAACCAATGCCAGTGTGGCCAGCTCAGGAATAACAGGCAACAATTAGCAAAAGAATAGTAAGATTAAACGAGAACTTACCAGTTTGAAGTTTGATCTTTATTTTATGAGGAGTTACGTTGGTGATTACGTGAAGAACCCCGTCAGGGCGCATGCGCGTCAATCTTCAAAGCAGCGGTATGAAATCACAGACATCACCATAATTGAAGTAACATATTAAGATGATCAACATGAGAACTACCATTATGACCTTTTTTCTATGAGAGAGGGTTGGGCGTGGCGGGCACGTAATCACCAACGTAACTCCTCATAAAATAAAGATCAAACTTCAAACTGGTAAGTTCTCATTTAATCTTACTATTTTACTTCGGAGTCACGTGAGTGACTACGTGAAGATTTTAAAGCTCTGTGATTTTTATAACGCAGATCAAAATCCTCAACCAGTGTCCATTTCAGTGTGCAGTAAAAAATAAATAGAAGTAAAAATACATATATCATGAACAAATTAACACTCTACTCAACTCTACTAAACATCAACAGGCGTTCCGATCGGCAGCGGCACGACAGTGACTCTGCTGCAGTGTGTCCAGGTTGGTGGTTGGTGCACGATACTTTGGCAGGGGGCAAAGTCCGTTTATCAGTCTTATAACCTGCGGGAAGAAGCTGAGGAGCATCCTGCTGGTTTTGCACCTAATGCTCCGGTCATAAAACAACCAATAAACCCTCTTAATGTAGGGGCAACAAACGAAACAGAATTAAACAGTATTGAAAACAGACTTTAAACAATAGCAACAGCACTCAATATTGAGTTGGCAAACAGCCCTCCATCGGCAATCGGCCGATGGTAGTATTGCTGAAACACAAGTTCATTTTTCCAACCTGCGGCTTTTAATATATGGTCGATGGGAACGTCCATCGCCCTGGCCGCGGATGTTGCTACTGCGCTAGTGGAATAAGATGTAAACACATAAATGTTAATTCCTGCCTGAACCAACTCTTGCTTTAACCACGTTGAGATAGTCTGAACTGCCACTCTTTTATGTTGGCTTCTTGTAACTGACAAATAATCCTGTTTCTTCTTGTCTTAAAGCCCTTGTGGCTTCAATGTAATGTAACAAATGTGTCCTTACACATAAACATGGAGCTGTAGGATATGCTGAGAACACAATCTTAAATCCTGTCACACCTGGCCTGCTTTGTTTGAGCAGGTCAGAAATATAAAACAGAACATTGTCTATAGTCACTTCCATTCTCTCGAACTGAAGTTTTTGCAAAGTCTGCACTCTCTGTACTGACACCAATGCCATTAGCATAGCCAATTCAGCAACGTTATAGACGTGACAGGGACCCAATGACGAAGCATGTTAAGAACAACGCTTACATTGCAGATGACCATATACCTAGGCTTAGGCGGTTTGGAATTAAAGATTCCTTTCATCAACCTAGATATGAGAGGGTGAGAACCTATACTTTGTGTCCGTGTACCTATTACAAGATATGCCGACAAAGCACTTCTAGCTGTACTGATAGCAGTATAGCTATGACCCTCATCATAATAAAGTGTAGATAAAACTCTAACACATTTTCAATAACTACAGTATCATATTGAATATTCTTTTGAACACCATATTGTTCCCATTTTTTTACATGTCATATACTGCTTTTGAGTACTCTTTCTCCAGGTTGCAGTGAGTATATCCACCGTTGGCCTAGAAAGTCCTCGACCAATGTAAGGCATTCTTAAAAACCTGCAAATTAACAGATCCATACCATCACATAACGGATGAACTTAATGCGTTACTGGATGCTCCAGCAAATTCCTACCGTTTGGAATCAGCAAAAGGAGGTTGGATCGCTATCTGTAACATGAAAGGGAACCATGGTTGAATCGGGCAATTTGGTATCACCAAAACCCCTGAAGCGGCATCCTGCTTGATTTTCTCAAACACTGAGCTATGAGGCAGAATGGTGGGAAAATGTACACAAACATATCATCCCAATTTAGTGAAAAAGCATCAATTGCCACTGCCCCTGGATCTGGTGCCCATGAAACATATTTTGGCCTTCCATATAGAAGTACTATGTTCTTGAACACATCCTGGTTCCACATCCACTCTGTATTATCATGGAATTTTCGTGAGCTGCCATCTGGTACTACATTAAGTTTCCCTGGCAGGTAGATAGATCCAATCCAAATATCCATACTCCAGGTCCAATTTTATTTGCCAACCTGTCACATGATAACGATTTGATTCCACCCATGTGATTCATATCAGCAACTGCTGTAGTGTTGTCTATTTTGCACTGCACATGCAAACTAGTTTAGTTAGTGCCATAAGCCTCGAGTCCATAAAATACTCTTGGTTAATTCCCCATGTATGCAGAAGCAATGTCCATCTGTCTCCACAGCTGGATCTTGTATCAGTAGCACCCCACCCAAGTGCTCTGACATCTGTCTGCAAAATCATGGAAGCTTGGTCCAATAACACTTTGGAACTACTAGTGGACACATGCTGAATCCACCATTGTACATCAGCAACAGCCTCTATTGATAGAAGCATAGGTCTGTTATAATGACCCCAATGTATCCTCAGTGCTTGTTCCTTTGACCTTTGTAATTGTAGATAATAAAGTGGCCACTATTGAACTGCTGGAAATGCTGCCAGCAATTTCCCCAGCAGACTCGTCACCTGGCTAATTGAAGGCTGTGTGTCAGCAATTAACTTGATACAGCTCTTAATTAGCTCTACCCTTTTTTGCCTGGGCAAGGTCACAATCATGTTGATTAAGTCTATTGTGAACCCAACTAGTCAATTTGTGTCACAGGTATTAATTAAGATTTCTCTGGATAGCTTATGAAGCCCAATTTTGAAAAGTGTTTTTTACCAACTGCCACTGATGCTTCAGCTGTTTCCTTTGATTGTCCTACAATCAAGATATTATCTAGTTAAGCCATGAGCACCTGCCCTTGACTTCTCATCATGCCTAGAATAGGTTTTAACAACTTTGTAATCACTCTAGGAGCTGAAGACAAACCATTAGGCAGTGGATTGTATTGCCATAATTGCCCCATCCAGCTGAATTTTAAATCTTCTATCCTGCAAATGAACAGACACTGAATCTGGATCTTTAAGATCTCCTCAAACGTTTCAATCTTAAAATGTCTATACCGTCAAAAAGGTTTAAGACTATTCAGGTCCAGTATAATTCTGCATCCCCTATCCTTTTTTGGTCTGGGAAAGATATTGGACACAAACTGATGGCTTTGGTAAACTGCGTTAGCAATTACACCTTTATTACATAAGGTTGCAAGTTCCACCTGAACTTCCAATTGTTCAGTGATACTGAAGTCAATTCCTTTTTGGAACATGTTTGCATGGGTAAATCATAATTTGCATTAAGCTTTATTACCCTTCAATAACCTTCAGTATAAACATATCTGAGGTAAACATTTAATTGTATCACATTAGATCTGTCTACATGAGAACCAGACCCACTTACGTCCTTACCACCTGGCATTCTTCCCCAGCCTCGAGCTGGATATCCCACCTTCCCTGGCGCTGCTACAGCCGAACGCCAACTGCTCTGCATCATAGCTGGACTCGTCCCTTCCCCGGACCAGTCTCCTCGCTTATAGGGATACTCTTTGGTGGATATGTGGCTGCTGGCTGCTTAATCAAGCCCACCGTCTTGGCCTCCTCCTCCAGCTCCTTCACCTGCTTTGCGAAATCCTCGCCAAACAGTAGATTTGCCGGTTGCACTGTGCCAGGCTGGCCGAGTGAAGCATATTTAGGGTTGATGGTTGGTCTAAACGCAGTCTTGCGGAGGCAGTTTCTCTCAAAGTGGGCACTCCACAATAGCGCCACACCTTTTGTTGTTCCATCCACCATCCTGGCAAAGCTCGTTATGCCAGATGCCAGCAATTTTAAAAATATGCTGGAGCTTCACCTCCTGGGCTCTCATTTGTATGCCCATCTTGCCCCAATTCTTCCTGTTCCCAACAGGAACTTTTAACAGGCCACAGTTGATTGGGGCTTCATGCTTCCTTACTGTCTCATCCATTGTCAGCTCCTGTAGCTGATGTGAGACTTGGTAATTTATGCTGGTGGCAAGTTCCTCACCCAGAGGCTCACCAGCGTCCGACGACATGGCAAACCGTGCTGCACACGGTGTCAGCTCTGGCAGCTGCCTGCCCTCCCTTTGAAAGTCGTCGTCGGACTCAGGGTCAGAGCGTATCTGCCCTTCGGCACTCACCTCTTGCAAAGAGGATGCTTTCAAGCAGGCCTCTACTAGGCACTGCCGGCGGAGCCTTCGCCACGGCCTCCCGCCTGCACAACTCCTCCTGGAGTGTGGCTTTGTGAAGCAGGCCTCTACTAGGCACTGCCGGCGGAGCTGTCCCCACGGTCTCCCGCCTGCACAACTCCTCCTGGAGTATGTCTTTGTGGAGCAGCCCCTGTATGAGCTGCTCCTTTTGGATAACCGCTGGGGAACGGTATCCTGGCCCCGACGGGACTCTCCTGGCCCGACTCTGCGGAGTCAATGGGCCTGACAGACTTGGCTTATGCCTACCGCCCGACTGGCGTTGGCTGTGTACTCGGCTGGGCACTTTGCCAAGTCTGTCGCCGCACCGCTACCGGCTTGCGACTCCCCAGAGGTGACAGGCTGCCTTTCAGAGACTGCGCTCCCGCAGCTCTCTCTCCCCTTGTCCGTAGCACGCCTGCACCTTGATGATTTTTTACTTGTTCCTGCATTGTTGGGAAAAATACAGCAACAAACTTCTACTTTTTTCTAACTCCTCCAAAGTCTCCCCGACTTTGGAGGAGCTGTAACTACTCACCTGCAGGAGGAGCTCCGTCCTCCTGCTGCCAGGCGCCAATGCGTCAGACATAATGACGCGCATGCGCCCTGACGGGTCTTCTTCACGTAGTCACTCACGTGACTCTGAAGTAAAATCTAATGTTGGGCAGCACAGTGGCACAGCTGGTAGAGCTGCTGCCTCGCAGCGCCCGAGACCAGTATTCAATCCCAACCTCAGATGCTGTCTTTGTGGAGTTTGCACATGCTACCTGTGACTCTGTGACTGCGTGGGTTTCCTCCGGGTGCTCCGGTTTTCTCCCACATTCACACACCTTTGTGTGAAAAAGTAACCCCTCAGGTTCCTTTACCTTTTTCTACCTCACCTTAAACCTGAAGCCAAATGCATCTGCAGTTCCTGGTGTCTGTTCTGCTTATGAGTTTTGCCTCTGCTCAGAAACGTTGTATTAGAACTGATTACTGTTCCTGAGCAATTATTTGTGTTAATTAAAGTTTCAGACCTTGAGGTGAGTGGAAGAAATGACGGTGATGTTGGTAGACGCTCATCTATCCATAAAGTGATCTTAGATTAGTTTAGAGATACAGCGCGGAAACAGGCCCTTCGGCCCACCGAGTCCACACTGACCAGTGATCGGTAGACTGTAGACAGTTTACATTTACACCAAGCCAATTAACTTTGGAGTGTGGGAGGAAACTGAAGATCTCGGAGAAAACCCACGCAGGTCAAGGGGAGAATGTACAAACTCCATACAGACAGCACCCGTAGTCAGGATCGAACCTGGGATCTGGAGATCTGGTGCTGTAAGGCAGCAACTCTACTGCTGTGCCACCGTGCTGCCCAGATTATAACAACATTTAAAAGACATTTGGACAGGTACATGGAGAGGAAAGGTTTAGAGGGATGTGGGCAAAATGCGAGCAGGTGGGACTAGTGTAGATGGGGCACCTTGGTTGGCACGGGCAAGTTATGCTGGAGAGCCTGTTTCTGTGCTGTTTAACACCAGAACTCGAGGGCCTGAGCTACAGGGAAAGGCTAGGACTTTACTCCTTGGAACACAGGAGGCAAGGAGTGATCTTATAGAGGTGTATGTATCATGTGGGGGGTTTAGAGAGGGATGGGCCAAACATGGGCAAATGGGATTATCTGAGACGGGGCAACTTGGTCTGGATGTTAGTCTGATTCCCACGCTGTATGACTCTATCTGTGATATTTAAAAACAATTTTATTTGAAACTTTTAAACTTTTTAGCTGCATCATGACTTACACTTATGGAATCAAGGGATATGGGGAAAAAGCAGGAACGGGGTACTGATTGTGGATGATCAGCCATGATCATATTGAATGGCGGTGCTGGCTCGAAGGGCCGAATGGCCTACTCCTGTACCTATTTTCTATGTTTACCATGGCCAATGAAAGCAAGTATACTGTACACCTTCTCTACACTCTATTTACCTGTGCTGCCACTGTTAGAGAGCTACGGACTTGGAGACTTATGGCCCTGTCCCACGGTACGAGTTCATTCCAAGAGCTCGCCCGAGTTTGCGCTGATTCGAACTCGGAGATTTACGGTAATGGCCACTCGTCGGTACTCGGGGCTCTCGTGGACATTTTTCAACGTGTTGAAAAATCTTCACGAGTCTCCCGAGCTTACCTGCCATTAGCGAGTCTTCCCGTGCTTACCTGCCGTTAGCGTTACGAGCCGCTAAGAGACGTCCCCGAGCTCCGACGTACCCGCTACGTTTATTCTCCGTCCTTACCACGAGTTTGATTTTTTTTAAACTCGGGAGAGCTCTTGGAATGAACTCGTACCGTGGGACAGGGCCATAAAGCTCCTATTTCAGTTTTAGTGTTGTCAATTAATTTAACCACGTGTGGTGGCAGAAATGTATTTTTAAATTTCGCAGCAATAACTGCATCTGTGACTGTATCTCGGTGGCGCAGCGGTAGAGTTGCTGCCTCACAGTGCCAGACACCCTGATTTCGACCCCGACTACCGATTCTGTCTGTACGGAGTTTGTACGTTCTCCCCGTGACCTGCGTGCGTTTTCTACGAGAACTTCGGTTTCCTCCCACACTCCAATGATGTGCAGGTTTGTAGGTTAATTGTCTGGGTATAAATGTAAAAATTGTCCCTAGTGTGTGGAGGATAGTGTGTGTGTGTGGGGATCGCTGGTCAGCGCGGACCCGGTGGGCCGAAGGGCCAGTTTCCACGCTGTATCTCTAAACTAAACTAAACTAAACTCAACTAAACTGATCCTCTCTGGTTCCTGAACAGACTCCATCTCGCCAGTTTGCCTTTATCTGGACAGGCAGATGGATACAGGTGTTACCCTGATGTGAAAACTTCAAGGCCCACACACTGGCGCTGTGAGCAGATTTTGCTATTAGGAGCTGAAATCAAAAGCAGAGCTCAGTGTAATTGTATCCTGGCATACAGGTATTGTTGATGTGAATCCTGGTGTAGGTCAGTGTGGCTTCCACCCGGCAGTGTCAGAGACAGTGACAACGCACCATTGTACTTTAGAATGTATAAGGTGTGATGTCAATCTCCACATTTACTGACTAAATGGTACACGTTTCAGTTGAACATTTTTACTTAAATGCTGTAATCTCTTGATGGAGTTGAGAAAGTCTATTCCGCTCATCTTCCCTTCCCCGCTTAGAAAGACTGAGTTTCTCCAGGACAAAGTGTTGGAGTAACTCAACGGGTCGCTGGAGAACATGGAGACTCATATTGTCACCTATCCATGTTCTCCACAGATGCTGCCTGACCCGCTGAGTTACTCCAGCACTCTGTGAAACATCACCTATCCATGTTCTCCACAGATGCTGCCTGACCCGCTGAGTTACTCCAGCACTCTGTGAAACGTCACCTATCCATGTTCTCCACAGATGCTGCCTGACCCGCTGAGTTACTCCAGCACTCTGTGAAACGTCACCTATCCATGTTCTCCACAGATGCTGCCTGACCCGCTGAGTTACTCCAGCACTCTGTGAAACGTCACCTATCCATGTTCTCCACAGATGCTGCCTAACCCGCTGAGTTACTCCAACACTCTGTGAAACGTCACCTATCCATGTTCTCCACAGATGCTGCCTGACCCGCTGAGTTACTCCAGCACTCTGTGTATTAAGCAGCATCTGCAGTTCCTTGTTTAAACATGAGATTCTCCTGTACTGTATATCTGATTGCCTTTTGAATGATTCCAACATCAACTATGAAGAGCTATGGTGTATACATGCATCAGAAATAATATTAATCTAGTTAACTTCTGCCAAGAAATCACTGGATTATTTCTAATCTATCACTTTTAATGTGAGTCCAAATTCTTTGCCATAGACGTCTGTGGAGGCCAAGTTATTGGTTATTTTTAATGCAGAGATAGATAGATTGTTGATGAGTACGGGTGTCAGAGGTTACAGGGAGGAGGCAGGAGAATGGGGTTAGGAGGGAGAGATAGATCAGCCATGATTGAATGACCGATGGGCCGAATGGCCTAATTCTGCTCCTATGTCTGATTGTCTATGAAACAAATTAAAAACAGGAAAATATATTCAAACGCTAAACGTAAAAGGCAGCAAATTTCAAACAAGAAATGTTTTTAAGAGATGAATGAATAAATGAATGAAAATAGAAGTACTGAATGAGTGAGTGAATGAGTGAGTGAAAGCTTTATTGTTACATGTGAAGAGTCGCAATGACATTCTTTGTTATGCTTACACAAGGTATGCAAATAGTCATCACATAAAGGGCGCTGACAAAATAACAAAGTATCCACGCCAGGTCCCCCTTTGTTTCCCCCCCCCCCCACTTCTGCATGGCAGTCCCCCACATCGGGTCCTTCTTTGTTCCCGGCGGCACGTACTCCGGCTCCCACGTGGCCCGTCCGTGACCGCCAACACTCTCAACGACCACCGCCTGGCGAGGCTCCACTGACCGGCGAGGCTC
This sequence comes from Malacoraja senta, assembly GCA_038087875.1. NCBI lineage: Eukaryota > Metazoa > Chordata > Chondrichthyes > Rajiformes > Rajidae > Malacoraja > Malacoraja senta. The sequence goes on from CM075978.1 coordinate 195,103,953, forward strand.
CATTAGCCAGCCACGCTCCACCGCCTGGCGAGGCTCCACCACCCGGCGACGTTCCACCACCCGGCGAGGCTCCATCATCCGGCGAGGCTCCACTGACCGGCGAGGCTCCACCGCCCGGCGAGGCTCCACTGCCTGGCGAGGCTCACTGACCAGCAAGGATCCACCGCCCGGCGAGGCTCCACCGCATGGCGAGGCTCCATCATCCAGCGAGGCTCCACCGCACGGCAAGGCTCCACCGCCCGGCGAGGCTCCACCGCACGGCGAGGCTCCACCACCCGGCGAGGCTCCACCGCACGGCGAGGCTCCACCACCCGGCGAGGCTCCACCGCACGGCGAGGCTCCACCAGCCGGCTTCTCCACAGCCTCCTGGTTATACCATTTTAATAACACATATTCAACTGCTAGGTGTGTGTAACACAGGGAGTCATGAAGCAAACAGTATAAACAATGAATGCTACAAGGCTGAGAACTACATTCTGCATTCTGTATCATTCCCTTTGCTCCACCTATTGGACTTGTGTTTGACGATTTTATTACTGCGTTTCACTGTACCTCGGCGCGCGTGACAATAATTAACTTTAGCTTCACCAGCGATATTCTGGATCATAAGGTCATAAGTGATAGGAGTAGAATTAGGCCATTCGGCCCATCAAGTCTACTCCACCATTTAATCATGGCTGATCTATCTCTCCCTCCTAACCCCATTCTCCTGCCTTCTCCTCATAACCCTTGACACCTGTACTAATCAGGAATCTATTTATCTCTGCCCTAAAAATATCCACTGACTTTCCACAGCATTCTGTGGCAAATAATTGCACAGATTCACCACCCTCTGACTAAAGAGATTCCTCCTCATCTCCTTCCTAAAAGAACGTCCTTTAATTCTGAGTCTGTGACCTCTAGTCCTAGACTCTCCCACTGGTGGGAACATCCACTAGTTTTGGAGAGCATCAATAATTCGCGTCATCACAATATCTAACATCTCCCAGTGCCAGGGGTACTTGTCTGAGCAACATCAGCCTGAGTAATTCCATGCATTTAGGTGCTAGAACCATATTGCAGGCCATCTAACCCCGCTGATAGCAGCAATTGTCCATCAGCATTACAACATGGCATGAATAGTAGAAGCACAAGATCTGACAAGTAAAGTTGTTCCAAGGATACGGGCTGGATCATTCACTGTAGATGCAAGTGAGCAGATAACGGTGTGAATCTGTTTTACACACAAGCCACGTCTTGTGAAAGTACAAAGCCATTCACAACCAGCGATCAGGGATTCTGTGGAAGATACCATGAGAGGAATAGATCGGGTAGACGCACAGAGTCCCTTGCCCATAGTAGGGGAATCGAGAACCAGAGGACACAGATTTAAGGTGAGGAAGGAAAGAATTACTAGGAACCTGAGGGGTAACTTTTTCACACAAAGGGTGGTGGGTGTATGGAACGAACTGCCGGAGGAGGTAATTGAGGCTGGGACTATCTCAACCTTTAAGAAACATTTAGACAGGTACATGGATAGGACAGGTTTAGAGAGATATGGGCCAAACACAAGCAGGCGGGACTAGTGTAGATGGGACATGTTGGCTGACATGGGCAAGTTGGGCTGAAGGGCCTGTTTCCACACCTTCAGGAGTCTAAAGAAGGGTCCCGACCCAATCCATCTCTCTCCATGTTCTTCAGAGATGCTGTCTGACCCGCTGAGTTACTCCAGCACTCTGTGAAACGTCACCTATCCATGTTCTCCACAGATGCTGCCTGACCCGCTGAGTTACTCCAGCACTCTGTGAAACGTCACCTATCCATGTTCTCCACAGATGCTGCCTGACCCGCTGAGTTACTCCAGCACTCTGTGAAACGTCACCTATCCATGTTCTCCACAGATGCTGCCTGACCCGCTGAGTTACACCAGCACTGTGAACCGGTGATCAATGGTCAGCATCGACTGGGTGGGCCGAAGGGCCTGTTTCCATGCTATACCACTAAATCAATCAATCAATTATGTGAGAATATGTCTAGAACATAGAACAGCACAAGTTTAGTTTAGTTTAGTTTAGGGATACAATGTAGAGGCCAGCCCTTTGGCCACTGAGTCCATGATGACCAGTGATCGCCCATTCACACTAGTTCTATCCTACATGCTAGGGACAATTTATAAAGGCTAAATAATCTACAAACCTGCAGGTCTTTGGAATGTGGGTGGAAACTGGAGCACCCGAAGGAAACCCACATGGCCACAGGTTCGTGGTCACAGGGAGAACAGTGCAAACTCCGTACAGACAGCACCCGTAGTCAGGATTGGACATGGGTCTCTGGTGCAGAGAGGCAGCAACCCAATGCTGCCATGCTGCCGTGCCGGCCATTTTGGTTTTTCACCAGGAACTTTCGGCGATCAGTCCGCAATCACCTGCCTGGCTTTTCATAATCAGTTATTTACGTGGGGTTGAGATCCTCTAACTTAGTAAACCTCTGACGATCCAAGGAGAGATAGCTGAATGGATAGCAAATTGGCTCCATGGAAGGAAGCAGAGGGTGATGGTGGAAGGTTGCTTCTCTGACTGGGGACCTGGGACTAGTGGTGTACCTCAGGGTTCGGTACTGGGCCCATTACTGTTTTTCATCTACGTCAATGACTTGGATGAGAAGATACAGGGCAAGATGAGCAAGTTTGCTGATGATGCAAAAGTGGGTGGTTTTGCAGATAGTGTTTGACTAATGGCAAACATAGAAAGATAGAAACATAGAAACTAGTGCAGGGACTGATTTTACTTCGGAGTCACGTGAGTGACTACGTGAAGAACCCGTCCAGCACGCATGTGCGACATTAGCGTTCACGCTGTGCAACAGCGCCGAACGGGAGTACAGGCGCTCCCGCTACAAGTTTAAAAAGCGGACCATCAGGTAAGTACTTACTCTGAGGTCGTACTTAAGAAGCTTTGCTCTGCTTTGTGAATTCCAGGTTAACAAGCTGGAAAAATGAGCAAAGCACGGCAAGGGAACAAGACCGCCCCCCGTTCGACTCCAACAGAACGGGTGTGTCCCATCAGTGGGGGGCGAGAGGCGGCACCTGGACTGCACATGCTGCGGTCCACAATCATTGAGACCGAGCCGAGCCCAGTACCGCTAGCGCAGCCTGACCAACAGCAGCGGGCTGGAGGTAAATCAAGACAAAAAACTGACCGGCCGGTTATATCTGACTCCGATGAGGAGGACTCTCCGCCTGAGAGCGGCAGAGCTAGTCGCCTGAGCCGCATGGAAGGCTCATGGAGCAAATGCTCCAGCGAGACTTGCTTCCGGAGCTGGAGCAGTCTCGCCAAGGGAATTCAGGCACTCCCACACCAGTGCCCTACAATGCACTGGCCATCGCTTCTCCCTCAGCCGAGGGCAGCGTTGGCGACCAGCGCTGGGCTGGTCAGGAACAGGGGTCATTGGCCGAAGATATCGGGAGTACGCATGGGGTACAGGACCAGGAAGAGCTGCTGGGTGTGGTGAATCGCTACGTGGCTACACCACGAGCAGGGCGGCCATTGGAGCCAAAACTGGCGGCCAGCATTAACCACCTGCCCCTCAAACCCCTACAAGAACAGCAAAACTGGGGGTATGTTGGACAGTGTATCCGGAACCAGGAGCGAAATTTACAGCGTATCCTCAAGCTCCTGACGACAGGGATAACATCCTATGCTCGTTCCGTGGATGGGGTGGATATGACCACCAACCAGCAAGACACTCTGGCTCTGCTGTGCAACACTCAATATGAGATAAACAACCTCCGCAAGGAGAGAATAAGACCTGCCCTCAATCCCAAATATGCAGGACTGTGTAAAACACCGGCCTCCGAGCCGCAGATCCTGTTATTTGGAAAGGACTTGACAAAACAAGTGAAAGACCTGGAGGAAGAGTCCAAAGCATTCGGCCTCATGAGGGCAGGCCCCGGAACGAGCAGACCCACACAACCCAGACGGCAGTACCCCACCGCGTCCACCAGTCGACATCAAACTTATGGGACTGGTGAAAGCTCGGGGTCCGCATACCATCCCCGAAAGCCTTTTTTTAGGCCAGGGCCCAGAGCGGACCCCATGGAAAATGCGCCACCCCCAACCAGCAGTACATCCAGCAGTACAACGACGGATGAAGAAACTGAAGAAAGGAACACTCCCATAATTATGGAGGTAGGTGGGTCTGGTTCCTACCAGCATATAAAAAGTGGGGGAACTGTACTAACAGGGGGGAGATTACACCTGTTCATTGAAGCATGGAGGTGTCTCACGAATGATAGTTATATACTTAACAGTATTCGTGGATACAAAATAGAGTTTATTCAAGAAAACATGCCACCAGTTCAGCACGTACCCCAAAGGGTCTTTACCCTCTCAGTCAAAGAAAAACTAGAGGGTCAAGCAGAACTGGTGAGGTTACTTACAAAGGGTGTCATTGAGAAATCCAAACATGAACCTTTGGAATTTGTCTCAAATATATTTACCAAAGACAAAAAAGATGGTGGATGTCGCATCATCATTGACTTAACCTCACTAAATACCTTTGTTAAGTATGTACATTTCAAAATGGAAACATTTGTAACTGCCAAACAACTGATTTCCAAAGGATTCTTTATGGCAAGCATTGATTTAAAAGATGCCTACTATACAGTACCCATTCACAAGGGTCATCGCAGATACCTGAAATTTACCTGGATGGGGCAAATATGGCAGTATAAAGCGTTGCCTAATTGGTCAACATCAGCCCAAGACTATTTACCAAGATATTAAAACCAGCCTTGGCAACATTAAGGAAACAAAGACATATTGTCATGGCATATTTTGATGATATTCTAATAGTAGGCAAAACCATGGAGTTGGCTAAATCAGCTGTATTAGCTACCAAACAATTGTTTGAAACCCTGGGATTTGTCATACATCCAGATAAATCTAAGTTGACGCCATCCACAACTATGGACTATCTGGGATTCACAATTAACTCAGTCCACATGTCCGTAACGTTGCCAAAAGGTAAAGCAGCAGAATTGGCACAGACGTGTAACAATTTAATGGTTAGCAATCGACCAACCATCTGACAAATGGCAAGAGTAATTGGCAAAATGGTAGCAGCATTTCCAGCTACACAATTTGGACCCTGCACTATTAAAACCTACAAAGGGCAAAAGTACAGGCATTAAAACGACATGCAGGTCACTTTGACCGGACCGTGAAATTATCCATTGAAGCTATATCAGAGTTACAGTGGTGGATAGAGCACATTTGGCATAGTTCCAGCCCTATCATCATCAATAACCCAACATTAACTATACAAACAGATGCCAGTGCTCAAGGCTGGGGAGCAACTAATACCACATCCAGCACAGGTGGTAGATGGACTAACCTAGAATCATCTTTACTACAAACACTGGGCAAAAATTATTTGGAAATGTTGGGTGCATTTTATGGTTTAAAAGCATATTCTACGAATATGCACCATTTGCATGTCCGTTACAAATTGATAATACCACGGTGGTGGCCTATATTAAACCATATGGGCGGAATAAAATCGATATCATGTGACAATTTGGTCAACAAAATCTGGCAATGGTGGGTCGATAGACATATTTGGCTATCAGCAACTTACCTACCAGGTAAGCTAAATACAGTGGCAGACACCAGGTCACGCAAATTCAATGATAACACCGAATGGATGTTAAATCCTAGAGCTTTTGCTAAAATTACAAAGCAATATGGCACACCAGATATCGATCTCTTTGCATCCAGACTAAATCACCAGGTACCAATGTATGTCGCTTGGGAACCAGACCCTGAGGCAGCAGCGATAGATGCATTCGCGCTGAACTGGGGCAACTATTTATTTTATGCTTTTCCCCCCTTCTGCCTCATCAGTAGGGTACTACGCAATATACAGATGGACTCTGCTTCAGGTATTTTGATAGTACCAACTGGCCTACACAGCCATGGTTCCCAGTGGTCCTCGACATGGTCATCGAAACTCCTATGACCTTTCCCAGTAGCCCAGACCTATTGACGCACCCGATATCAGGCATAAGTCATCCATGCCATGACAAAATTAACCTACTGGGTTGCAGATTATCAAAAGACCACTGCTGGGCCTGGGATTGTCTGACAGGACCATCAACACGATGACAGCGTCCCACCGTATGTCCACCAGGAAACAATACCTATCGAGCATCAGGAAGTGGGAAAGATACTGCTCGACTACTGGGACAACATACTCATCTGCAACCATAACCAATGTACTGGAGTTCCTGGGGGGCCTTCACCATATTGAAGGACTGAGCTACAGCGCCATCAATACTGCCAGAAGTGCTCTGTCAGCCTACTTAAAACAAGTACCAGGACAACAGGCCATAGGGTCTCACCCGCTGGTGATCAAACTCATGAGGGGTATATTCAACTCCAACCCCCCTAGACCTAGGTACACCCAAATCTGGGATGTCAGTGTGGTCCTGACATACCTAAGGGGATGGTCACCAGCCAGGTCTCTCACCCTGGAACAGCTAACCCTGAAAACGGTCATGCTGATGGCACTAGTCTCAGCACAAAGAGTCCAGTCCCTCCACTTACTGCAACTGGACAACATGGTTATAACACCAGACCGGGTCTCATTCACCATTCAGGAGCTGCTAAAGCAGAGCAGGCCAGGAACTTCAGGCCTAGTTATGGATTTCCGGGCATACCCACCTGACCTACGGTTGTGTGTCATGACTCACCTACTCACTTACATCAACACAACAAGAGATTCCCGAGGGAGAGAAAAAGCCTTATGGGTCAGCCACAAGAAACCTGATGGTCGGGTGTCGAGCCAAACCATCTCAAGATGGCTCAAGCAGGTACTGGGAGCTGCTGGAGTAGATACATCTCACTCCACCAGGGCAGCATCCACATCGGCAGCTAAAAGGATGGACGTACCACTGGACCACATCCTGGCTACAGCGGGGTGGTCCATGGAGAAAACGTTCCAAACGTTCTACAACAAGCCGCTAGCAGAACCTGTGTTATTTGCAGAAAGAGTTTTAAAATCTGCAAAAATATATAATTTAAGCCTGGGGGAGCATTTTGTCTTTTGTTATTGTTTAATAGATACCATTATTGTTTACAAACAGATTCATGGTTGGTTACGATAACATACTTCCTCCCTTGAATGACTTCGGCAGCGAGTGAAGTATGAACTGTTACACGGTTTGAAATCACAGAGCTTTAAAATCTTCACGTAGTCACTCACGTGACTCCTAAGTAAAATAGTAAGATTAAACGAGAACTTACCAGTTTGAAGTTTGATCTGTATTTTATGAGGAGTTACGATGAGGGATTACGTGCCCTCCGCTCCCACCCTCAATTATAGATCAACTGGTATCTTAGTTCTCCTTTTCTTTACTATGTTTATTTCAATTATTGTGTTTCCTGTGATTCCACACCGCTGCTTTGAAGTATGTCGCGCATGCGTGCTGGACGGGCTCTTCACGTAATCCCTCATCGTAACTCCTCATAAAATACAGATCAAACTTCAAACTGGTAAATTCTCGTTTAATCTTACTATTTTGGATGATCGGCCATAATCATATGGAATGGCGGTGCTGGCTCGAAGGGCCGAATGGCCTACTGCTGCACCTAGTTTCTATGTATCTATGTTTGCCATCAGTCACATTGAGAATATAAACTTGGATTAATGGGGATTCACAAATTCACAAGTTATAGGAGCAGAATTAGGCCATTTGGCCCATCAAGTCTACTCCGCCATTCAATCATGGCTGATCTATCTCTCCCACCTAACCCCATTCTCCTGCCTTCTCCCAATAACTTCTGACACCCGTACTAATCAAGAATCTGTCTATCTCTGCCTTAAAAATATCCACTGATGTGGCCTCCACAGCCCTCTGTGGCAAAGAATTCCACAGATTAACTACCCTCTGACTAAAGAAGTTCCTCCTCACCTCCCCTTGGGTCTGAGTTATTCCTCAGGATATTCCTGAACAGACTTCTGACAGAAATGTCCCTCATGTCAACAAACACACATAATGAGACCATCACACTAGGACCTGCAATAGTCCAATATGATTTGACTATTTCGAGAGAACCGAGAGAGAAATATTCTTCCAGTTATGGAGATATCTTTTAAGCACACATTTCTTCACGCTGTCAGTTACAGTAACTACGTGGGAAATAGATAAACTCGACATCTGTATTTTCAAAATTGTCCAGAAAAACAACTTTGCCAAAATCAATTCCAACCACCATATATTTCATTCCGTAGGCATTAACTGTGCTGGCTGCAACAATCAAAGCCTCTTAACGCTGCCTCCTGATAAGATTAGTGAACATTCTCAGGGACATCTCCTCTGGGAGAATGCACAAACCTATAACTTCCATTCCAATTCTATCCATTTACAACACTTGTTAAACCTGCTCCTTGTATAACTGAAGGTAGACAAAAATGTTGGAGAAACTCAGCGGGTGAGGCAGAATCTATGGAGCCAAGGAATAGGTGACGTTTCGGGTCGAGACCCTTCTTGAATAACTGTGACGCCTGCCTTACATATTATTCTGGAGAATCACAACCTTGCTTTATTTGTTGTACCCAACCCCTGCAATATACCACAGCTGTGCGAGGAAAAATATAGGTCATAGACTCATACGACATGGTAACAGGCCCTTCGGCCCAACTCGTCAATGCTAGTCCCATTTGGCCCTCTAAACCTGTCCTATCCATGCATGTGTTGAACTGCCTTTTCAATGTTGTTAGAGTCATTGAGTGATCCAGTGTGGAAACAGGCCCTTCGGCCCAACTTGCCCACACCGGCCAACATGTCGCAGCTACACTAGTCATAGAGTGATTCAGTGTGGAAACAGGCCCTTCGGCCCAACTTGCCCACACCGGCCAACATGTCCCAGCCACACTAGTCTCATCTGGCCGTGTTTGATCCATATCCCTCTAAACCTGTCCTATCCATGTACCTGTCTAAATGTTTCTTAAACATTGGGATAGTCCCAGCCTCAACTACCTCCTCTGGTAGCTTATTCCATACACCCACCACTCTTTGCGTGAAAAAGTTGCTCCTCAGGTCCCTATTAAATCTTTCCTCTATAATTTATAAAGCCTATGTCATCTGGTTCTTGATTCCCCTACTCTGGGTAAAATATTCTGTGCATTTAACCTAACTATTCTTATTATGATCTTATACACCTCAAAAAAGATCACCCCTCAGCCTCCTGCACTCCAAGGAATAAGGTCCTAGCCTGCCCAACATCTCCCTCTAGCTCCGGCGCTCGAGTCATGGTGGCTCAGCGGTAGAGTTACTGCCTTACAGCGAATGCAGCTCCAAGCCCCGGGTTCAATCCTGATTACGGGTGCTGTCTGTACGGAGCTTGTACGTTCACCCCATGACCTGCGTGGCTTTTCGCCGAGATCTTCGGTTTCCTCCCACACTCCAAAGACGTGCAGGTTTGTAGGTGAATTGGCTTGATATAAATGTAAAAATTGTCCAACTTCCAGTATAGTCCCTGGTGGACTCTTCGGAAGTGATGACCACAAGGTCTTGGCAACATCATCGTAAGTCTTCTCCACCCAGACTCTAGTGTGGACTTCAAACATAGACTTTGCAGCAGACGAGATTAGTTTCGATTGTCGTCATCCATTGTGTGTTGGAGAGCCTGTACCTTTTCTCTAGTGTTCCAAGTTCTATATTAATGAGCAATGCTCCATTCCTGACATTGGCCCCAATCTGCACCCAGGGCCGCACGAGAGACCAGAGTTTAATTTTCCTCAATCACACCCATTAAAAAATATTGGGGCAAAGAGCAGCAGATGCTGGTTTATACCAAAGACAGATACAACGTGCTGGAGTAAAAACAGCAGAGTTGTTACCACAGTGGGACCCGTATCCAGCCGCAGTGACTAAGAGGTGGAAAACCAGCCAGCGTTTCTGGAGAAGATTAATGACGAGTGCCTTTGACTGAAACCAACACAAAAGTTGCTGAATATACCCAGCTCATCATGCTGTTTGTAGGGAGGGAACCAGGATTAGTATCGCAACCTGAAACCAGGAATGAGTGCGTTCGCATATGATGAGCGTTTGTCGGCACTGGGCCTGTACTCGCTGGAGTTTAGAAGGTTGAGGGGGGACCTCATTGAAACGTACAGAATAGTGAAAGGCCTGGATAGAGTGGATGTGGAGAGGATGTTTCCACTGGTGGGAGAGTCTAGGACCAGAGGTCACAGCCTCAGAATTAAAGGGCGCTCTTTTAGAAAGGAGATGAGGAAGAACTTCTTTAGTCAGAGGGTAGTTAATCTGTGGAACTCATCGCCACAGAGGGCTGTGGAGGCCAAGTCAGTGGATATTTTTAAGGCAGAGGTAGACAAATTCTTGATTAGAACAGGTGTCAAGGATTATGGGGAGAAGGCAGGAAAATGGGATTGGGAGGCAGAGATCAGCCATGATTGAATGGCCTAATTCTACCCCTATAACCTGTGAACCTGTGATGACCTGCTGTCAGAGATGGATGGTGTTTGAGGTGTAAATGGTTTACAGGGGGAAGGAAGGACGTTTGGGAGAATATAAATATAGACAATAGACAATAGGTGCAGGAGTAGGCCATTCGGCCCTTCGAGCCAGCACCGCCATTCAATGTGATCATGGCTGATCATCCCCAATCAGTACCCCGTTCCTGCCTTCTCCCCACATCCCCTGACTCCGCTATCTTTAAGAGCTCTATCTAACTCTCTCGTGAAAGTATCCTGAGAACCGGCCTCCACCGCCCTCTGAGGCAGAGAATTCCACAGATTCACAACTCTGTGTGAAAAAGTGTTTCCTCATCCCCGTTCTAAATGGCTTACCCCTTATTCTTAAACTGTGACCCCTGGTTCTGGACTCGCCCAACATCGGAGACATGTTTCCTGCCTCGAGCGTGTCCTAACCTTAATAATCTTATATGTTTCAATAAGATTCCCTCTCATCCTTTTAAATTCCAGAGTACACAAGCCCAGCCGCTCCATTCTCTCAGCATTTGACAGTCCCGCCATCCCGGGAATTAACCTGGTGAACCTACGCTGCACTCCCTCAATAGCAAGAATAGGGCTGAGGTTTAGACTGACAGGGTGGGGGAAATTGTGAAAGAGATCACCAGTCCGTGCCAAAGATCGGATAGCAATAGGATAGACAAGAATAAACGACGGGTGTGGGAGAGATGTAAGCTGCAAAAGCAAACGCTGAGAGAATGATTCTCTTTGTGGCAATCTAGAACTGGAGGGAATGTTTTTAAACGGAGTTGAAGAGGAACTTCTTTCAAATTTCTCCTTTCTTTCGAAGACAGGCACAAGAAACAGGAGTAACCCAGCAGGACAGGCAGCATCTCTGGAGAGAAGGACTCAGTGGACCGAAGGGCCTATTTACATGCTGTATCTGTAAACTAAACTAAACTTCATTCATTCAGTCATCATCGTTGAAAACATTAGCGACGCAGTGGCGCTGGTTTCCAGCGGGAACGGTGACGGACGCACCACACATCTCTGTCGTCCAGTTGCTGCGGACTTCCGCCACTGGAAGTACAGGATGTTGGTGTGTGTGTGTGTGCTTTATCATCATTCCTTACATCGCTATGTACGACAGTGATCGCAACTTCTACTGAAGTGTGGATGGCCGTTGGCTCCCTCGGAGCTCATCCGCCCTTTGACAGGCCTTGTTTTTGGTCCTGCTGGGGGTCCACAGCCCCCTCCTCACCTGGCAAACCAGTGCTATTTATTATTAACTTCAATAATGCTGGTAGTTGGAGAGACAGGAAAGAAAGTGCGTCAGGGGTAATGTTGAGAAGGCAGGAGAATGGAGTTGAGAGGGAGAGATAGACAATAGACAATAGGTGCAGCAGCAGGCCATTCGGCCCTTTGAGCCAGCACTGCCATTCACTGTGATCATGGCTGACCATCCCACAATCAGTACCCCGTTCCTGCCTTCTCCCCATATCCCCTGACCGGGTCTGATAGATAGATCAGCCATGTTGCATGGCAGAGTGGGCTTGATGGGCCGAATGGCCTAATTCTACTCCTGGAACTTATGAACTTGTGAACAACAACCCTCCTCACAGACGTCCCGATGTAGGTGTTCCACCCTGTGCTTCTGGTGAGATGCCACTGAGGCAACGCACAGTGATGGTTTAGATATCTGTCACTTTGCACCAGGCAATGTAATATATTCCATGCACCTTTGAGGGAACAGGTTGAAATGATATTATAGTAGGCACATACAGCCATTAGACGACAGCATATAAATAAATAAATAAATAAATAGATTTTAGGAACATTCGGTGGATTTCAATCTGTGTCTTGGGGAGAAAGGAGGACGCATGTACAAGTCCCACGAGCCAAGCGCATTATCAGAAGAGGCACATCAGTGAGTTGCTGACTTTAATATGATTGAGAGCTGGCCATCATAATTGAATGTCTTACTAACTTAATGGACGTGATTTATGTTCTAGTGCCATAAAATTCACGGGATGATCAATACTTAGTCAGCCAGTTGATAGACAGACAAAATAAATCTCTGTCTCACACCATCTCCCTGCTCGGTTCAGACCCGACCGCCACTTAAATATGTTGATACGTTTACAGAGGAACAGCATGTTGTTAGAAAGCACTGGAAGAAATTAGCAGGGCTTTTACAAAACAGTTGCAGTGACAGCGATAATTGTGTTCGTCTTCCTGCGAAGAGTTTGCTGGGAGATGGCAGCAAGTTGAATGCGCTCGCATTAACTCGACGCAACTACGGGGTGAAGCGTGTACGGTGGTGAGTAGTCGCCCAAAGAGTCGTACCTTTTTCTGGTCGCCGCTGGATTTTCCACATGTTGAACATTTTCGGCGACCTGCTGCCACCATGACGGGTGCCGGCAAGTCACCGAAACAAATCGGGTAAGTGGGACAGGCCCTTCATGCTGCATTTACATGTCCTCATGTCTTCTTCTTCTTGCGAATGAAACATAAACAAACCAAAGGAATAGTTGGATCTCGTGCCGGGTGTTGAGTAGCCAGGTTGTTGTCTCTGTTGGCGTCAATGCCTGCCGGGCCCTGACACAGCTCCATTTGGTGGGTGGTAGAGCGGGCACCCAGAGATGACATGGTTGGCTATCTGTTGTTCTGCTCCGCATTCACAGGCTGGGCTCTGGCGGAGGGAGCCCCCATCTCCACATGCTGGCATTGAAACGCCCAACTCCAGTACCAAGTCTGTTGAGCTTCACCCATGCTCCTCTGGGGAGGGTCTCGACCCAAAACATCACCCATTTCTTCTCTCCAGAGATGCTGCCTGTCCCGCTGAGTTACTCCAGCAGGAGTATCTTATAATATCTTAAGATGTGTCTATCTTCGGTTTAAACCAGCATCTGCAGTTCCTTCCCACACAGACATTGCGTCTCCTCCATCTTAATCTCTTGCTCCCGACGCCACTGGTTTTTATTCTGCCTCATGCGGCCTTTGCCTTTTCCTCTCTCCTGCCTTCTGCACAATTGCAGAAAACATAGAAAATATACAACACTGGAACAGACCATTCGACCCACAATGTCCGTGCTGAACATGAGGGCCAAGGTATATTAATGTCTGCACCTGATCCATATCACTACCACTAGAATTTCCACTAGTGGGAGAGTCTAGGACTAGAGGCCACAGCCTCAGAATAAAATGACATACCTTTAGAAAGGAGATGAGGAGTAATTTCTTTAGTCAGAGGGTGGTGAATCTGTGGAATTCATTGCCACAAACGGCAGAGGAGGCCAAGTCTTTGGATATTTTTAAAGCGGAGATTGACAGATACTTATTTAGTAAGGGAGTCAGGGCTTATGGAGAGAAGGCAGGAGAATGGGGCTGAGAGGGGAAAGATAGATCAGCCATGATTCCACTGCATCTTGTGATTTAATTTACATCCATGTTTGGAGGGATATGGACAAAACGCGGGCAGGTGGGACAAGTGTAGCTGGGACATGTTGGCCGGTGTGGGCAAGTTGGGCCGAAGGGCCTGTTTCCACGCTGTATCACTCTGTGACTCTAAGACCCCAAATTGAGATAGAGGGGGCTAAACCCCAAATGTTAAGCCTCTTCCTCTATCCCCAGGCAAGCCACAACTGTGAGCGTTACCGACATGTCCTGTTTCTATGGAGCGAGATGGAGTATTGGCCCTATCATTTCCTAAGTTTCGGAAGCCTCTGGGTTTTTTTACTGCCAGTAATCAGTTACTCAAAAGATTGTGAGGCAGAGTTGAAGTGAAATCTAATAAAGTTGCCGCAGCAGGAGCAAGCTCCCGACCAATATCTGACAAGCAGCTGAGAGGGAAATGATATAGTTTCACAATGAAATCGCTAGTTCAGTAGGAGTAAAACTCTAATGGGTGCTGACTTTCAGAATTAGTTTGTGCTGGTGTGAAATGCAGGATATTACATTGAATGAGAGACTCTAAGTAAACGTGTCACGCAGCAAATGTGAATTCATCTTTTTTTATTTCCTGTTTCTGGTCAAAACGACAGCTTGTGCGGAACGAGTAAGGGACTGATCAAAAGCCCAACTTTGTATTTTCAACGGCGTGCATAAGCTCGAGCTTATTAAAGGTCCCTGGTGATAATTTAATGTTCCATTGCAAAGAAGCTTCGACCAGTTCCGAGATTTTATTTCACACCTCTCAGTGAAATGGATTTACATTATATATTCGTCTTTTACAAGTACCGACGTTTTTTTTTAAGGTTTAAGAAAGAACTGCAGATGCTGGAAAAATCGAAGGTGGACAAAAATGCTGGAGAAACTCAGCGGGTGAGGCAGCATCTATGGAGCGAAGGAATAGGTGACGTTTCGGGTCGAGACCCTTCCGGGTCTCGACCCGAAACGTCACCTATCCCTTCATCAGTCTGAAGAAGGGTCTCGACCCGAAACGTCACCTATCCCTTCATCAGTCTGAAGAAGGGTCTCGACCCAAAACGTCACCTATCCCTTCATCAGTCTGAAGAAGGGTCTCGACCCGAAACGTCACCTATCCCTTCATCAGTCTGAAGAAGGGTCTCGACCTGAAACGTCACCTATTCCTTCGCTCCACAGATGCTGCCTCACCCGCTGAGTTTCTCCAGTATCTTTGTCTACCTCAGGTTTTTTAAGGGAGTTGTCTGCTGCAGGAACTCCAAGACTGGCGACATTTCAGCGGCCGTTGTTACCAGCTGCGTTAAGAGACATCAACCTTGAGTTTGTGTTCAGAAGTACTTGTCTTTATCAGACATTGAAAACTCTTTGAAGGGGAAAACAAAGATAATGGACATGGGGGGAATGAGTTAACCAGAAACTCACTTAAATTTATGATACAGTTGTGCCCAATATAAATTGGTATAAGAAGAAGTAGTGAGCAGATCATAGGTGTTAAAATGACGGTAAATCCTTCATTGACCAGAGGGCAGTCATAAGATAAAAAGACACCTTTCCCTTGCTGCCTATGAAGGGCAGTGAGTCAATGACAGCGGTGAAATTAGATGTAGCTAGTAGCTATCATAATTTCTGTGGCACCAGCTTGTTCCTTGCTGGAACTGTGGCTAAGTGAGTTACATATGATGAATTCTGCAGGAAAGTGTCCAATTCACTGGTGAAGCAGTGTTATTACAGTGTATTTTTTTTTATAAATGCCTGTTGACAGCAAGCAGACGTTTACTGAGGTGGAAATATATGTTTAAAAAAAAAATTAGTTGCCAATTCCTCAGGCCATGCTAGTGTAGTGTTCAGTGTTTTGTGGTGAATCCTTGTGATGAACTATGTGAAGGTTTACGGAATTAATGTCTTATTTACGGTTGTGTTAAATGACTGCTGTTGGTTTACAGTGTGGTTTATCGTCACGGGTACCGGGGTACAGTCAAAAGCTTTTGTTGCGTGCTAACCAGCCAGCGGAAAGACAATACATGATTACAATCGAGCCGTTTACAATGTACAGATACGTGATAAAGGGAATAACGTTTAGCGCAAGGTAAAGCAAGCAATGTCCGGTCAAGGATACACCGAGGGTCACCAATGAGGTAGATGGTAGTTCAGCGCTGCTCTCTGGTTGTGGTTTAAGGTATTCACCTTCACCCTAACCCACTCTCACCACCGCGCGGACAAGAAGCATTTCATTGATTGGTTGATTGATACAGCAAGTAAGCAGGCCCTTCAGCCCACCAAGGCCGTACGGGTTTGTAGTTTAATGGAGGTCTCCGTAACATGCAATAACATCAAACGAATGTAAACGGGTGATGAATGGTCGGTGTGGACTCGGTGGGCCAAACGGCCTGTATCCATGCTGTATCTCTAAACTCTAAACTAGAAAGATGCCGCCAGACACGCTGAGTTCCTCCAACACTCTTTGCCTATTTGGAAGGAGATGAGGTAGAATATATTTTGTCCGGGGGTGGTGAATCTGTGGGATTCATTGCTAACAGACGGCTGTGGAGGCCAAGTCAATGGATAATTTTAAGGCAGAAATATTGCCAAATATATGGTCACGATGAGAAGCTTGAAATGTGGATGTTTGTACAGATCTGAAGCAAACCTTGTGGAATCTGACAGCCTGCTGGTTTTACCACATCAATGTGTACTCAGGTGTGATCTAAGTTCACATATACTCATGAACTTATGTCATAATATGCTTCTGTAACAATCTCCTATCAAGAAATAACCTCTTTGCAATCGAACGTCATAAGTTCATAGGTTCTAGGAGCAGAATTAGGCCATTCGGCCTATCAAGTCTACTCCGCCATTCAATCATGGCTGATCTATCTTTCCCCCCTAACCCCATTCTCCTGCCTTCTTCCCATAAGCCCTGACACCCGTACTAATCACGAATCTATCTATCTCTGCCTTAAAAATATCCATTGACTTGGCCTCCACAGCCTTCTATGGCAAAGAATTCCACAGATCCACAACCCTCTAACTACAGAAATCTCTCCTCATCTCCTTTCTAAAGGAACGTCCTTTAATTCCTAGGCTTTGATCTCTAGTCCTAGACTCTCCCACTAGTGGAAACATCCTCTCCACATCCACTCTATCCAAGCCTTTCACTATTCTGTAGGTTTCAATGAGGTCCCCCCTCATTCTTCCAAACTCCAGTGAGTACAGGCCCAGTGCCGTCAAACGCTCATCATAGGTTAACCCACTCATTCCTGGGATCATCCTTGTAAACCTCCTCTGGACCCTCTCCAGAGCCGGCACATCCTTCCTCAGATATGGCGCCAAAAATTGCTCACAATATTCCATATGCGGCCTTGCCAGCGTCTTATGGAGCCTCAGTATTACATCCTAGTTTTGTATACAAGCCCTCTTGAAATAAATGCTAACATTGAGTTTGCTTTCTTTACTACCGATTCGACTCGCAGATTAACTTTTTGGGAATCCTGCACCAGTGATCCCAAGTCCATTTGCACCTCCGATTTCTGGATTCAGATCTGTAAAAACATCCACATCTCAAGCTTCTTATCGTGACCATATATCTGGCCACCCTTGGCGTCAACAAACTGATTTCTTTTGTCATTTGAAAGCGACCCCTGTTAAATTCATCAAACTGCTTCAGACGTGATAAGGGCTGTCAGAAATCGTTCAATAATCAATACGGAAATGTACCATTTTGGTGGAGTTAGCTTAACATGGATGATCTAAACTCCTTCTGCAACGTTTCCGCCTGATGCTCAGCACCAGGAGAATGTAATTTGCATTACAAACATGGAGTATCAAAGTCTATTAATGCAACCGTTGGTTATTGTTCATAATTAGTTCACCTTAAAATCTATAATTCCCTGCAGCAGATTTTAATTATTCATATAAACCTTCAGCCCCACTGGGTCAGCTGGGTATTAACTTCGAGAGTCCTTGGTAGAATTTTCATCAGAGTGTGAAGGTATGTTGATGACTGGCGCGCCATCAATGCTGATGCATTGCTGTGGTCGGTGAGGATACACACTCACAACTCAGGCCCTCTTTTTGCTGCAAATGGCAGTGTTTTATCATAGGC
Organism: Malacoraja senta; assembly: GCA_038087875.1. Classification (NCBI taxonomy): domain Eukaryota; kingdom Metazoa; phylum Chordata; class Chondrichthyes; order Rajiformes; family Rajidae; genus Malacoraja; species Malacoraja senta. The sequence goes on from CM075978.1 coordinate 195,121,954, forward strand.
TTCCCAGTGTTTAGAGTCATAGAGTGATACAGCATGGAAAATCAGGCCCTTCGGCCCAACTTGCCCACACCGACCAACATGTCCCAGCGACACTAGTCCCACCTGGCCTGCGTTTAGTTTATTTTGGCGATACAGCGTGGAAACAGGCCCTTCGGCCCATCGAGTCTGCACCGACCAGCGATCCATTTACACCAGGCCAATTAATCTACAAACTTGCACGTCTTTGGAGTGTGGGAGGAAATTGGAGATCCCGGAGAAAACCCACGCAGGTCACGGGGAGAACGTACAAACTCCATAGAGACAGCACCTGTAGTCAAGATGGAACCCGGGTCTCTGGCGCTGTGAGGCAGCAACTCTACCGCTGCGCCACCGTGCTGCCTCATGCTCCAAATATGAGCGTTTGGTCCATATCCCTCCAAACCTGTCCTATCCATGTACCTGTCTAATTGTTTCTCAAACGTTGGGATAATCCCTGCCTCAACTACCTCCTCTGGCAGCTCGTTCCATACACCCACCACCCTTTGTGTGAAAAAGACACCCCTCAGATTCCTGTTAAATCTTTTCCCCTTCGCCTTAAACCTATGTCCTCTGGTCCTCGATTCACCTACTCTGGACAAGGGACTCTGTGCGTCTACCCGATCTATTCCTCTCATGATTTTGTACACCTCTGTAAGATCTCCCCTGCGCTCCAGGGAATAGAGACCCACCTCAACCTGCTCAACCCCTCCCTAAAGCTCACACCCTCTAGTCCTGGCAACATCCTCGTAAATCATCTCTGAACCCTTTCCAACATGACAACATCTTTCCTCTAACAGTTTGTTTCAGCATCAATGGGCTTTCATCCAATTAGATTGTTACTCTTTTCTACTTTCAGTTGAAACAAGAACAAGATTGGATGTTTTACTCACCTGTTTCCCAATTTTTTTTGTTTAAATATATAATTTTTCAAACAAATTTTCCATAGACAATCTTTTGTTTTTGGTTCTTGTACTATATTTAAGAAGGAAGGACTTCTTGAATATACCTCACTATTTGTCGGTACAACTGACAATAATATACCTCAACATAAATCTAATTTTAAAAAGCCGTCATATTCGAGTTATTGAGAAACATTCTTCTTGCCTGAATTGTGTCTTATTTTGCCTTATTTTTCCTCTTCTTTTTTCTTCAGGATAGAGTGGATGTGGAGAGGATGTTTCCACTAGTGGGAGAGTCTAGGACCAGAGGGCACAGCCTCAGAATGAAAGGAAGTTCCTTTAGGAAGGAGATGAGGAGGAATTTCTTTGGTCAAAGGGTGGTGAATCTGTGGAATTCACTGCCACACAAGGCTGCGGAGACTGTCAATGGGTATTTTTAAGGCGGAGATTGACAGATTTTTCATTAGTACGGGTGTCGGGGTTATGGGGAGAAGGCAGGAGAATGGGGTTAGGAGGGAGAGACAGATCAGCCATGATTGAATGGCAGAGTAGACTTGATGGGCCGAACTGAACTAAAACTGAAAAAAACGTACCAATTCCATGTAGTAATGGCAGGTGCAAGGCAGAGAGAATAATTCAGAGAAAGCTTTCACATAGAACAACAAACCTGATACAATGATCATCAAATTGTTCACTTGCGGGCAGAGCACCAAGGAAAATTCCTTGTATGTGAATACTTGGCCAATAAACTTATTCATTCATTCATTCATTCATTCATTCATTCATTCATTCATTTATTTATTCTTCCACTTCTCTGCACCACTGGAGAAAGTTCTTGCAGAAAATAACAATTTGGGAAATGGCCTGGAGACACAAGAAACTGCAGGTGCCGGAATCCTGAGCAAAACACAAAGTGCTGGAGGAACTGAGTGGGTCAGGCAGCATCTGTGTGGGGAATGGACTAGGCTATACATTGGTTCTGAAGAAGGGTCCCAACCTGAAACGGCATCAGTTCATTCCCTCCTCACGCTCTGTCTGACCCATTGGGTTCCTCCAGCACTTAGTGCTTTGTGAAATGGGCTATATTTTTAATATCATTATTATCGTTATCCAAACTTTCATTGTAAGTAATAATTCATAGTGCTGGACGTGATTTCAATGCTACCTTTACAATGCTGGATTGTGTAATATTTTGTACTTTAGACTTTAGAGATACAGTGCAGAAAGTGGCCCTTTGGCCCACCAAGTCCGTGACAACCAACGATCATCCAGTATGCTAGCAATACCCTACACAGTAGGGACAATTTTTATACTTACCAAAGCCAATTAACCTACAAACCCAAGATATACACAAAATGCTGGAGTAACTCAGCAGAACAAGCAGCATGTATGGAGAGAAAGAATGGGTGACGTTTCAGGTCAAGCCCCTTCTTCTGGGGAAGTGTCTCGACCCGAAACGTCACCGATTCCTTCTCTTCAGAGATACTGCTTGTCCCACTGAGTTACTCCAGCTTTTTGTGTCTATCTTCGGTTTAAACCAGTATCTGCAATTCCTTCCTACACAAACATACAAACCCGCACGTCTTTGGAGTGTGGGAGGAAATCGGAGTATCCGTAGAAAACCCACGCAGGTCACGGGGAGAACGTACAAACTCCGTACAGACAGCACCCGTAGTCAGGATCGAACCCGGGCCTCCAGCGCTGTGAGGCAGCAACTCTACCACCCACTTATTTATTTAATTGTGCCAATATCAAACTGACAGGTTCTCACTTGCCTGTATAACTAATGGGCCTGTCCCACTTACGCGACTTTTTCGGCGACTGCCGGCACCCGTCATAGGTCGTTGCAGGTTGCCGAAGATTTTCAACATGTTGAAAATCCAGCAGCGACCAGAAAGATGCTACGACTCTTTGGGCGACTACTCACGACCGTACAAGCTTCACCCCGCGACATGTCGCCAGGGTGCCGCCTGTACGGCTGTGAGTCGTCTCCTCAGTCGCCCAAAGAGTCGTAGCGTCTTTCTGGTTGCCGCTGGATTTTCAACATGTTGAACATTTTCGGCGACCTGCAACGACCTATGACGGGGTGCCGGCAGTCGCCGAAAAAGTCGCGTAAGTGGGACAGGCCCATGTGGCCCAGAGTCCAGCTTTGGCAGAGAAGAGCATGGAAGAGCAGAGATTTCTACATCTATCGCTCTCCCTTCACACAAGGTGGAGTTTAACTCCATGGTTCCCTGGCCCTGGTGGCACCAATTACAGATGGTGCAAGGGCTGCTTCAAAGGTAGCTGACCGCAGGAAACGAGCTGCAAGCTGGGAATTCTGTGCTCCCAGTCTATGGTGTGGTGTGTTGGGACTGGCTGCAGGCTAGTTTGGTGTTGTGCCTCCTCTATGTACAATGAAACCACGCTGGGTGTTCCCATAATTAATATCGGCTGCACAACCCAGAGCAGGGAGGACATCTCCACTGATCAATGCTGAGTTTCACTTTAAAGCCAACATAATTTATTGTAATATTATAATATAAAAACCTAGTGCACTTTGAACAAAAAGTACTCCCTCGCCTTAAATGGCAAAAATGCACATTGAAGCCAACTACACAAATATAGAACCTATTATTTGCAACCCCCTTCTGGCGATCTGAGACTCTCTGTGTAATTCTGCAAAACTTTGAACTGTAGAGTAAAGAATATTAATGTTTGGAGCATAGGGGGGTGTGAGCAATGTGTCACGAAAAGCCAAACATAAGACTATGAGTACATGGAATATAGTTTCTTAATGGTTGTGTGCTCCTGTTATCACAATTTATCATCTAGGTGTACAAAGTTTGTATTTATGTGTAGAAAGGAACTGCAGATGCTGGTATATATCGAAGATACCAAAGTGCTGGAGTAACTCAGTGGGTCAGGCAGCAACTCAAGAAAAAGCAAGTGGGTGAAGTTTTGGGTCGGAACCCTTCTTCAGACTGAAAGACTTTGGTTTAGTTTCCAGATACAGAGCGGAGACTGCACCTTCGGCCCACCGAGTCTGCACCGACCAGCGATCCCAGGACATTAACACTATCCTACACAAACTAGGGACAATTTACAATTATACCAAGCCAGTTAGCCTGCAAACCTGCATGTCTTTGGAGTGTGGGAGGAAACCGGAGATCCTGGAGAAAACCCACGCGGTCACAGGGAGAACGTACAAACTCCGTACAGACAGAACCCGTAGTCGGGATCGAACCTGGGTCTCTGTTGCTGTGAGGCAGCAACTCTACCGCTGCGCCACCGTGACGCCCTAAATACGTTTTTGTTTAATTCCCTCATCATTTTTCTCTTTACATCTCAGTGAGGTGTGGTATAACACAGCTACAATTTGCTAGCTGGCCTTGCATTTGGCCTTGTCATTGCCTACTTTAATGGGGCCATTCACACCCACACACCTCCAACACAGACCAGCAGCTCACAAGGTCATAGGTGACAGGAGCAGAATTAGGCCATTCGGCCCATCAAGTCTACTCCGCCATTCAATCATGACTGATCTATCTCTCCCTCCTAACCCCATTCTCCTGCCTTCTCCCCATAACCTGTGACACCACTAGGGAGCGATCAAAAGCTGGGACATCCAACCAGTTGGAACCAAGTCCCCAGATGATCACGGTGATTTTTGACACTCTGGTTAAGTACTGCTAACATGCAGTTGTGAATTTTGTTACACAGAACATACAACATAAACCATAGAAAAGAACAGCACATGAACAGTCCCTTCGGCCCACGATGTGTGTGCTAACCATGATGCTGAACAAGATCAATTTCCCTCCTTTGATTAATAAAGTTGTATTGTACTGTATCGTATTCCAAGTTGAACTGATCTCCTCTGCTTGCACAAGACCCATATCTCTCAATTCCCTGCTCTTCCATGTAGCTATCTACCAGCCTTAGAAACACCACTATGGTATCTGCCTCCACCACCACCCCAGGCAATGCGTTCCAGGCACCCACCACCCTCTGTGTAAAAAGACTTGCCCCGCATATCTCCATTAAACTTTCCCCCCTCTCACGCTCACTTGCTTTCATCCTGTTTGGGGAAGAGTCAACTCACTATTGGCAAAGAAGACATTGACCCACTGGAGGTTGGGGCGGAGTGTGGAGCCAGGGTGGACAATACCACATCACAGACCTCCATGAAAGAGATGGCATGGGATTGGGATGAATAAGACAGGACAAATATCACTGCATCTGGCGAAGAATTATGAAACTGTGCCCAACTGTATTTGCAGCAATCTTAAACGCTGTTGTATTTGATGATGATGAAGACAGATGGAACTGCAGATGCTGGAATCCTGAGCAAAACAGAAAGTGCTGGAAGAACTCCAGAGGGTCAGGCAGCCTCTGTGGAGGGTCAGAACCTTTCTGCCATGATCAATCTGAAGACGGGTCACTAGGCCGAAACGTCACTAGGCCATTCCCTCCACAGACGCTGCCTGCCCCACTGAGTTCCTCCAGCACTATGTATTTCACATTTGGTGGTAAGTTTTTTAATGCTAAATAAATAAGCAACATCTTTGATAAAGTGCTACACTTACACCCTTCAAAGTACGAATTAAATTCAGATCGTAACTTTATTAGAAGATAAAAAACAATTAGAGTCTGCGATGCTTCACCTTCATGTTTCCCAGAGCTTGTGTCTGAGAACTTCCCTTTCATTGTTTTAACTTTATTTTCCTAGCTGGATTTTTCTCCCCTTTTCTAGATTTTGCTGTGATTTCTGTTGCGTGAACTCTTTCTTTGTCGACTTTTTGTTGCGTGGTGTTCTGCCGGTCTCGACTGACGGACTCAAACCGCACCACCTGCTTTGCTTTTTGTCTCCTTAATCCTAATTAATTGGGTGGCCCATTTTAAGTAGATTAATACCGGCCGTCCTAAATAGCCGTGTTCTTTGTTTACCATGTGGCTACGGAACGGGGGGTGGGAGAGGACACATATTTGGCGAATCTTAAACGTTTAAGCTAAAAACGATACGCATTTGGTGCCAGGTATGTGATGGACCTTACTCCAACTAGTGTAAACAGTTTAACCCTACAGATGGTGACCCCAGAATGAACCTGTCTCCATTCTCAATTATTCCGTCGTTTTCACGGCATTAAAGCTGATGTTTCTTGTAATCCCACAAGATGGCTCTGCAGACCATTTGTAAAGCAGCTTGCCTTTCCACAGCGAGACTCCATCACAACTCTGCCTGCTCCCAGCCGAAGACAAAAAATATCTCCAATGTGTTGCAAATGTTTCATTATGTATTTCTGTATATGAGTGCCGTGTTTGGGGGCATCCATCACCCGCGAGTAAATCTAAGGGCATGCTCCATCATCTTACATTTGTGTCCTGACATAAAATAATGTCTTTTTAACTCCATTAGTGTCAGGTTCCATTAGTAAGGATGGTGCCTGATAGTAACAGCGTTAAACAAGACTCGCAGAAAAACCCTCTCAAAATTATCGGGCAAATGTAGATCTCACGATTTGAGAGAAAGACAATGCTATTAAGTAGTTGTTGGTCTGTGAAACATGTTTGAGATGTTGTGAAGGTTTTGGGAGGATCTGGAGTGGGTAAACATGTCGTGGTTTAACATGTTGTTGTGTATTTCATGATGAGTAGCATGGAATGGACCTGACTTCAATACATATGTAGATGAAAGTGCCTTCGCTAAACATCTACCTGCATAGGTACACAAAAATGCTGGAGAAACTCAGCGGGTGCAGCAGCATCTATGGAGCGAAGGAAATAGGCAACGTTTTGGGCCGAAACCCTTCTTCAGACTGGGTATCTACCTGCATAGTATTGACACTGGGTGTTTGCAGAACCTGCCTTCAGTTGCACATCCAGAGATATCGCTCGTCTCTCCATGGGAAACCAAAAACTACAATTTACAAAATCCCTGAACAAGTAGCGATTAAACTCTGGATGACCTAATGAGTTCTTTCCATTGGCATAGTTTTGTTTTAGTTTGGAGAATCAGCACGGAAACAGGCCCTTCGGCCCACCGAGTCCACGCCAACCATCGATCACCCGTTTACACTGGTTATCACACCTTCTCATCCACTCCCTTCACATCAGGGGCAATTTACAGAAGCCAATTAACCAGGAAACCTGCACGTCTTTGCAATGGGGAAAGAGACCAGAGCACCCGGAGGAAACCAACACGGTCACAGGGAGAACGTGCAAACTCCATAATATTCATCCCTTAAAATGAGGCACCTCTGCCTTAGCTGTAGCATTCCAAGTTCCACAGTCTGATGGGCGTGGAACATGTAGGGGAGAGTTATGTGTAGGGTGCAAGAAAGCAACACAAGGCACAGTCAACACCAATAACCTTAATGGTTCCAGAAGTCCCGTCTGATATCTTAGCCGACACCAACACAGACTAGCAACTACTTGCCAACCGATGCATAGAAGAGGTAAATCTACGGCGGAGGGACTCGTGATGTGGCCTCTCTGGTGACAGCGTCTGGAAGGAGGGTCCCTGAGCCAATGGAGCCTCAGAACGCTCAATGGAGAAGAAAGGCCGGAGTCCTCCTGTCTCTCTGGCTGTTCCGTTCCTCCGCCATGGTTCTGCTCACAGACTGTAGATGATGAGATACCTCCTCCCTGCCACATTGCGGTGTTGAGAATATCGTGACGGTGTGAGGGCCGTGTGTAACGGTTTTTGGAGGAACTTCACTCATCCTCTAGTTGGTTCCATTCTTGAGAAACCAGGTCTCTGGGCTGGTGGCCTCCTCTACATCAGGCACATTGTGTAGCTACTCCAACACTAGCAACAGCCGGTCAGCAGCTTGTTCCATACACCCACCACCCTTTCCTCAGGTTCCTACTAAAATCTTTCCACTTTCACCTTAAACCTAAGTCCTCTGGTCCTCGATTCAACTACTCTGGGCAAGAGACCCTGTGCATCTACCCATGTATTCAAGAGAGAGTTAGATGCAGCTGTTAGGGCTAACGGAATCAAGGGATATGGGAAGAAAGCAGGAATGGGGTACTGATTCTGGATGATCAGCCATGATCACATTGAATGTCGGTGCTGGCTCGAAGGGGCCGAATGGCCTGCACCTGTTGTCTATGTTTCTATCTACTGCTCTCGTGATTTTGTACACCTCTGTGAGATCGACCCTCATCCCCCCTCCCCCCCCCCTGCCTTGAAGCGTGGCGAGCAGATTAAGTTGTGTGGGAAAGGACTATGTGTGTGTGTGTGTGTGTGTGTGTGTGTGTGGACTAGCATGTGATCCCAAGGAGCAAAGGGGATGTGTATAGAATGAAGTGTGGGCTTTGTAGTCCTGCAGATGGCAGTACTGTGAGAGAAAGGAGAGCGATCTCTGCAGTCGAGCGGTGAACGGGAGCAGCAATACAGAATACTGCACCTAGTTTTCTTGGCACCGATCACGAATACTGACATTCAAACCTCTGACCCAAATGTAGCAGTGATAACATTGTGAAAACAAAGTGTTTAACGCAAACGGCCCGGGCACAACTGTAATCATATTGCTCCTGCCCGCCACAGTGTGTGTGTGTGTGTGTGTGTGTGTGTGTGTGTGTGTGTGTGTGTGTGTGTGGGTGACGCCACTGCCTCTCTTCCCTGCCCCACTGGGATAATTGAGGATCATAATGCTGCGAAAGGACTGCAGTCATCACTCGCTGTCTGTCAGGTATCTGCACTCATCTGTGTGTGTGTGTGTGTGTGTGTCATCTGTCACCATTCAGGCACAGTGTCATCTTTACACTGACTTCACACACGCTGTTTCTCACCCTGTTCATTATCTCGTGCACGGGAGCTCCAACCCCCACCCCCCACCCCCTCCCTCCCTCCCTCCCTTCCACCTCCCCCCCCTCCTCCTCCCCACCCCCCTCGCTTCGTAAATGCATCTTCTTGTGACTCTCAATCTTCAGATTATGAATCGATGATCATATGGTGTAAGAGAGATAGATGGCTTTGAGCTTCATCTTGTCTCCTCTAATTGTAAAATATTAGTTACATTAGACTCTGCATTTTGATTAATGGGACTTATTTGGAATGGCCCCTTGCAGCCTCCCCCTCCGCACCCATCCCCCCCCACCCCACCTCCAATTCCCCCCCCCCCAATACCCCCCCGCCTTCCCCACTGACCCCCCCCCCCCATCACCCCCCCCCCCACCCCCATTCCCTCCACCTCCAAAGTCCTCCACTGACTTTTCAGAATGGAGTGATTTCAATTAAAAGAGACAAATACGCCTTTCAGCCTGACAGTAGCTGGGCTATAAGTATTGAATCCACAGAGCTGCACATTTCCTCCAGCAGCTTTTTCACCGACTGAATGGATGTGCCCTGATGTGGAGGCTGCAGGTATAAATAAAATATGGAATCTAATGAAGATTCAGTTTAAAAAATGATTACAGGGTTTTTTCCCCCTCGTCTTTCTCTCTCTTCGGAGCGGGGTACAAGGTTGAGTGAAAACGCAGCTTCTCAACAATCTATCAGTTCAATTACAAAAAAAAAAGCTCTATTTCCGCGCCGGGTGCCAAGGTTTATATGTCGCAGATAGGACGATCAAGTTAAACAGCCACAAACAACCCCGCAAAAAACAAAAAAAATCATTTCCCCGGGTTGAAAAGTCTAAAATTAGATCTGCCATTTGATGCTTAATCTGTGTAATAACACTTTCTAAAGGAGGTCGCTACTAGTTTGTAGCCACGGTAAAGAGGGCTCGAGTCAGGCATTTTATTGTTTTAACCTGCAGTTTTATTGAAGGAGCATTTTAATAATCTGATGTCTTATTTTTCAATGAAGCGTCCAGGCTTCTCACACCCTACAGTGCTCGGCCTCTCAATAAAGGCCATTTCTTGGACGCCTCTCGATAATTTCATCTTCAACCTGCTCCTGGTGCAGTAGGTCCTTGGCCCGAAATTAATTTTGGATGAAAATATCACGCAAAATGTATTGTTGCCTGACCAAGATGTCAACTGACAAGACTGGCATTGTCATGAGGTAGCTCACAAAGGCTGTGTGTGGGGCGAGGTGACTGGGTCTCATCTCGTCTCCCTCCCCTCTCCTCTCCTCCCCTCCCCTCCCCTCTCTTATCCCCTCCCCTCCCCTATCTCCTCCCCTATCTCCACCCCTCTCCTCCTCCCACCTCTCCTCTCCTCTCCTCCCTTCACCCTCCCTTCCCCTCTTCTCTCTTTGCCTTTCCCCTCCCCTCCCCTCCCCTCCCCTCTCCCTATCCTCCCCTCCCCTCTCTTATCCCCTCCCCTCCCCTATCTCCTCCCCTATCTCCTCCGCTCTCCTCTCCTCCCATTCACCCTCCCTTCCCCTCTCCTCTCTTTGCCTTTCCCCTCCCCTCCCCTCTCCTCTCCTCTCTTCACCTCCCCTCTCCTCTCCTCCCCTCCCCTCCCCTCTCTTATCCCCTCCCCTCCCCTATCTCCTACCCTCTCCTCCTCCCACCTCTCCTCTCCTCTCCTCCCTTCACCCTCCCTTCCCCTCTCTTTGCCTTTCCCCTCCCCTCCCCTCTCCTCTCTTCCCCTCCCCTCCCCTCCTCTCTTTGTCTTTCCCCTCCCCTCCCCTCTCCTCTCCTCCCCTCCCCTCCCCTCCCCTCTCCTCTCCACCCCTCTCCTCCCCCGTCCGCCGCACATACTATGGAGCAGCCCCAACCCGTTGGATAAGGTGCGCCAAATGGTCCAGTGCTCAACGAGTTAAACCCGTTTTGATCTGCAGCTGAGTCTATAAAACGGACTAAAGCCTGCTGTGTTTTTTTTCCTCTTCAATAGTTTCTCCGTGCTATCCTGAAGATAGAATTACCGTTTGTATACAGCTGCAAGTCATTAGTGGATGTTCAGCCTGTCAGGTGTTGTGGACATGTGCTGGAGTTGACTGCCGTTGCTCAGAGTGTGGGGAATTTGCCTTGTGCTGATGAGCAGTTACAGTAATATATGAGCAAATCACTAACATTCTGCAAATTAATCACTATTTTTTTTAAAACTCATCTCTGGGAAGAGAGCGGCATTACATGGGTAAAGCAGCTTCCACACACAGATGGCTGTGTTGGCATCAGATGGAATTTATATACAACAGTCATTCTGACTTCTTGCCAAGAGTAGCCTGAGAGACACTGGGGAAATTGTGCGAGGCCCGTCCCACACTCTCACTAAAGGCTGCTGCGGTAAGTTTTAGGGGGAAAATCGTGCTACTTGGTTCTGTCTGCTCTTGTTGTTTTAGCCTGAAGGAACTACATGTTACTCCGTTGTGCCACGGGCCAAATGCAGAGAGAGGGTGGTTCCGTTTTTATGAATGTGTTCCACAACACCCTGCTTCACAGCTGTTTGAACTCTTGGCACAAGGAGCCGTATGACTTCATGTCCTCGCTCTTCCTCGACAAGGGTTGTGGGAGGGGAGGTTCACAAGGTCACTGATCTACATGGAGGGGAGAGGAGAGGGGGGGGGAGGGAAGGGGGGACAGGGGGGGAGGAGGGGAGTGGAGGACAGGAGAGGGGGACAGGACAGGAGAGGGAAGGGCTGGCGGCTTACACCGCGATGCTTCCTCGCTCACCGACACCTCTCCCATTTGTCAGCACAAGCTGCATTTCGGGTAGAGCGAATGGCTGACGGATAAGGCGCATTCAAATAAAACATACTGTGATAACACGGCCACCCCGGCCACTCCCTTTTCTCCCCTCTACCATCGGGCAAGAGGTACAGAAGTGTGAAAACGCACACCTCCAGATTCAGGGGCAGTTTCTTCCCGGCTGTTATCAGGTAACTGAACCATCCTTCCACAACCAGAGAGCAGCGCTGAACTACTATCTACCTCATTGGTGACCCTCAGAATACCTTTGATCGGACTTTGCTGGCTTTACCTTGCACTAAACGTTATTCCCTTATCATGTATCTGTACACTGTGAATGGCTCGATTGTAATCATGTATTGTCTTTCCGCTGACTGGTTAGCACACAACAAAAGCTTTTCACTGTACCTCGGTACATGTGACAATAAACTAAACTGAACTGAGCCTCCCCAACAGCATTATAGGCTCCTGGGCAAAGCAGTAGACTGGGGGCCCTACACTTCCAGTTTCTTTATGCAGAATCAAATATGCCGCCATGCACTTGCGATGTTCTCCGTTTTCATGTTCTACAATAACATTCTACAATACATAGATTAGCATGGGGGGGGCCCTATGCTGGTGGGGTCCCGGGCAACTGCCCAGCCTGCCCATGCGTTAAGGCAGCCTTGCTCCCCAATCACCTTGGCAAACAGTGCCAGCTCTTCCCCTAACCAAGCCAATGCTGACCCTTCACACAGTGTAGCACGACAATAAGGACACTTGTGATGACAGGGCCCAGTTTGATTACTGCTTCAAGGGGTCTGATTGCCAAAGGTTGCACCGCTCCTAATGACATTGAGGATTGCCTGAGAGGCAGCTTCAGTTTAGTTTTTTGTCACGTGTACCATAGAAGCATAGACAATAGGTGCAGGAGTAGGCCATTCGGCCCTTCGAGCCAGCACCGCCATTCAATGTGATCGTGGCTAATCGTCCACAATCAGTACCCCGTTCCTGCCTTCTCCCCATATCCCGAGGTACAGTGAAAAGCTTCGGAGCTGGAGAGTGAAATATTGCGACCATCCTAGGCTGGAGTTCCTGTGCACTCACTGTACAAAGTCCAACATAGATCTGGCGCCGGCATTCTACTTTACTCCT